>WAAD01004751.1:19219-55690 GCA_013389945.1 Fregata magnificens
TTTCTGTGTTGTAATTTCTTTAAGCTTTTCCATGGTGGTGTGAAGTATTGGCAGTAAAGATAAGAAAGCTTTCCTGGAGCTCTCTGTTTTGCAGTGTGAAATACTATTTCGTATTCTGTTCTTGCTGACACTAATGGGCAGCTGTATCAGGCTATGGTTTGTCCTTTCACACCTAATACTCTCTGCCCTAACTAGAGTTAATCTTACAGACCAGCAAAGTAATTGTGAGCCACTATACTATAAATTTAAAACATTATTTGAATTTTATGCTGCCTTTGATCATAGCATACAGAGGTAGAAAAGCCACTGCCCCAAATAAGAAGTCAGTCATAGACTGTATCCTGACCTTAGCAACAGCGAAGTGGATGCCCGTAGAAAGTACAAAATTAAAGATCAGTGCGGGGCTGTTCTTTCTGCTGTGGAGGCTGTATCCAGACGACTGCATTGAATTATAGACAGATTAGACATATGCTACATGAAATGGCCTCAGTTTTCTTGGGACCTCTTTATACATTGATCTACCAAAACATCCTAAAGCAAAAAGTTCGTCAAGAGATATGTCGGCTATATGTAATGGTATTTCCTGCCTTTCCCTGTAAATCTGCTGTCGTATCCCTCTCTTCTTGTACTTTGAGAAAGAGTGCAGAAGGAATCAATCTCATCACCTCCTCAGTGTCATCGTTTCCTTTAAAGACTCCTGTTATTCCTAGCTTGAGTTGTGGGGCTTTTTACCAGGTTGAAGAGTTCTTAATAAAACTAGTCTCCTTAGAAGTTAAGTCATTTTCTTGCTGTCCTTCTGCATGGCTTTCCTACTTTGCCATAGCCTCATTCAGTTAGGGAATACGAAGAATACTCAGTTGAACCATAGGCATTTGCAATGGCACAATGATGTTTTGAGTTTGCTCTCTAGTCCCTTTCTAATGACTCATAATACTCTATTTGCTGGGGTTTTTTAGCAATAACTGAGGGCTCTCTTGACATTCTCACAGAACTATCTATCTGCCCTGATCAGGAGTTTTCCTTCCTTGGTAGAACAGTTATTTTAGTGTCATTATTGTTTATGTTTAGTTAAGACTGCTTTTTCCCATTTACAGTATTTCCTAGTGGACTACACCGAGTTTCTATCATTTTATTTTCTGCTCACTCAACATGGTCTTCATCCCTTCAAAGACAGATTTAGTTGTAATATTTTTAAATTCTAACAGTAAATTTTGTCCTCTCCCATCTACATCCTTTTAGATCAGTTATGTATGCACTGGAAAACATAGATCTCTTTGAAATTCTTCTAGCAACCTCTCTTTATTGATAAAATTGACCTCTTGCTCTTCCTTTCCCATCCTTTCATGAATTATGAATCTACAAAAATGATGTTCCCTCTCTCCAATAGGACCTTGATTTGTTCAATAATCTCTGATGAGGGAAGCTGTCAAAAGCATTTTCAGAACTCTAAATACTATTTATTGCTGAAACATCTTTATCTACAAGAAAGGTGACAGTTACTGTCATATGCTGTTTTCCTTCATCAGGTAAGGACTCCCCTTGGCTACATATCAATACTGTCAATATTCTTACTTATTTAGCATTCAGCTAGAAATTACTTCCCAAAAGGCTTTCAGACTGTAATGTAAAGGAGAAAAAATGCAAAAATGACAATGAGTTCTTGTGCAGTGACAGCTCTTGAATTAAGAGAAATGATATGTGTGATGAAGGTAGGAGTTACTCTATATTAATGAGGCAGAACACTTATACATTCGGAGTGAATCCAATGTGATCATGAAAATCAACTTTAACAATTCGTATGGCTGTGGTGATATTTCCAAGAGTTCAGCCAAGAGCTGAGCCTCTCTTTGTTTTCCTTTACTGTATATGAATGGGAAAGGGGAGGGTTTTTCAGTTGTGTTCATTATTGTAAGTGATGCAGTTGTATGATCCAGACATTTTTCCATCTCTTTTATTCTTGAGTAATCAATGAAACATGAAAAATGAATTTACCATGGTAAAACTAGATTCCTCTTCAGTACAAAATTTCTGCCCATTTTATTCTTTATTATTCACTGTAAATGGCAGCAGCACTTGCTGCATGAAAATCTAATTATTTTTGCACAGAGCACTTTATTTAGCCCAATATGTTGTAGACATGAGAGTAACTCAAGGACACGGTAAATGAGAAAAAAAAAATGACTGGGATAAAAGCAGCCAGAGCAAGCGTTTTAATTCAGTGGAGGCCAGTTGAGATGGTAGGACATGGATTATACTAATAGTACTATTTTTCTTCTTTTTTGAAGAAAAATGTAGCTAAGATGCTAAAAGCTTTGCATTTTCCTTCCGTACAACAAGCAGATGATTGCATGTGGCCCAGAGCTGGTAAAGACCAGGAGCTTAGAATTTTTAGAAGTGCAGCCCCGTCGATATCTATGCCAGAGAGCAAACCTACTCATGCAGCTAATTGCTGGAAGTAATTTCCTTGCAAAATACAGGAAGAAACTTCAGATAAGAGAGGGAGATTTAGGCTTGGGATATAATATAGGTACAAACAGAGGATTAGACACAGGGGAAGATTATCTGGAAGTAAGCTGCAGTGTACACCACTAAGCTTTTAACACAGTTTGCTTAGTTGCATACTATACAGTTGGAAATGAAAAGAACATTTCCAAGTCCCATTCTGCAATCTATTTGCTTGTACTTCATTTTCTGAAAAGCTGTGGTACACACTTCTTATTCTTAGAAGCGCGGTATGGTGTATGTTTTTTTACTGGCCTTGAGTTGGAGGAAAGTGTATGGGCAGATTTTAAAGGTGTCTGTTCTGTGTGTGTACATATACACATACACACGCAAAGACATAGACACACACGCCCGCATCCATGGTACCATGGAAGATGGGGGGTTTTTTGTTGCCCAGCTGCAAACTGAAGGTCTTCTGCTCTTAACCCTTCTTAATTGATTTGTTTCAAGGTTTCCTCTGATGAACAGGATCCTGTAAGAACAGGATCAAACACAGTACGGTGGACCAAAGACTGTGCTGGTGAATATTCAACTTTCTTCAAGATAAAGAAGAGTTCATTTCTAACCCATATATCCTTCTAGACACTTAAGTGAGGTTTCTCCAAAGGCAAATACTGACTTGTTTTCTCTTCTGCTGCCTCTTACACTGACAGCAAATGGGAAAGGATCTAACATGATACTGAACCATTTTGGAAACCCTTTGAGAAATATGTTTCAGTAGTATCTGTTCCCTTATTCAGCTAGAGCTTCAGATAAAACGATAAATAGGTGGGCCTTCCACACCCACCTACCAAAGACATTAGAGAGAAGCCTGTTTCATTTTCTGCCTGGGTTTAGGTGTACAAATCATTATGATTTAAACAGATTTCTTGGGAAAGGAAGAGTTTCTTCAGCTCCACGGAACCGTGCAGTTGCTCTTTGGTGCTCACTGCCCAGAACCTTGCCTCAAAGGGAAATCAAATCAGAGATGCTAAGGAGTAAGTAGATTACTGGGCTGACTTTATGATGTTTACTGAAGATTATAAAAAGATTATATAAGGCATACCCTAATTTTCTTCAATTTCATCTTGACCCAGTAAATCATTTTATGCAGTTGCCTTGGATTCTCGCCAAAGAACAACTACTTTTAAAAGGACATTCTTATTTTATACTTCACATAGACATCTTCCTTTGAGAATAAGAAATGGCTACCGTAAAAGTACACTTTTACTTACAAAGAAAAAAGCAGTTAGTATTTCACTCCAATTCCCTATGTAATCGTCATTTTTAATATAGCATTAAATTCATTATTCTTTGGAAAGTGTTCTCCGAATGCTCATGCTAATTCATTGGATATAACTTTTATCTTTTATCTATTTACCATATAAATGATTCTAAGTCAAAACCAAATTAAATGAAAGAGGAATTATATTGAAAGGAAATTTTTCAGGCAATTTTAAAGCATTGTTTCAATTTTTGCTTTTAAAGATTTCCATTACAATTAAATATGAATAAAATGTAATAAGTTTACATTTAAATAAAATATCTTGTCTTGAAATACAAGACAGATATGTTAGGAAGACGAAGTCTTCTAAAAATATTGATGTGAAAAGTATACTGAAATTGGGGTTTTTTCCTCATTACAAGTCCTGGTTTTGATAAAGTGATATTTTCTGATGAAATGAATGTTTTCCCCTGAAAAGTTCCTGCTAGGTCTAACTTCTTCTGAAATTACTTCTGCTGTATAAATCTGTGGTCCAACTTCAATTAAATTACCTTTTTATTGTCTCTCACAAACCAGGAGACAGATGATATTATCATTGTCTCTGTGGACACAAGTTTCAGACATTGCAATGATTTTGTTACAAAATAGGAATTAATTTCTTTATAAATGTTTCCAAGTTGCAGTTAAGTAATTATGAGTCTGAGCTACAAAATAGAAAGAGGTATATGAAATGTTATTTAAATATAAAAATATTTACTTTTGTCTGTTTTCTTCAGAAGTTTGCAGAGAAAGTTGACATAATGCCATGCTGTTAGAGAGAATCACATGCCATAAAAATGTTCTAACGTCAGTGACCAAGCACAGAAAAAGTTCATGGGATCATCAGGAAAATGTAAGGTTAGAAATGTTCGAATTGAATTCTTATATTTAAATCAAGCAGCAAAAGTACAGGTGATGTTTAAATTTTCACTTTTTTGAACACACAGCTTAATGAAGAATATAATTCCATATTTTTGCAAATACCAAACAATCAGAGCATGTTTAAAATGTTATAAATATAACTGAATGTTATACATATAACTATTATGTTTGTGGGAAAAATCTGTGTTCTGTTCCAGGCTGAATGTACTTTTGGATTTTGACTTACCTGTTGGCAGAAAACTTGGGAAGATTTTATTACAGTTATGAAACTAGCAGTTGTCCTCTGTGCTATCCCTAGGAGCAGCTACCACAGGAGAGACCCCTGCACCTCTGAAGAGCAAACTAAAACTAATCATCTCTCCTTCGGGCACCCGATGTTAGCCAGGCTGGTTGATGGGGCTAATGTGGGCTATTATGATTGTCATGTACATGCTTCTTGCTAAAGAATGGCTCCAGATGTGCTTAAAAAGAGACTACAAACAACTTTCAGTTATGTACTAACTCCTCAAGGCTGTTATCAGCAGGTATTATCCTTATATAGCATTCATCCGTTCTCCTTCTCCCCCAAAACTTCTTTTGAAGGTTGATTTTGCTCCTCTGTCTAGTCTTGGCTTTAATAACTCTGTTGGAGTCATAGAGCTCCCACCTTCATTTCTTATTTAACAGAAAGGGAAACAGAAACTCTGACAAGAGCAGTGCAGGTTTATATTATTGTTGTGTGGACGACAGGAGCTGCAAGAAGAAAATGTAGAAGCTGAATAAGAAGAAACCTGTCTGGCAGCTGAATTGAGGTAGGCTGGCACGTCCAGTGTGCTCAGTGACCTGCAGAGGTGCTGGGAGGGGTTAGCACATGCCCCTGTCGGCAGAAATTTGGGGCTTGAGGAAGAAGAATCTCAGATTTCCTTTCTTGTAGGAAAATATCTGGCTCTTTCCCTTGAGCAACCAGCCATGGGAGACGTGATGGTCCACCACCACCTTCACATCAGAGTCTGATTCTTTTGCCCAACATACTGACAGTTTTCCCAGTTTTATCAAAAAATCCATGTTACTTTGGGGACTTCAGCCCCAGGAGTCATGTGACAATGACTAAGCAATCATTTTCATTCTGTAATAAGCTTATGGAAGATGGGAGTAACAGGACATGTTAAGGGGCCTCTACATTCTTTACATCTTGGGATTATTACAATTTAGGGCGCTTTTGCTTAATGCTTGGTGGCAGCATTATAGTCAGTTCAGGATTTTTTTCATATCACAGTGGTGGCTCTGTGATGAGTAATATAAAGATATTGAACAGAACATTTAGGAAATGTTAACATTTATTTTTTCAGGCCTTCTCCAGAGCATTGTATCTTTCTCTGCTACTTAAAACATATGGTCTTATTTCAGACTGAACTGAATGCTGTGCTAAACATAGTTGTGTTGCAATGGAAGAACTTCCTTCAATGAAATATTGATCATATATATTGCCTTCAAGGCATTTAAATATGGAAGAATATGTGGTCTGATAAACTAGCTCAGCAGGGTGTGTGTGGGGTGTGGGTGGGGATACAAATTTGTCTGTCTTTTCCAGCCCTCTGAAGAGAGGTAAATTAAGTCCATAAACTAAGATACTTTGCTCTCTGCACTCTCCTTCCTTTAGCTGTGGATGAAACATAGCTGATTTAGAAAGGAGATAAGAAATGCTGCATAAGCCATGTTGTCAAAAGGCAGCTGATGATCTTGATGAGGAGGTGGCAGGGGCTACACACAGACATGGGAGAGTGTCACAGAGCTGTGACAACTGTCAGTCAGCAACTTGCACCTTGTCATGGAGCTATTTCATCACACAAATGTAAGAAAGATGACCATCAGTGACTCCAGAAAACCATCAGCATGAAGCTGTGTGAAGGGGCTTGCTCTGCTGCCCACACATCCAGATGCTGAAGGCCTTGCTTGTCTAGACATGGGTTATTATTACACTCTGAAAAAAGCCCTCATACGTTACTAGTGCCCTGGGATTTAGCAGTGGTAAGGCAACTGCTGGTGCTGTGGGGTGATAGCAATTTGGTAAGCAGCCACTATCTGGCCCAAAAATTATAGTTCAGTATGAATGAATGGGATTCCAGCACTCCACGGGCTGTCTCACTAGTGCATGTCTCCAGGATCCTCCTACCCCAAGCTGCCTGTACATACTTATTTTAGCCTATAGGATTTCTGTTGATGATCTGCAGACCTTGATGCAAATTCATGTGCATTAGCACAGATAATTGCCTGGCTGGGTGCTCAGTAAAGCTACCATCTGAATGTCTGGACAGAAGGGGCTCTATTTTGCTTGGGTAGTATGGATAACCATAAGATTTTAGTGTTCACTGCTGTTTTAAGGTGTTATAATATACTTTACTGCCTTAATATTGGAACATCTGATAGAAGAAAGTTTAATTACATATGGAACAGCTGTAAGTTGGTGTTTAAATCAGATGAAAATAGTATTGCTTGGAACCCACTTGAATGTTCATGTGTCCCTTTTCATTCATATTATTAAGACATGTAAAAATGGGGAAAAACTTCTGCTGAAGAGGAATGTACTAATTGTTTCCAGACCCAAGTCAGAAAAATGAAAAGTGCACTATTGAACCCTAGAGCTTAGTCTAAAAAGCCCTTGTGACTTTTCTGAGTTTTTATCAAAATAAGTAGGGTACCAGGAACAGAATCTGAAAACTATCCCTAAAATTTGAAATGGAGGAGACAAAGGGGTACCTGTTAATGAAAGGAAGATGCAATCAAAATATATTGACCTAGCGCTTTCTATGGGAAAAAGAAATGGTGACTGGATACTTATAGAGCACAGAGAATCTGTCTGCAGGAATTTGGAACTTTGAATATAATTTGATTTTAATGGTGGTGAGGTTTTTTTGTGGTTTGTTTTTTTTTCTCAGAGCCAGAGAAAACAGAAAAGACTTATAGAGGATTTTTTCAGGAAATGTTGTTTTAGATGAAATTCAGCGAGATCCCAATGTTTTTCATCTCAGTTGTTCTAAAAAGATCAAAGATTCAAATGAAACCTGAAGAATTATTTGCCTTATTTAGAAGGAACATCAAGCACGTCAGTGGACTAAGCTTTTATTTCACCTCCTGCTAGTTCCTTACCGCACCATGACATATCACGGGCTGATAGGTAATAGAATTAGGTTTAGAAGAACCTGAAGTCTGTGAATAGGGATTTCACACATTCAGTTCAACAATGAATGAATTTCTAGGAAGCCAGGTGGATCTTTTGGTTTAGCTCTGATTACAAGAGGCAGAGAAGAACATTGCTACAAGCATGGAATTGTACCACCCTGAGAGGATTTTCCTCTCTGAACATCCCTTTGCACTGTGAATGTGAGAAGGCAAATGTGGCTCACTTCTTTTCAGGTTGCAGCAAACGTTTCATTGTTCCACACTAAGCCAACACTATTTTTTTTCCGGCAAGACTTCTTTGCATCATTTATCCTGGAGAACTCAGGGATTAAAGTTTTGGGGAGGAAAAAAATATGTTTGTTGTCTAGAGACGACAGCATGGTTTAAAAGCTTAGTTTCACAAATTTGCCCAGCTATATTAGTCAAACCAATTACAAAATTTGGAAAACGAGGCATCAGACAGTCAGGTAACAGACACAGTGTTATATAAGTAACATATAGAACCTATTCCTTCCGAGGATGTTGCATTTACTCAGTAAATTGAGCATCTCAGAAATTTGCCAGAGGGACTTTAAAAAGAAAAAAAGAAAAAAGGAGCTGTTACTGTGCTTCATGATGATTGAGGAAATGCAAATTGTTTGTAGAAAGTTTGAGTCTTCCTTTGAAGCCATAATTTCAATGTGACAAGAAAAATCTCTCAGACCATGTTGGGCTGCAAGTGTTCACTGAGCAGAAAGAAAGCAGGCGTATTAGTAAGCATCGTTTGCCTTTTTGTACAAAATAGCAATGTCTAAGCTGCAGGGAGCTGTAAAGCATCACAGGCCTAGAGTGCTGGTGCCATTCAGATCCAGCTCAGTTATCTGTCCCAATCATTGAATGACTCTTTTATGGCCTGTTTCTCCATGTTTTCCTCTCATGGAAATAAGGGCTTACGAAGAGAGAATGGGATAACACATACCTGGGTGCCACCCCAGCATAGAAATAAAGTCCGTAATAATCCAGGAACAGGAGGTTTGTACTACGTGGAAGCTGACCAGCCTCATAATCCCTATCACAGAAGCTAAGTAACCACGTAGTCAAATGGAGCTGATGAGGAATTGTTAATACCAAAGCCAAATCAACATTAGATGTGGAGCAACCAATACTTAAACATCCAGGGTAACGTGAGCCCTGGTGAGTAACACAACGCTCTGGCTATTTCCGATCACAGTCACTGTAAGAGGCTTGTTTACCATGAGATTCAAATGAAGTCTCATAAACAGTCGTTCAGGGAAATTTTGAATTTGATGATAAAATGTCAATAAGCCAAAAAGCTAACTTTTCACTTGGTATAAAGTAATGGTATATTACACAAATGATATTACAGTTGAAGGTTCAGCCAATTAACATGGCAGTTCATTAAAAAGATTGAATATTATTGGAGGGCGAAGATTACTAAGCACCAGTTTCAGGCTACCTTTAAGAGCATCATATCTGTAACAGATGATAGTTGCTAATTCTCCTGGGAAATGCACAAAAAATGTTGCACACATCAAATGGCCCTTTACACAGTGTACTCTCCAGCTTCTGGAAAACACCATTGTAGAAATTTCTTAGTTGAGAATTTTCATTTGTTTCATCAATGAAAGGTGATGCTTATGCCCAGTTTTTAAAAAAAAAAAAAATCTAGTGTTTGAATGTAAGACTTAGATATGGTAAACAAAAATATTCTTTCTTTTTTGGTTGCTGTAACAGTCAGCCTTAAAACTGACGGAAAATACAGAGGAGGGCAGAGGAGAGAAGAGATTCTTTAGAAAAAGTACTTTACACCAGAAGGCTACCATTTATATTATTATCCTGCAATGTATAAGTCTCCCAGAAGACCTGACAATGACCCAACGGGTGTGCATTGATATGAGGCATGTACAATGTATCCTTGTCATGATGTGTGATTTATAAAATATACTGGCAGTCTTAGAAATAAAATAGATGACAGACTTTCTGCTCAAGCTGCACAGGAAGGACAAATTAAGGAATAAAAGAAAAGTGGCAATTTGGAGATCTCAAAATGAGGTATTGTACTCCTTCCTCTGCATTATATTTCCCGGAGCCCAACTGCACAAAAGGGAGCAGGGTTAAAAGCAGAGTCCTCAAATGCTAGTTATAAATAAAAACATCCTGGATAAATGGAGGGAGGTGGATGTGGGGATGACTGACAAGCAATGAGGTGCAACACAAGGCAAGGGGAAGGAGAAAACAGCGCAGAAAGGATGTGGCTTGAAAGCATTGGCAATGGTGAGAGCCCTGCGTGTGGGAGGAGCAGCTCCCTGGGCTGGCGCCGCAGCTCCAGGTGGCAACCGCAGCATTGCTGAACGGGACTCATGCTAACACAGTGACAAACAGACCTAATGGAGAGGCTGAAAAAGAGATTAATCTCAGCCCACATTATCTGTCTGACTTTAAGGTATTTGTTTTGAGACGGGGTTTTCACTTCCGTGGTTGAATGATTGGCCTCTGCACTGCCAATAAAAAACCTGCTGTTTCCATCCGAAGCTGGTCTAAGTATTTAAAGTAGATTCAAATGAAGCTGCAAGAAGCAGCTCTCAAAGCTTGGAGATCCTTAGAGGCAGTCAGGCAAAAATGTCAGGACAGAGTCGCCCTTCGGACAGCACTATTTTCTGCCTCTGTAACAAAAAAAAAGAGAATGAAATCCTATTGTTTCAGTTGGCTGAGTTCACAAACCAAGGGAGAAGTGGGGAAAAAGCACAGGCTTCATAGATGCAGAGCCTTTTGAAAGAAAAGGAAGTAAATGTGCAATAGCATGGCAAATTTTTCCCAACTATGAACTAGAGAAATTTTGCATTTGATGCAAATGCACCGCACGACAAAAACAGAAGCAAAAGCTTTCAGCCTAGGAAGGCTGGACCTGCAATGAAAATGCCAGGAACAGCAGAAGAAATCCACCTAGACTGATTTCACTGCTGATGCTCCTGTTCAAGCACTTGTTAGAGCAAAAAACAGATCCTTTCTTTAACAGGTGCCTTGACACTTCCACTGGGATGTCCCCACTGAACCGCCAAGCCCCTGGGTTTCCAGGCTTTCTGGTGCTATTGTGACTTGCACAAAAACACATGTCCATGAAGCCCCTGGCTCCCAGCCACTGCGGTGGTACCTGCAAGGCTGTCCTGGGAAGAGGCTGAGGCTACTGATGCTCTCACTAAAGCTGGCTGAGGGTAGGCAGGCTGCATGCTCTGGCAAGGATTAGGCAGCCCTGGCATTTTGTTGCCCTTTCTGGCTCTGTGAAGGAGCCCTTCAGTGTTACCCATCAAATCAATTCAAGTACAAGCACAAATAAGAACTTAAGCTTTTCCATTTTTGCTTCTTTTCAAGTTTTATTTGACTGAAATCAATTACTGAATTTCTTTAGAAGTCTGAAAAGACTTACACCTGTAGAATTGTTTATATGTCCAAGAGTTTTTTTGCTTTCTCCAATGCTATCACTAGTTCCAGCCAGATGAGCACCCCCCAAAATCTTGCCTCACAAAATTCAGAACTGTTTTGAGGTCTCTGAAAGCCACCAAAACACAACACCTGTGGTTCAGGTTCCTTAATTAAATGTTACATTATGCACTCAACTTTGACATTTTTAAACATTTTATTTGTAATATTCTTTACAAATTACCTTAATTTCTAATCTTCTCAAAGTTATTTTCCCTTTTGTTGGATCTTGCCACTTCACTCTTTTACTTAATACTCGGTATGTTGTTCTAGGGAGAAGAAAATATTTTTACATTTATAAATGTCTATACAAAAGTGTTTATTCATTAATGAAAATGTATTTTCAGTATTACTCCATTATATTCCTTGTTTCTTTTTCCTTGCCTTTCCATCATTCCTCTTCTTCTCTCTTTGTACTGTCATTTCTTACCTCTGTTTTACCTCCAGTACTGCTTTCTTCTTCCCTGTCTTCCTTATTTCCAGTCCTTCATACTTTTGCCTGCCTACCTGCACAAAAGTCAAACTATTTCATTAATGAAGAAAACGGTTGGACTGTTGTGGGAGTCATTATGGACAAGTACATATGAGAAGCATCATAGTCTGCTTCTATGAATTTCTAAAGTTTAGATTTAATATAGTTAAAGAGCAGATATTTATTTCTCCATTTCTGTAGAGACAGACAGGGAGACATCCTCTTCTCTGCACAAGATTGTGTCATTTTCCAGGGTATGGGAACCAGAACGCGCCACCCCCAGCTCCCATTCACAAACAAACGATGCGCTGCTTGCATAGCAAAACAAATGCTGTTTCTGCACACCAGCGCCATGAGCTCTCGCTCCCGGGGATGAAGTACAGTGAAATCATTCACTCAGCCACAGCCTTTGCTGGAACACTGGTAAACTTCATCCAGATTCTATACTTTTACATATGTCTGCTTACCTTCCAGCACACTTCCCCACAGAAAAAGCATGTTCCTGCTCAAAAAGAGATTTTGATGAACTCAGGATGAACTGTAGCACACTCAGCAGGAGCTGAGGCCAGTTAAACATAAGAAGCCACTTTATCAGGCTGTATATCATTCGTGAAATGCATTAATGCTGATCACCGCCCTTCTTCATTTCTTCAATTCTGTATCTATCTGGCAGGACAACGGTGGAGTAACTCATTTTAAAACTGGTAAGTGTTTTGGGCTGATTAATCGTGAAGAATAGGCCTGGCAAATACAAACAAGGCTAAAGATTTTCTACAGTCATTTTGCTGTTTCAATCTGGTATTTTTTCAGCAACCAATACAGTGGAATAAGAGGCAAGGCAGGTAGCCTTGTTTATAGTTATGGCTACTATAGTCCCTTTTTTGAGGTGCAGTTCTCAATTGCCTTACAATTTTGGCATACTTGTGATCTGAACTTTAAAACTTTGGGTTCCAATTTTTCATTTGCTGTTTTCCATACTTTTACTTTTTCCAATTAAATTCCAGCCATTTCCAAGACTAGAGAAATATAAGGGATTTTCCACATTAAAAAATAGCACCTCCTTACCAGTATGTTGGCAGTGGAGCTGTATGTCAGAATTTGTCAGGTGCATCCTTTGTACCAGGAATAGGCCTTTTGCCATTCTTGCTTAAAAAACTAAATGAAAAAACACCCACATCTGGACAAATTTTAAATCTTTGGGGAAAAAAAATCCTTTTCACAGTGAGTCAGTGAAGGGACAGTAAGCCTGGACAAAGAGTTTGTATTAGACAAGAAGAATTTCCTTCCAGCCCTCAGCTCTCAATCTTTCTATGTGAGGTCCTGAAATGTGAACATATATGTGTAACAGTGCATAAAATAATGAATGGCATGACTATATTCTGCATCTTTCAGTGAACTAGGGGCCATCAAATGAAGCTAGTAGAGCCAGGTTCAAAATAAACAACAGGATCTTAGTAAAACACCATATTCTAAAATTCCATTTATAGGTAGAAAAGTAAAAAAAGTAACATCTTTTTTTTTCCTTTGCTTTGTTTCCTAGATAGGTGAAAGAGAAACAAGTAGAGACAACTTTATAGTGTGGAAGTTATTTCAGAAGAAGGACTGAAGAATATTCCCTCTTCAGTCCTTTACAAACCGCCTCTTCAGACTTGGCATTGCAAAATTATTGGTTCAATAAAACCATAAAACAGATGTTTGTAAGAGACTTCAAGAGATAAAGGCATCCATTCCCTAGCTCCCAAACAAGATCAACTTTGAAGATCTCCTGTAGAAACTACATAGTTATAAAACCCATAACAACACAATATATACCTCACTCTCCTTTTCTACCGCAGAATACAGACCCATCTCCAAACAAATTATTTAGATAACTAAACAGGATATTTATGGAAACTTCTCTGAACTGCATTTGGCTAGACATTGCTCTTTAAATACAATTGCACTTTCAAACAAACTAACTTATGCTTCAGTCACACCAAAAAACACTGTCAGGAAGCTTTCATTAAGATGATCTTACATGCACAGAGAACTAAATGTTTGGAGGTACACAGAAATTTAAGCTTGAAAGGTAACTGGAATGTTATGTTGACTGAATATTTTAATGAAGGTTTTGATTCAAATGAATATTAAACAAAACCCAGCTATTCAATATTTGATCTGTGAGAGTTTAGAAAATTTGGAGTTTGGGGAACCAACACTGCTAAATTTGAACATTTAAAACCGTAAGAAGCTGCTTAAAGGTGAAAATGATGACTGCAGCCTTTAATAAAACAGATGAAAGGGAATTGTCTCAGCTATGAAAGGATGTTTTTGCCCTTTGGATCTGCAAGGCTGTTGATTTTATAATTGCAAGGAAGACAGGAAAACTCTCATAAAATTATATAGAATGCTATAAATTATATGGATTATTACATTTCCTATCAGTTCAGCCACAGCAGTACTGAGTTAAGTATGACAATTATTTATGCTGAGTTATAAAATAAGTCAATTATATGGGCAGTCTTAGCTTGAAGAATAGGATAAGGAGGCAACTTCTTAAGGCAGCAGGCTAGGGACAATGACCTGCACACCTGCAAGTGCTTGAAGAGATGACACAGGCTCTTCCAGACTGAACTATCATCACACTCAATTCCTACCATTATTGCTCATTACTGTGGTTGTTGCAGCTGAGGGAAGGGTTGAGCTGTGTAGGAGCTACTCTATGGAGGGGAAAGAAGTGGACCCGCTCTGCAGAAGTCAATGGGTCCACCTGCATTACCGTGTTTTGACTCACTTCATGAAGTGAGTCATGGAGTGCGTGAACTGCATTTCTTTTGGGTGAGACTAAATGTTAAGGTGTGCTCCAGGAGCACAACTAATGCTCTCCAACTGCTAATGGACAGTCAGTCCATGGGATCTAACTAGAATCCAAATAGGGGATGAAAGTCCCAATATAGACCAAAAAAAGATCCAACATAAATACAGAGTTGTGACTCGGTCCTCAGCACCAACTGTTTTGCTCTACACTCTCCCTTGCACTACTATACTTGCCAATGCAGACCTAGCCATAGACCAAAAAATTTCAGACCTCAGGCCTCAGGTCTCTGAAGTTGCTCTTTGGTTTCCCCACTAGCCATTCTTTCAAGATCTTCCTGGTCATTAATAAGGAGCTTTCTCCTCAAAGTTATTACCCTCTGATAGGAGAAATTTGGATGTCAGTGGTTATTTAATTTGATTCATATACCAAACACCTCTATTTTGAAACCTGAAAGAAACATCTTTATTTCTGCATACTACACTGAAGATAGGAAGCTCTGGCTTGGGAGAAAGACAAAAGGACCAGTACCTTGCTTTTGGTCCTTGGTTAGATATGACAAAGGTGTGATCTCCTAACCATGCCACTTTCTCTTGTTTTTGTTGTTGTGATTTGTCAAAGAAAAAATATGCCTCAGATGACCAAAGGATTAGTTTCAAGGGGTTTTTTTGTTGGCCATGATGTACATCTTTTAAAGGGAAGAATGGATGATTCATCCTACTGGGGATCCAAAGACTGCTGGAACACCAGGCTTATTTTACCTCCACAAGCAGTCAACTTGCTTTTTTTTTTATGTTGATGTGCTGCACATCTTCAGGCTTCCTGCAGGTACAAGAAAGGGCTGGTTTAAAGCATAACAACTGCAGAAGCCTAAAAAAATAATCTTATGATTGTCTCTTCTTTGAGGCACCTTCCTGTAGAAGTATTGAGTTGATTGAACAACTTTGTAAACCATCACTTTTAACTATGGCTATATAAATAATACTCTTTCATGACCTCTGCTTTCTGAAGGAGATCTGGTTGCTGGATTAAGAAAAGCAGTACATAATCCCAGTGAGAGTGGACACTCAGTTTTCTTAACTGAAGTCAAATGTGTAACTCTTTCACCACTCCATGATGCTCTTTCCTTTGCTGTTTTAAGGAACAATGATACATTACCATCTGCCTGCCAGTAAAGCAACTGTCAAAAGATGGGCAGGGCCATTCACTCAAGGAGTTGCTCATGTGCATAATGAAGCAGAAATGGTACCTCTGCCCATGGACTGCTCTCAGGGCTAAGGCATCCACTGTGAAATGTTTGATTAAACTTAGTCACCAGCATCTTCTCATACCTTTGCTATTTGGGTGCCAGCAGTCTGGATGCTGTAAAACAGATTTACTACTTCAGTCAAGACAGCACCTCCGCAGTCAAGCACCTCTCAGTTCTTACAGACCAGGACAGCATAGGGAGGAAAAAAATATCAAAGCACAATAGTATCATTAAGGCCTTCAATATTGTACCATCCAGTTGTTTTGCTCAGCTTCAGGCGATATGAAAAGGCCAAAGAATAAGCCAAACACAGATATTTCCACCACTACCTCGTGCACAGGATAGCCATTTTTTTTGAGGCCAGTTGCAGCCTGAAAAGTGACAAGTCCTCCACAAATCTATAAGTTGGCCTGAAATCAACTCTCAACTCTCCATAGTGACTTGTATCCGTAAACCACCAGTACCCATTCCTGCTTAATACGTACCAACACCTCTACCCCTTAGAGCTTTTACTTTTTATCTGTTTTCACCACTTCTGCAATCACCTTCATAGCAAATAAAATCTTGTGCTTTCATCCTGCTTACCACAGCTTGAACACTTCCATTTCTGTAGCAACTGGCATGTTCCCCTAGCCTCTGAAAGGTCCCTATTTTAAACCAGCAATAAACACAGCTCAGGTTTTGTAGCATCCTTTCACAGAGGCAAAAAAGTCCAACTGTGACAATCGACATACTGATTTGCCTCACTTTTGGTGTCTCTAACTTGGCTGCTGCCTTGCACAGGCTTTCCTTGTTTTGTCCTGTGTTTGGAAGTGAGAAGTTTTATAAGTTATCTTCACTATTGTGCAGGGTCCTTTATTTACATGGGGAACATCATATTTCTTTCACTCCTCCCTCTGGTCTTTCTGTTGCCTGCTTAGATGTCTTGGTTTGTTTGTTACTATTTTCAGCTTTTAAGAAAAATCTTCAGAAAAGGCTAAAATGAAGTTACCTGAACTGACTTCCATTGGAAGAATCTGTTCTTACACTGGAGTGATTTTCTCAGTCCATCAAAGAAGAATCATGTCTATTGCAATTAATAGTGACAAGTTAATAAATCTTAGCTGAGCTTTTTTCTTTTCTTTCATACCTATTTCATATAGGGAGTAGAAAATATCTATGAAAGCTTACCTCAGAAATACTTCATTGCCAGTCTCCAAAATCACTGAGAAGCTTTAATGTTTCACAGAATGCACGATATTTTTTCTTATCAGTATTTTTTGTTTCTTTATTTTTCGATAATTGCTCAATAACTTAGGATAAGACTTCACATATTTACAATATCAGAATAGCATCTTACTTTAGAACAGCTAAAATTAAATGAATGGCACAACTTGAAAAATAAGGGTTTGAGGTGGCCTACAATTAGCATAACTTTCCATGCCATGGCAATCTACTCCTGAAATCAAGTACATTTTGGAGGATTTGATATTTTATTTCTTCTACCTATTTCTTTTGAAAAGAACACATTTTCAAAATTCAATTTAAAAATATTGATTGTAAATCTATGTTCATAAACATGTTTTATTAGAAAAGAATAGCTAATCTTTTTAAAGAAAAAAGGAGTTGCCCAGGAAATTTATATACCATACAACACAACCTAGTAATACTGTGCTAGCAAAATGAAAGACATTCCTGAGTAAAATCAACATAAGAAGTTTTCTAAATGTTTTCTAAACAATTTATGGTGAATAACTAAAAGCTAGTACTGTGGTGATCCTGACCGGGAGACCATCATACATCGAGGAGTTAGTGATCAGCAAAAAAGTTAATCTGAGTATACCCAGTCCTGTGCTGTGCTGTGGTGCACATCCAGCGTGGCCTTCATGTCTGTGTTGGGCTGCACAAATCCCTGGGCTGCAGGATCACATCAACTGGCTTATTGCAACAGGGGAGCCTACAGACTGCTCCCACTGGGTACCAGCGATTGCAATGCCTTCCTCTTCTTGCCTTTATCCAAAAGTGCAGCAAGAAGTTCTTATGTGAGCATTCTTTCTGTTTGACAGTAGAAATGATGAAGAGAGTTGTTCTCATGTAAGAAAAAACTATAGTAACTCAAATGACCAAAATGAGGTCACTCATCCCATGGTCGGGGTCTGCACGGTGTGCTGCGTGTGGATCAGAGGCCTGTTCAAAGCTGCACAACTCAGGGTTCCCAGCATCTAAAGGGATGTAAGATTATCTATATTCTTCCTTCTTTCTTTACAGTGTTAGCTCTAATAAGTAGCATTTTAAAGGATACTTTACAGAGCCTGAGTGACTTTCTTACTGGAATCATAACAGACCAGTATCTCCTAGTACAAAAGAACTACTTAGTTAAAATGACTGTTTGAAAACAGCAGGGCTATCTAGACTGCAAATGGAAATCAGCTTTTCTCATAACAGTGTAATTTCTATTTTCCTCTTCTGTGTTTACTGAAATTGCAAGCGCGACTATTTGAGGTAAGAGTTGATACCCAGCGTGTGTGCAGCTATTGCTGAATTTCTGATTGGCTCTGAAATATATTTTCCCTGTTCTCTCCCCAGGAGCACTTTCAAGAGACATTGAGAAAATTGGCTTAGACAACCTGCACACTCCAGTTTTAAGAACCATTTCTGATGCAGTCATATACATGCAAATGACTTACAAAAATATTCTTTTTGAATCTTAAATATTCCAGACATTTAATCCAGAACGCCTCTGTAGCAATTACACATCACCATTACGGGATGTAATTCTGTCCACAGGGCCTTTCAGTGCTAGCCCTAGAGCTCAAATTGGTAATACCAACAGTAAAATTCTTCAACTACTTGATTAAGTGACCATAAGACAAGCAAGGGTTTGGACATGTATTGTTTTTTTCTTTGGCTGTTGCCTATATGCATACCCATTATTAGAAACATGCAACCAATCATATGTTTGCTAGAGAAAATACACACAGCCTGTTACTGCAGAGTCCCTAATATGCTGCCAATTCAGACACCAACTTGCATTTCAGTGACTTAATCATGTATCAATACCTCCAAAGCCAATGGCTTAATTTACTCTTTTTCACTTATTTCTGGTGAATATGGCACCAATATATGGCAGTACTGTGACTATCCAAACTGACTGTGCAGTACTGATCTGTACTGGGTTTGAATCAATGGAAACTTGCCAGTAATCTTTTTTGCTTTCCCTGAGAGACTCTCGCTTCCTGGATCACAGATATCACAGAGTCGCCAAGATAGGAAGGACCCCTGGAGATCACCCAGTCCAACACCCTGCACACCACAGTCACCTACAGCAGCTTGGTCATGGCTGTGTCCAGTCAGGCTTTAAGTATCTCCAAGGATGGAGACTCCACACCCTCTCTGGGTAACTTGTTCCAGTGTTTAACCACCCTTGCAGTAAATAAATTTTTCCTTATGCTTAAAAATAGCCTCCTGTATTTCAGTTTGTGCCCATTGTCTCTTGTCCTGTCACTGGGTACCACTGACAAGAGTCTGAGTCCATCTTATTTGCATCCCCCACCCGCACTCAGGTATTCATGCACATCGATAAGGTCCTCAGGAGCCTGCTCTTCTCCTAATGCAGCCCAGGAGGCTGTTGGCCTTCTTTGCTGCAAGCGTACATTGCTGGCTCATGGTCAGCTTGCTGTTCACCAGGACCCCCAGGGCCTTCTCTGCCAAGCTACTTTCCAGCCACTCAGCCCCCAGCCTGTACTGGTGCATGAGCTTATTCCTCCCCAGGGGCAAGACTTAGCATTTCCCTTTGCTGAACTTCATGAGGTTCCTCTGTGCACATTTCTCCAGCCTGTTGAAGGTCCCTCCAAATGGAAGCAAAACCATCCACTGTATCAACCATGCCTCCCAATTTTGTATCATCTGCAAACTTGCTGAGAATACTCTCTGTCCCCTCTCCCAGGCCATTAACAAAGATGTTAACCAGTATTAGCCCCAGTATCAAGCCCTGGGACACACCAGTAGTGCCTTGACTCCAGCTGGACTTTGTGTCACTGATCACAACCATCTGAGCGCAGCTGCACTTTTCAATCCACCTCACTGTTCACTCATTTAGTCAATACCTCATTAGTTTGTCTATGAGGATGTTATGGGAGACAGTGTTGAAAGCCTTGCTAAAGTCAAGATAAACAATATCCAGTGGTCTCCTCTCAACCATCAAGACAGTCATCTCATCATAGAATTTTTTCAGGTTGGATAAGCATGCTTTCCTCTTTGTCAATCCATGCCAGCTACTCCCATTTACCTTCCTAATTTTCTTGTATTTGCAAAAGGTTTCCAGGATTGGTTGTTTCATCGTCTTCCTGGGGATCAAGGTGTAACTGACTGTCTTGTAGTTTCCCAGATCCTCCTTCTTGCCCTTTTTGAAGACAGCAGCAATATTTGCTTTCTTCCAGTCCTCAGGAATCTCCCCAGGTCACCATAATCTTTCAAAGATAATCGAGAGCAGCCTCACAGTGACACCAGCCAGCTCCCTCAGCACTCCTGGGTGTGTCGCATCAGAGCCCATGGACTGGCTGGATGGCCGAGCCCAGAGAGTGGTGGTGAATGGAGTTAAATCCAGTTGGCGGCCGGTCACGCGCGGTGTTCCCCAGGGCTCAGTTCTGGGGCCCGTTTTATTTAACGTCTTCGTCAATGATCTGGATGAGGGGATTGAGTGCACCCTCAGCAAGTTTGCAGATGACACCAAGCTGGGCGGGAGTGTCGGTCTGCTCAAGGGAAGGAAGGCTGTGCAGAGGGATCTGGATAGGCTGGATCGATGGGCCGAGGCCAGTTGTATGAGGTTCAACAAGGCCAAGTGCCGGGTCCTGCACTTTGGTCACAACAACCCCATGCAACACTACAGGCTTGGGGAAGAGTGGCTGGAAAGCTGCCCAGCGGAAAAGGACCTGGGGGTGCTGGTCTACTGCCGGCTGAACATGAGCTGGCAGTGTGCCCAGGTGGCCAAGAAGGCCAACAGCATCCTGGCTTGCATTAGGAATAGTGTGACCAGCAGGAGTAGGGAAGTGATCGTGCCCCTGTACTCGGCACTGGTGAGGCCGCACCTGGAATACTGTGTTCAGTTTTGGGCCCCTCACTACAAGAAGGACACTGAGGTGCTGGAGCGTGTCCAGAGAAGGGCAACGAGGCTGGTGAAGGGACTAGAAAACAAGTCTTATGAGGAGCGGCTGAGAGAACTGGGGTTGTTTAGTCTGGAGAAGAGGAGGCTGAGGGGAGACCTTATCGCTCTCTACAACTACCTGAAAGGAGGTTGTAGTGAAGCTGGTGTTGGACTCTTCTCCCAAGTAACTAGCAATAGGACGAGAGGGAATGGCTTCAAGTTGCGTCAGGGGAGGTTTAGACTGGACATCAGGAAGAATTTCTTTACCAAAAGAGTGGTTAGGCATTGGAACAGGCTGCCCAGAGAGGTGGTGGAGTTGTCAACCCTGGAGGCGTTCAAAAAAGGTGTAGATGTGGCACTCCAGGGCCTAGTTTAGGAGTCATGGTGGTGTTAGTTGATGGTTGGACTTGATGATCTTAGAGGTCTTTTCCAACCTTAATGATTCTATGATTCTATGACTTGCATATGTCCAGTTTGTTTAAACGTTCCCTAACTTGATCCTCCTCCACCAATGGTAAGTTTTCCTTGCTCCAGACTTTCTCAAGGGGCTCAGGGGCCTGGGCCTGCTGAAAGCAAATCTTACTAGTAAAGGTCAAGGCAAAGGAGGCACTGAGTACCTCCAACTTCTCCAATGTTCTTTGTCACCAGGTCTCCTGTCCCATCCGCCATATTTCCCCCAATCTTTTTGCTGTCAATTTACCTGTAGCAGCCCTTCTTGTTGCCCACCACATCCCTTGCCACGCTCTCTTAACCCTATTACTGCACACTCCAGCAGTCTCTCTATATTCCTCCCAGGTCACCTGTCCCTTTCACATCTTCTATGCTTCCCATTTACATTTGAGTTTTGTCAAGAGGGGCTTGTTCATTGATGCAGGCATCCTACCACCTTTGTTTGACTTCCTGCATGTCCGGATGGACAATTTTTTGAACCTGGAGGATGTGATCCTTAAAAATCAACTATTTGCCACCTCCCATGCAATTCTTCCAAGCAGCTTCCTGAACAGGAGCTGAACTTCACTGTCTTATGGCCACTGCAGCCAAGGCTGCCCCCAGCATTCATGTCCCTAGCCAGTTCTTCCTTGTTTGTAAGTGTGAGGTTTGACAGAACACCTTCCTTCACTGGCTCCTTGATCATGTTTGTCAGGAAGTTATCACAGATGCACTCCAGAAACACCCTGGATTGCTCATACTCTGTTGTGTTGCCTCTCCAACAGATATTGCAGTGGTTGAAGTACTTCCTGAAGACCAGGGCTTGCAAAGATCAGGCTTCTTCCAGTTGTCTGCAGAAGGCTTCATTTGCTTCTTCTTGCTCATCATGCAGTCTGTAGCAGACACCCACCACATTGATCTGCCCGCTCATCCTGACCCATAAGGCCTCAACGGGTTCTCCATCTGTCCCAAGGCACTCTTCCACGCATTCCCAGTTCTCTCTCACAAACAGGGTTACTCCTCTCCTCGCCATCCCAGATAGTGCTTCCTAAAGAGCCAGTATCCAACCATTGCAATGCTCCAGTTGTGTGAGCTATCCCACCACGCCTCTATGACCTTGGTGAGATTGTAGCCCTGTAACTGCACACAGGTCCCTAATTCCTCCTGTTTGTTCCCTACGCTGCATGCATTAGTGTACAGGCACTTCACAGAGGCACCCAGTCGTGCTGATTTCCCAGAAAGTAATAATATGCAAATATCTCATTCGTCTCAGCTAGAGAAGAGAACACTTGAAATTTATTTCCACTACTGAGAAATGACCTGATGTGTCTTCCTGACAATCACATCAGGTAACTACGGCTAAGGTGACAGAATCTATTCAATATCATGTGTTAAATAGTGGACATGACTCAACACTCAGGGTTGACAAGAATATGCAGACTCATTGTGCTGGCTTTGTTATGCTAATTAGCAGAAAAAAGGGATTCTTGAATTGTGCAGAGTAGTGTATTTCTCTCATTAAATAGCATCTTGTCAGGCAATGAAAAGGGCAATTAAAAAAAAACACAGCCAGGATAAAACACATCAAAATCCATGACCTTGGTTCAGCATTCCACAGAGAAAAACAATATATAGCAATAGAGCACATGGAAATGCTGGCTGGAATGGAACGCTGAAGGTCATCTATGTCAGTCTCCCACTCAAAGCAGTATTGCCAAGGTTGTCAAGTCAGCCCAGGCTTTGTTTAGCCAAATCTCAAAACCTTTCAAGGATGGAGGATATACCACCTCTCAAGCTGCAATTTGTGGCCCATGTTCCTTGTTACATCATTTGGCACGATTCAGAAGAGCTTGGATCCATCATCTTTGTAATCTACTCTAATATAGTAGGTGTAGGTTAGTAGATCTTGCATCCCTGTGTCAGGGGAAGTTCAGACTGGACATTAGGAAAAGGTTCTTCACTGAGAGGGTGGTTGGTCATTGGAATAAGCTGCCCAGGGAAGCGGTCACAGCACCAAGCCTGTCAGAGTTCAAGGAGCATCTGCATGATGCTCTTAAGTTTAGTTTTAGGTAGTCCTGCAAGGAGCAGGGCGTTGGACTTGATGATCCTTATGGGTCCCTTCCAACTTGAGATATTCTATGATTCTATGATCCTTTAGCCTCCTCTCTGCAGGGATAAACAGGCCCACACCCTCATGTCCTCCTCAGAAAGTCATATCTGACCATCTTTGTAGCCCTCTGCAGAACCTTCTTCAATTCCTCAGTATCTTTCTTGAACTGGATAGCCTATAACTGCACCCAGGATCCAGATGTGGCCTCTCCAGCACTGAACAGAGGGAAATAATAGCTTCCCTCAATCTGCTGGCCATAAACCTCCTATTGTAGGCCAGTTTACAGTTTGCTTTTTTTGCAATGAGAGCTCAGTGTTGGATCATGTTCAGCTTAGTGTCCACTGTAAACACCAGGCCCTTTTCAGCAAGGCTGCTACTCAGCCATTCCCTTCCCAGCGTGCACTGATGCATGGGGTTACTCTGTCCCATTTGCACTTCTTGAACTTAATGTGATTTCTGCTGGCCAAGTTGTCCAGTGCTTAAGGTCTTTCTGACTGACTGTAGAATAACTTTCTGTTACTCTTTCTGTCCCTCACAAGTTACGTCTGCTAAAAGGCTTTGGCCTTCCAGATTTCAGCCACAAGTGTCCAAACAGTATTTTTATACTTCTCCTTCATTTCCTCTTCTTGTTTCTATGACTTGTAGGCTGCCTTCTTGCACTTTAGTTGAGCAGTGAGCATCTTGTTTAATCAGGTAGGGTTTTGGCCAAAATGTTTAATTATTCAAGAGATGTAAGCTCAAGATGATATTGAATGACTAGACAGAGTTTTAAGTTCAAGTGATCTTTATATATAAGCAAAGATTCATGAACTTTCAGGCTCTTGTTAGGGCCTACAATAAAACATTGGAAGTCCCATTGGTTGAGAGTGGACATCTGACCAACTGTAGAAGTAGGCCGTGCTTTAACATCAGTAAAGAATAATAATGTAATATGGTCAAATATCAGCAGAACAGATTTTAAAGCCAGAATTGAGCCTTAAGGAACACAATAGTGCTACACAGAATTAAAACCTTTCAGTAGTTGATGGTATAGAACAAGTCTGAAAACAAGAATGAGATTTTTGAAGAAGGAAAGCATATGGCCTAATTATGAAACAATGAGCAAACCTGAAAGACTGTATGAAAGCACTTGTATATGAGAAAACGGTTGTGAGGATTACAGCTTGCAAATATATAATTGCAGTGGTTTTCATGAAGAAAAGAGTTCTGTAATGAAGGTCAAATATAAATGGGGACAGGAGCACCGAAGAGCGTCACTGGGTATTACTGCTGCAAAAACAACGTCAAAAGCGGTTGGAAGCAGTAAGTTTGCGTTTGCTTCAGAAAAGTCTGTACAATAACTGCCTCTTCACTGACCCACTGAAGACAGGTCTGTGGCCCTCCACAGCTGAATACATAAATTGCTGGAGATGCTTTCAAGCTATAGAATACATGTATATATGCTGTCTGGATGAGAAGGGGAGGGAAGTTGTAGCACTCCTCAGTGACCTACAGACATGATACCTTTACCATTCTAACACATCTTACTGACTTAAATGCAAAGATAAGATATCTTAAGAATTAACTTTTCATTGCTCTCATTTTAACATTTTATTATTATGTGGGTATATTAGTATGGTCTTGCATCTGTAGAGCTGATTTATCAAAATGTCTCTATTCCACAAATAAAGGGAGAACTGGCTGCAGGTTTACTTCTCTCAGAAGGATTTATAGACATAGATTGTATTTTCTCAATAACAAGTCCTGTGAAGGAGGACTATCTATCACTGTCTGAAGAATGTGGTCTGCCGGCCATGATTTGTGAAACTGTATTGTGAGTAGAGAATATTTTAAAGATTATTTTGGTCTCAGATAGTGCATAGGCTCATATATCTAAAGGGATTTAAGCACAATAACATGTAACTTTTAATTGCCTGATTCTTGTTATGGAACCCACAAATCTAAACCAAGAATTGAGTGGGTCAAGTTACCAGTGGTAAGGCACTTAGCTGGGAGGGTGAGAAGAAGCCCTGGGTTCCAACCCTTCTTTGACGAATTTTACGGATTACAAATTTTATCCAGAGAGTTCTAGTTATGCATATCTATAGTAACTATCACAGAGATTACTCCCTTAGCCTGGAAAGTCATGCTCATTCATTTATTCTTCCTTTCTCTCACTCAGTGATCTTCAGAGATCTTCTTCCCCAAATAAGAACTATTTCAACAGGAAGGGCAGCTTCTTTGTTTTGTTTTGTTTGAGTTTGTTTTGTTTCTGAAAAAGAAGCTTCCATTTTCACCTGAACACTCACAGTTTTCAATTTTTTTTTTTTAAAGGTGAAATTTAAATGGCAGCAGAGTTAGCAAAGAAGCTCTCCAGGACCCATTGTCCCTGGAGAGTTCCTTAGCCTACAAAAAGAAAGTGCATCATGCTGGTGCTATTTACAGACCTGAGAGAAAAGTGGAGGATGACAACTTGATTAATGTCCCTTCTCTCCAGTCATGTTACTTGAAGCCTGAAGAGACAATAAATAAGGAAATATTCTATATGGATGGCACCATCCACTTTCAGCCTGAGGGACAGGATTTGCAATTTTTCCTGTACTTAAATGCTCTAAGTTTTGGAGGAAAGCCTTCACAGGAAGGGAAGAAATTAAGAGCTGCACAAGGGGGCAGAAAATTGCTATTAACAGAATCAGGCATTTATACTGCCTGGCTTTATAAAATCTGTAAATCCTTGTTTTCAGAAGCCTCAAATGCAATGTCCCTGTTGGGATGATAGGGGACAAAGTGATGATTGACTACTACTGCTATCATTTCCATAACAGTAACAGTTAGACAGGCACTATAAAGTTATCTCTATGAAGATTGTCACTCTCTTGAAGAACTGGAATTCTAAAGGAGTGATTCAATTGCCTAAACATAGGCATTTATTGTTATTTCAGATGACCTGGCTGTCAAAGACAGCCACAGGGGCGGTTATAAACAGAAGCTACATAAGACTCTTCGGGATAGGCTGCTGGAGGCCAGGTAGGATATGCTTGGCTTTCTAACATAGCATCTGATTCTTACGTTTAGGCAGTTGATCCACCCTGCCCTCCCTCACCCATTTTTCAACGTTTCCTTAAAGCTGGTACCGCTGGAAAATGTACTCTGTATCTTACCTTAGATTGCATTTTTAGTCCAGCTATCAAAAGGAATGAGGCTCATGAAATCATATTTTTTGTGGGGTTTTATACACAAACATACATCTCTCTCTATCCACATTTTCTATTTAACACCTTTTGAACAATTTCAGCCAATTTGGCTGATGCACAGTGGCTTCAGAGACATTAACAATCTACAAGTGTCATGAAAATAGGCTGGATGAATGACCCTATTAGTGCCCTGACAAGAAAAAGAGCACGGTATAAATTTTATTATAGGCATTGAAGAGCCATATAAGAGAGACCTAGTATGAGCATTCCAGCAGCATGAAAAACTTCATGTGGACTTAGCAGCTCCATAAACAGCAAAAAGTCCATCCGCAGGAAGCCAGGCTACATCAGCTCCACTGCTCACAGAGTTATCACACTTGTTATCACACTTCCACAGCCATCTCAGTTAGCATGTGCCACCTAAGTGGCATGGAAGTTGGACATGGTATAAGAAACAAGAAAGAGAAAATTTAAAGAGAGATAAAGGCTCTAAACTAAATACAAAAACAAAGGTCTGTAGGGGCAAGGAAAGACTCAGGTTTTTAGTCTTATATATTCAAGGCAGAAATCTGAAATAACAATAATGAAAAGTAATGCGAGAAATGTATAGTGACACATTTGCATCTGAACTGACAGAAGCTTTCGCAAGCACTCATAGATATCCTAGGAAAATAGTATCAAGTATGAGAGTAGTTGGCACTTCCAAAATCTTGTGGAAACAATTCTACCGTGTCTAACTGGTTCTCCCACATTTGTTTTTATGGCTACTGCAAATCATTTCCTCACTTGACAGAGGAAGCACTTGGCATTCTAACTTATTTTTATAAGTAAATTCCATGCAAATGAAAATTAATTGATCCCTTAATGTTTCCGCTGGGTTTTTTATTTTTGTTTCTTTGTTTTGTGTGTTTTATCCCTATATAATGCAGCCAAGTCCCTGTATACTTTATGAAGTACCTGCATGTTGTCTTTGCTCTGTGTATGAAACAGATGTTCCAATGGGACCACCGCTTGCAGGTCGAGGGGAATAAACAAACAAACACTGTTTAGAGATTAATTTCTAAGAGAATCACAGAAGTTAGAAAATGCCAGAATTATACAGTCTGCGAAATTTTCTTTTACTGTCTGTGCATTATGGTGCTGTGTTTAATGAGATGTTTTGACTCATCATTTTACTCCAGTGGAAACCATCTTGCACACTAACTAGCATTGACATAGTTTCAGATAGCTCTGTGACTATAGTTTCTTTTGCAGCAGCACAGGGATTTTATCACAGCTGTTTAGACTAGCTGATTAGCAATTTAATGGGATTTAGTTGACCCTAAATGAAAGGACAGACAGCCCTAATGCCTAAAAGCCTGGTAGATTTATGTAAGCCTTCTTGCTAAATGGGTTGCCTCAAGTATCACAGCAATCATTTCCTGAATTTTGAGCCAAAATGGATATATACTTCTTATAGTGAAATTTAAGAAGGTGTCAGACAGAAGACTTTAATTGGATTAGCCCACCAATATGATGTAAAGTTTGTATAGTAGTAAGTAACAGTATATAATATAAAGAAAGATCTCCTTAGTCTCAGGGACTTAGAACTGTCCTACATGCAACAATTCTGCTTTAACTATAGTGGTGTAGGATCAGATATAATTAAGGGAACACACTGACTTGGTATGGATAAAGGGCTTACATAGCCTTATATACCCTAATTGAGAAGAAGCTTTTACAAAGTGTAACAATAGGATGACGCATAGAGAAAAAGGAATGCAGTGAGCAAAGGTAATGTTGGGATCTAAAGCGCTTATAAAGATTTTCATTACACAGCGTTGCTCAAATTTTTTGTTTTATCTCCATATACTGGAATATTATATTTGATCTTTTCCCCATTGTGCTTTTCAATTTGAGGTATGGAGGAAAAGACATGCTGACGAGCTCAGTTCCTTCTGATGTGCTGTCTGATTAGTCATCCACATACTGGTCTCTTACTAATAGAGACCCCTCAAAGTAACTCAAAAGAAACTTTGAATGGTTGGAAGCCCAAAGACATCCTGTAGAGCTTTATTCATTCTTGGGATGACTGTAGTAATGAACTTTAATCTCCTGATGCCCAGCTTTTTAAAAAGTCAGAAAAATAAAATAAAGATACAACTCAGTTTCTATTATTTTATTATTTCAAGCTGATAAAGATTTCATCTGAATGTTTACTCACGTATAAAGAAATTCTCTGCAGTAAAAATTACCTATTCCTTATCATTAAACTGCCTGTACATTAGAACCAAAGGACATCTTTCTTCGTCATCCTACAGTCACTTAATATATAGCATAGTGCATGTAAAAATAGGGGATAAACCACTGATATATTGAGGAGAGTGCTCATCAAAGCTTTTACACAGATGTGGATGATTATAAAGAGTGCTAGGCAGTAAAGAATGCAGCCTGATCCCTCCTAACCCTTACAACATGCCATTATAAGGCCCTATTGAATTCTCACTTAGCTAGCCAGGAGCCAGAGGTAACCTGGTCAACAAGTAACCTTGGGTGATCTGGTGAAAATTTCAGCTAAAAAAGATTCAGAAGTACAATCATAGAATCATAGAATCATTAAGGTTGGAAAAGACCTCTAAGATCATCAAGTCCAACCATCAACCCAACACCACCATGCCTCCTAAACCAGGCCCTGGAGTGCCACACCTACACCTTTTTTGAATGCCTCCAGGGTTGACAACTCCACCACCTCTCTGGGCAGCCTGTTCCAATGCCTAACCACTCTTTCGGTAAAGAAATTCTTCCTAATATCCAATCTAAACCTCCCCTGATGCAACTTGAAGCCATTTCCTCTCGTCCTATCGCTACTTACTTGGGAGAAGAGTCCAACACCAGCTTCACTACAACCTCCTTTCAGGTAGTTGTAGAGAGCGATAAGGTCTCCCCTCAGCCTCCTCTTCTCCAGACTAAACAACCCCAGTTCCCTCAGCCGCTCCTCATAAGACTTGTTCTCTAGACCCTTCACCAGCTTCGTTGCCCTTCTCTGGACACGCTCCAGCACCTCAGTGTCCTTCTTGTACTGAGGGGCCCAAAACTGAACACAGTACTCGAGGTGCGGCCTCACCAGTGCCGAGTACAGGGGCACGATCACTTCCCTACTCCTGCTGGTCACACTATTCCTGATACAAGCCAGGATGCCGTTGGCCTTCTTGGCCACCTGGGCACACTGCCGGCTCATGTTCAGCCGGCTGTCGACCAGCACCCCCAGGTCCTTTTCCGCCGGGCAGCTTTCCAGCCACTCTTCCCCAAGCCTGTAGCGTTGCATGGGGTTGTTGTGACCAAAGTGCAGGACCCGGCACTTGGCCTTGTTGAACCTCATACAGTTGGCCTCGGCCCATCGATCCAGCCTATCCAGATCCCTCTGCAGGGCCTTCCTTCCCTCGAGCAGATCGACACTCCCACCCAGCTTGGTGTCATCTGCAAACTTGCTGAGGGTGCGCTCAATCCCCTCATCCAGATCATTGACGAAGATGTTAAACAAAACTGGCTGCAAAATGGAGCCCTGGGGAACACCACTTGTGACCAGCCACCAACTGGATTTAACTCCATTCACCACCACTCTCTGGGCTTGGCCATCCAGCCAGATTTTTACCCAGCGAAGAGTACCCCTGTCTAAGTCATGAGCTGCCAACTTCTCCAGGAGAATGCCATGGGAGACAATATGTATATATTCACGCTGAATTTTGTTCAGGAAGGGCTAAGCCTTCCTGACATTTCTTTCAGCATGTTTGTATAGCATTGCTGAACTGATCAGGTAGAATAGGGAAATTTTTGTCTCCAACCGAAGTATCAGGCATTATCCATTGCCAAAAGCATGATGGGAGACTTAATTGTTCTACTCTGGCATGGCAAAACCTGCAGTGAATTCTTGTAATTAGGCTGACTGACACTGTAAGCATAGCTTGCCTACTCTGTTAGTCATCTCTTAAAAAGAAATTGCTGTATCTCTTGTGGTTACCTTGACAATCCACAATTTAAGCTATTTTTTTAATGCAAGTTTACCACAAAAGTGCATGCTGTACATTACAATCAAATGGCTCCAATAGACCGCTAGAAGAAATTACATTGTCATTTAGGTAGAGTAGGCAATACGTATGCAAAACAATATGGAAATGTTCTTACCATTCAGCAAAGTGATTTGTAGAAGTTATATGGATGTGTATGCATTTCTTTCATGTTTTTAGATTCCTGCTGTCCCTGTGCCCTCATTTGCAACAATAATCAGTCTACATCAAATCTCACATAATTAAACTGAACAGAATGGCACTTTCTTTAACAAGGGTAATTGTTCATACGTTGCCCCTGTGTAATGAGTCACCATAAACAAAAGGATTTGTTAATAAGTTTGCACAGCTGGTATTTTAGGCTGGATCCTGACTAAATAAGGACAGCTTAGCAAAACATTCCAAGCATTATGATGTTTCAAACCACAAAGTATCCTCTATTAGGAAGGAGATTTTCCACTGCAAGTTTTATCTTCCCTTGCACTTTCAGCATCAGCAGCTGAGAAATGAAACACTCAGAAGTCTCTCTACTGCTGGAATGTGCCTTCACAAACTTTTAATAAAACCATATCTTTGCCTATTATTTTTCATAATGGAACTGAGTACTCCCCCACTTAGATCTGGTGACCGAGCACTTCTAAAACCTAACACACTTCATGCACATACCTAATTGACAGATGGATTTTGGTCAGGTTTGTGGACCTGACTGAGAAATTAATCACTACTTTGCTCTAGCTGCTGCAGTTACTCGAACAATACTTTCAATTCTATATAGTAAGTCAACAAAAATATAGCAGGAATGAAGAAATGAAGGATTTTTTACTATGGAGACATTACCTTAGAATGACTGTGAAAATCAGGGTTGCAAACCACTTTGTGTATTGGCAAGACGCTATTTGGAGGAGAGGGGGAAATAATCACAGTAAAACATTGGGAGGATATTTTCTGAAGTTTACGCTATATACACTGATAACCTTCATTTCCTACTTGAAAAAATACACCTTGAACAGTAACATGGGCACCAGAGGGCACAAAGCAACAGATGGGGTTGAAGAAGCTCTATTTTTGCTGGCAGACATATTCTGCCTATTAAGTGCCATGAAGCACTTTCCCAGATGAGTGTCATGGTGGACAGAATTCAGCTGGAAGTGTACTGTTGGGATTTCATAGACAATAATTATTTGGAGTTCAGGGTATGTACAGCCTTCTAGAAAATGCCCATCTGATTAAAGGCTACTTTAAAGAATGATTTTAGAAAGTATTTCAGTCATGCCCTTGTCTGACACTAACCAGCACCCATAATGTGAAACTCAGCAACTGAAATGTTGTTCAACAAAAAACTGAGACAATAACTTCTGAGTATGTAGTCACTAAGTAAAAAACTGTAGCAGTGTGTATAGGTGCAAATGCTGTGGAAAAAAAAATCAGAAAAAGTATGAAGTATGATACAAGGTAAAACCTTTTGCCATAACAGTGTTCCTGTGAAGAATTGGAGACCATGGACGCAAAAGGCAGTTGTCTCCAGTGACGCTGCCACTCAACCATGAGGTTGTTACTGAAAAAGCATTAGTCCAGTAGGAAGAATGAGGCTAAGCTTCAACTTAATTCAGAAAAGGAGCAGGAAAAAAAGGAAATGGATCATGAATATCCAAGTTCTGAAATGGAAGATACTGCAGGCAACAAATGGCTCACACATCGCTGCAGGATGAACCAAGCATCACGCAGAAGCAGACAGGAAGGTAGAAAAGACAAGACTGATGGGAAACGGGATGTTTCCGTATTCTGAGTGTTACTGATCATTCATGTGCTGAAGAAAAATACATCCAGCCATGTAATGCTGCAAGCAGATATTTTGAAGTATTCTTGGTGAAATATTTTAGACAGCTAGTCGTATCTGTGATTAGCAACCAGAGAGGAGGTGAAAGTCTTTCCTGCAACATCAGAGGCTTTTTCCTGTAACATCTATTAGCTTACCCATTTCCTTATTAAATACCAGCTTGTGCTATGTGTTCTGTAACACTGACCTCTCATTAAGTGCCATCAAACTACAGTATGAAGATTTAGTGCCTGGAACGGTAAGCGGCAAGTCACAATGTCTTGCTGCAGAAGCAACATAAGGCAGGTAACAGTCAGGCACGTTGCCTACCGCTGTACTGACCATGCCTCACTGATACCTCCCTGCCAAAAAGCATACATCATCTTAGTGACCCTGAACCCACACCTGACTCACATCAAAGTGAAATTGAAAACAAAGAAGTCAGCCAGCACCAGGGCAGGAAAGCGTATCAAAGCACATTCTTCATGGGGATTTAGGTAAGATGGGCTCAGACACCTAACTCGTATATACTTTGCTTACCATGTGCCCATAGTGTGGCTTATAAGGGCCACAATTACATGTTTTAAAAGATGAAGGAGGTGTAATTTTATTTCGCCTTCTACCTACATTCACAGGTACCTTATCTTCAAGACAATGGGTATAATTTAAATCAGGGCTTTCAGGACTTTTTATATCAGCTCATTTGAGAACGGATATCAATAACCATCTGGAAACTAGCTATTTTAAACCACAGCTGTCATTCAATCTGACTAGACCTACAAGCCTGTCTGAGAGCCATCCATTAATATTACAATGGCTTCAGGAGACATGGGATCTGCCCTCCACCTGCAGGATCATGTATGGTTAGGTAAGCTGGAAAAGTTACATGCTTTTAACATGTAAGGCCTAGAATAGTGCACTGTCCCCCTCTGGTAATCTTGAGACATGCACATACAGCCATGATGCCTGTAAGTTAGGGATTTCAAGGCAGGGCATGATGCGAACATCAGAGGGAACGAAGAGCAGCAGTACATACCCAGTGCTCATTGAATCTTGTAACCATCCCCAAACCAGCAAGAACTGCATGGCTGATTCAGTCAGACCTCATGTCTTGGCTTTTGAAATCACACTAGTGGTGTCTTCCCAGCAGTCTCAATACCATATGTATACCAAGGCTTTCTGTGGTCTCTACAGTCCATACAAAACCACAGACTGCCTTTCAGCTCAGGGTATACTAATGTAGGTGGTGGACTTTGAAACTTACTTACTCTACCAGCCAAACTTAATTGCAGGAAATGTGGCCAAGATGACAGTACTCAACGCTAAAACAGCCCTAGGGAAATCCTCAGCAGTGTTTACTGATATGTCACTATATTTCTTCCCTGTCTCCACTATGTCTGCTTGTTAGGACATGACCCCACACCTAGACTTTAGGGAACAGGTGGTCCCTATGGCCCAGCACAAGTCAGAATTTCCTACCTGATTTTATTTGTAAGATTTCCTAATGGGAAAGCATCTACTGTTTCTTGGTACATTTTTCAACACATTTTCTCCCCCCCTGTATTTCACCAGACGTCCCGCATGCATGCTGGCCTGAATGTTACCCAAAAAACTTCACAGGATTGTGCTTTGGATCTACTTCTCCTACTTCCTGATGTTCCCTGTGATTGAGATGTATTCCTTCCCTTCTGGCAGAGCCAGTGTGTTGTCTATTGAGATGCTGCCGGTCTGGAGTGTGCAGAAGAAGGAAGGAAGAGAAAATGAAACTATCACACATTTAAGCGACCAGAGGTTTTTTGCAACATTCAGTAAGTCTTTTATGACCTGATTTTGGAGAGACACAAGGCAATGGGCTGAGGAACAGGGTGGGAATCAGGTGACTACATTTGTAAAGAATGTCATAAATCTTATTCCACCTCTTTTGAATCTTAAGCCCAGAATCTATCTGCTCAAATGGCTAGAAAGTATTTTTTTTTTTTTTCATAACAGCATTTTGAAAGAAGCCCCTGTAACTTGGGCTTTGTCTCATACTGTAAGCACAGGCCTTATGAATTTCCACACATTTCTACAGCACCGAGTGCTTTTCTATTGATTCAGTCTCCTTGTAAGCTACATCAACTGTTCATTTGAAGATGAACTCTCGTATACACATGCATGTATTTTCAACACTTGATACAAACATCCATGTAAGACACAGAGAACCAGCTGGACTGGACATATTATATATTTGTTATATATGTGTGTGGTTCTATTTATTATACATGTATATGTTGCCATTTGTGCATATAACACCGTTTCTTACAATATACTGATAACTAAAAATATGAAAAGTTCTTATACTTTGTATACCCCCTTCTCTTATCATTTTCTAGGGGATGTGGTTTTTAGCTTGTGCTGAACAAGACAGACATGGATACACAAATATTTGTGGACAACATCATAGTGTTGCAGCACATTTAAGCAAATCACTCGTCTTACATCCTCCAGTCTACACAGAACAGACAGTACAATCTCCTAACACAGATACTGAAATGTATTTGGTAGCAGACATGGGTTTATACAACACACATAGGACTGATAAGTGATGGAAATGTATACAGGAAGCTCGGTGCATTATCAAACTCATCTTCTTTCTCCAGCAAACTCATAATCTTTTCTATCCTAGAAGCTTGAATTCTGCCTAGTTTAGCTATGTGGTGCCTCTGGTCAAATCCAAGGAATGACTGTATTCCATCATCAAACTTAAATCATACAGCAAAGACCTCTTTCTCAGTTCGCTTAGTGTAGATCTTATTACAGCACAGTCTCTGACTAATGCCGCAGAGATGCCTGCTGGCTGTGGGTTCTGGTAATAAAACAGCATACTTCCATACATTAACCACCTTTAGGACAAGCATACGGTCTGCTTAAAATATCTGAAAATTCATTTGCACGGCCAATCTTATGCAATGTTCATTGTGGATCTCACCAACATCCTTCATTCTATCTCTTAGAATTTATGCTGCAGCTCCTAGGGCAGTAGTAAAAATAGTATCCTGATTAGCATGATCATGAACTGTTGTTATACACTTTTCTGTGTGTTTCTTTAATTATAGCATCAACTACATCTGCTCTGGGCAGGTCATTTTCCTACAAAGGTCATTTTCTCATCAGAGCTGAGCACAGACACAATTGCAACTTACTTTCTATGCAGTTATGGCAACCTTTTTTTTTACTTTCTATTTCCTACTTTTCGATATTCTACATTGCACACACATGGCCATGTTCTTTTACATACTGCAACACCCTCAGATTGTTATACTTCAGATTTGTAAAATAATGTATTGCAATGTCAATGAAACCCATTATAATTTCTGGCTATGTAGCTCATGGCACAAGTAATCAGTGGGCAAGATCATCTTTTTCTTTAAAGACACTATGATTGTGCCACCTGAAATAGAGCTAACCCATTTTCCCTCTTTTCAACTAGATACTTTATTTAGATTTATTTCAGCATTTCTGCTGAAAGAGACAGGCACTCACTTGTGATAGCTGGAAGTATTGCTGGAGAATGGAATCCATCACCATCATTTGAGCCGAAAATCATAGAATCATAGAACCATTAAGGTTGGAAAAGACCTCTAAGATCATCAAGTCCAACCATCAACTAACACCACCATGACTCCTAAACTAGACCCTGGAGTGCCACATCTACACCTTTTTTGAACACCTCCAGGGTTGACAACTCCACCACCTCTCTGGGCAGCCTGTTCCAATGCCTAACCACTCTTTCAGTAAAGAAATTCTTCCTGATGTCCAGTCTAAACCTCCCCTGATGCAACTTGAGGCCATTTCCTCTCATCCTATCGCTAGTTTCTTGGGAGAAGAGTCCAACACTCGCTTCACTACAACCTCCTTTCAGGTAGTTGTAGAGAGCGATAAGGTCTCCCCTCAGCCTCCTCTTCTCCAAGCTAAACAGTCCCAGTTCTCTCAGCCGCTCCTCATAAGACTTGTTTTCTAG
>WAAD01004751.1:66128-92089 GCA_013389945.1 Fregata magnificens
CATGTAAGATTCAAACCATTTTTCATCAATTGAAGTAAACTGAGGATGTGGCAGTAACATTACTCAGCAAAGACAAACTATCACTGTGATTAAGTGGAACATTTTGATACCTGAGCTAAGTTACTGATGAAAAATGGACTTGCAGTGCCCATTGTATCACAAGATGATAAAGAGATATAAGAGAAGTGAGTGGAAGTTTTAATCAGGCTATAAAAGCAATGCTAAGAGTGGTTTGTACAGACATAAATAACTAACACACTTGCTGAGCTCCTAGAGAAACAGGTCAAGGTTGTGTGCTATCTTACATGCACTTTGAAGTCAAAATAGATTATGTGACTTTGACAGCTCCATGAGGGAGAAAGAAAGCTTTCTGGAAATAACGACAGTATCTGCAAATACACTAGGAGTTTAAAATATGTCCAGGGAGTTTGTCTCCATTTTTTAAGTACCCAATTTGAAAGCTCTTTTAAACACTGGAAATCATGATTTATACTCATGATTTCTGCATTGCAACAGAATGGGTCCAAGTTATTTTTGGAAATATTATAAAACCCTTAATTAAATTGCTCCCATAAATTAAATGATCACGTGCTACCTATGATTAAATTTTTATTCTTTACAACGAAAACACAGTCCAAGGCGATNGATGTTATAATTTTATCAAACATGATCCTTCTTCCTCTCTGTGTGTTTGTATGTGTGTGCAGGAGTGGAAAGTGTCACAAATTTGGAAAACTCTGCACTGCAACATTTTGTAACCTTAGGGACCGAGGCTGAGAGGATTTCTTACAAAAGGTTGTCAGTGTTCCTCAGCTCTTCTTTCCTTCACCTGTCAGTATATATCAAAATATATCAGAACTGCCAGAAAAATAAAGTACATTTTCCAACTGAACCTAGTTAGGAACATAGGGAAAAAAGGAATATAAATTATATTAACTTTTATATTTATATGCCTTGTTGAGCTAATCCTTCTTAGCAGGGAAGGAGGAAAATATTTTTTCTTTCCATGAGATTTAGTGATATTTTTATTTCATGCCAAAAAAAGTAAAATTTTTATTTTTCATCACAATACCAAATTTACAACCAGGAAATAGATTTTGCAGCAATCTTGAACTAACATTCTCAAAGATTTGCTGACATTTTTGTTTTACCAGAAATATAATTTCTCCCCTTAACTCTACTTCTTCGTTATCTTCACTTAAAGAAAATTAAAACAGAAAATGTTTCTTTATTTCGTGTTTGTATTATGTATTGCACCAAGAAGGTTTCTATCTGAATGTTTGTTATTGTGTCATTTTTGTTCAGTGCAGCATTACGCATAACAGCACTGAAAACCTTCTATAATGAAAATAATAGAAATTAGAAGTAAGTTTTTTCATATTTCTTACAAATTGAACATCAACAGAGGAACAAGTTGAAAGTCTTCATAGGAATACTTAACTATTCTACAATGCACAAAATGTGCTGTGTACATGAATGCATATCTGTACCTGCTAACCGTAAATATTACATACTGCATGGGAGAGCAAATACTGCTTGCAGCTTATACTCCTTTTGGCAGAGCACAAGATGGGAAACTTCCTGTGGCCATTCACTGAAAATTTCTCAACATATGCTAACAGATTATATTTTTTGTTCGTTTGTTTTGAGAATGTATGTTTAATTTTAAAGGTTTTTAAACACATAAAGGTATATAACCCAAAGTCTGCTGTTTGTGACACCACAGCTGAAAATATGGACTTCCACTGAATCCCATGGAAAAGCGTAGATGTAAAAACCTGGCTGCCAAGTAAAATATGTTCTACAGTCTAATCAGAAGTGTTTGGATGTCATTCTTGTTAGTCTGAACAGCAATTACGTGCATTTCACAGAGAGTGTGGAGGACAGACTTAACAACACTGGTATTTTTGTTCAGCACACACAGTACCTATTTATCAGTCTTACACTGGTCATTATCTTTTTTGATGTTGGAAGTTCCATGAAAAACCAAAGGCAATGCATTGTGTATTCAGCCATTTGATGTGATAGATCAAATAGTGGGCCAGACTTTCTCAGGGAAAATGATATGAAAGTTGCAGCAGTGAAATCAGTAAACTGAGGCCATATCTTAGTTTCTCAGCCATCATGTTCTGAGGATGATGACATTATAGTCTATAAAACTGGCAAATTGATATATAGATAAAATGTTCACTTTTATAAATAAAAATATTTATTCCTATTTCAAGGATTCAAATTCAACCTAGAAAATAATTTTTCTCCTCATTTTGGTTTAGTCTTATGATTCAGTGTTGTCCCAGGAGTGTCCTGTCTTCAGTTATTTCTCTTTCACTCCACTGTCTTCAAATTTCACTTCAAGCTGAAGTTCTGGAATCACACTGAAAACAATGAAAAGGCATAGAAAAAAAGATGCGAGCATTTAATTATGAACAAGTTTTGTTGCTCAAATTGTTTTTCAAGCATACAAGTATGCTGTACAAAAGAAGGAAAAAAATCATAACTAAACTGATGTACAGAATGACTTATTTGCAGAAGTTGTTCAACATGTTCTTTGAGTTTCTTTGTATATAATACTTTGAATACAATAAAATTCAGTGGGTGATATTAGATTTTTCCCATCATGTATGGAAAGACAGCACTCTCTGATGTGCTTCCACATACAGCCCAGCTCTTTTTTCCCTCCTGTCACTTTGTGCAGTAGTCCTGAAGAAGTCATCCAGTCTTGGATGAACACCAAGTCCTTATCAGTTCTCCAGCCACCACTCTGTTCACACTGACTAAGCAACATGTCATTGAGGACGGAGTGAGAAACAATGTATGCCATAACAAATTTGCAATACAACTTCAGCTATAGGCCCATACTGTGGCCATCTGAAAGGACAGCATTGAGCATTCTTAACAAAAGCCCATTCAAAAACATTCACAAATAGTGCATTTTGCATTTTTCAGGTATCTAATTATTCCAAGATAAATCTTGTTACAGTTAGAAACTCTCCACACGCTTGGATACTACTGAATTTTAGTCCTGTATTGTGTAGTACAGTATGTCAGTCTCATAGCAACAAAAAAAAGAGAGAGAACTTTGTGTTTTGGGGATCATATCCTTTGGTTCCTTTACATCCGCTGAATCAATGCTGAATTCCTAACTGTGCCCCAAGCTGTACAATACACAGCCTGGCTGAAGTGTTGTGGCGTTTTATATAAACAAACATTCAGTTTATTTGCAGCATCGTTTCCTTACACTAGACTATCTTAACAAGTAGCATTGCAAAACTGCGAGGGGTAAAGTTTGAAAAAAGTTGTTTCATTTTGTGTAACTGCCATTCCATGGAGATTAAAGTTAGCAAAATCACCTAACTATGTTGATTTACAGCTCTAGCTAAAATTCTTGACTTAGGGGATTTGATGAATTTGGAGGTTCAATAAAAATATACTCTTAATCTACATTGCCCACATGTTGTTATGGAAATTGATTTCTATTGGAGAGTAATCTCAGAACAAGTACACGCTTTTGGTTTTCTTGTTGTTCCCAAATAAATACAGATTTTTAGTGGTTTAGCCACCATCTAAACAGGTCCTCTTCAACTATCTGTATCCCAAGCAATAGCACCAAACCATAAAAATACAAACTGCAAAATTGTAAGCTACGTATGCTGTTGATTGTGCTGGTCGTTTGGTATTATGCTTATAGAAAGCAGTAACCATTCAGCTCTGTATTACCAGAGAGAAAGAAAGTTATAGGAGAATCAGTACGTACTATTGAGTGAAGCACTGTCATGCTTCACAAGGGGTGTTCTGCATACCACAAGCTTCTGGTCACTGTGGGTGAACACACTGTGACCTGGCAAGGAAATAGCTAGACAGAAATTTGGTGCAGCTTTAGTAAAAACAGGCCACTGTGTGCAGGCTACGAAACAGGCTGTTTCCCTCACAGAAAGAGTTGACAGAGAAATTTTGGAAAACAAAATTAATAATGTAAAACATTTCCAGAGAAGTCTCAGAATAGCACACTATTGAAACAAGGCTGCAATTCCTCTTTATTCAGGCAGATATCTGGCTACCTGATTAACTTTAAGCATGTGCTCGACTCCTGCTGAAGTAAATGGGACATGAACACAAGCCGAATTATGTTACTGAAGAGGAATCGAGTGCTGAACTGAACCAGAACAAATAGCTTGAGTATGGGAGGTACTTCAGGAAGAGAAACCAGACATCTGTGTGCAGTTCAGTGATAAGCTGAAGGCTCTTCAATGATATCAAGGGAAAGGGATGGAGAAAACCCCAAGATTCTTGATTCCAGCAAATCACCATGCCACTTCAGGTGGACTCATCACCTTGGGCTACCTTTCCAAGAAAACAAAGATAAGTCAATCTGTTGAAACTTCTGTACATAAAAAGCCTAACACCAATAGCAAAGCCTGAAAATAGCAGCAGCAGCATTTCCTCCCTTATGAAGTTATCTACGTGCCTGCAATTCCCCCATGCTATGTATAATTATATCTTATGTACTAATGGCATCTGGTGGATCAGATTGGGGCAATATGTCACTCAAGAGCACTAATTTATTTGCTAAACATCTTAGCTGTCTGTGTAGCATTGCAAGGAGTATGGGGAATAAACAAGCAGAGGAAAACTCTGATTTAATTGGCATAACACAGACTTGATGGGATACATAGCAGTTTTTGGAATATTAATAGATTGTTCAAGAAGGGCTGGCTAGGGAATGAATAAAGGAGGTGGCATTCTCTCACATGTTAAAGATGCAAACACTTTATATGAGGGATGAAAGTTAAGAGCTAAACCTGCTGCATGGTGAAAAGTGGGGAAAGAATACTATTCAGATGGAGGTATATACAGACCACTTGCCCACAAGCATTATTCGGATGATTTTTTTCCTGAATACCTCAAGGAATCATCTAAAGCACAGGACTGGGCATTAAAAAACATATAAAAAAGGCTAACGGCAGACCCAGAATGTCTGCCTAATTGTTGGGATGCACTCACGATAGTTGTTTGATAGAAAAAAGGACAAAGCAGCTAGGAGGGCTGTTCTTGTGGGTTTGAGTCTTACGAGCTGGGGAAAAAAGTCAGGGCAGAAAGCATCTTCAGTAAGGGTGACCATGAACTGAAAAAGTGCCTGGCTAAGAGAAAGGGAATGAAGGAGAACAGAAAAATAAACCCAGTTATTTTAAAGACTGAATTCAGAAACTTGGTATGTAAGATCTCATGGGAGAAAAGTCTAAGAGGAAAAAGTCTTAGAGGAAAGTTGACATTTCCTCAAGGAAATGACACAGCAGGTACAAGCTGTCCCAGTGCAGAGAAAAGCAGGGAGACCATGGCTGAACCGTGACCTCAGCTACAAAAAGCGAAGTGCACAAAAGTGGAAATTAGGTTAGATGATAAAAGCCTTGTACAAATGAGTAGATTGTATAGACGGAAAGTCATAAAAGCTAAAACATGACCATGAGGATGGGGAAGTCCGATGTGTACCTCAAGGGGATTTGATCTTGGGTGAAAATAGCCAATGAACTAGATGGTATAATGTTAATTGTTATATAATATTGTATGTCATCATTTTTTATGTCTAATATATGTGATATCAATGGTATTATAACAAGAATCACACAGATTAATGAAGAATGAACTTTGATGAAAACCAAGCAAAATGCAGCGGTGATGGAACCAGAACTGGCTTCAACAGGCAACAATCCAACACCACACATCATCTCTCCTGTCCTGAGAGACTGTTATAACAAATGGAACCCAAAGTCATGGACTGAATGAACTCGTTGGATGTTTTGTGGCCATTTATGGACATTTTACAGAGGTGGTCCATAGACTAAGGGAATGATATCTGTGTATTATGTCAAAGAGTGGGAAGGGTGGTGGTGGTTAATGAGAATGTATTGGATAATGTAGGACCTGAGCATGACGTAAATGGTATGGAATAAGGGGTGGAGAATGTGCTGGTTTTGGCTGGGATAGAGTTAATTTTCTTCATATTAGTTAGTATGGGGCTATGTTTTGGATTTGTGTTGAAAATAGTGTTGATAATACAGAGATGGTTTAGTTGTTGCTAAGTAGTGCTTACACTAGTCAAGGACGTTTTCAGCTTCCCATGCTCTGCCAGGTGCACAAGAAGCTGGGAGGGGACACGGCTGGGACAGCTGACCCCAACTGACCAAAGGGATATCCCATACCATATGATGTCATGATCAGCATATAAAGCTGGGGGAAGAAGAAGGAAGGGGGGGGGGCGCGGGGACGTTTGGAGTGATGGCGTTTGTCTTCCCAAGGAACCGTTACGCATTATGGAGCCCTGCTTTCCTGGAGATGGCTGAACACCTGCCTGCCGATGGGAAGTAGGGAATGAATTCCTTGGTTTGCTTTGCTTGCGTGCGTGGCTTTTGCTTTCCCTATTAAACTGTCTTTATCTCAACCCACGAGTTTTCTCAGTTTTACTCTTCTGATTCTCTCCCCCATCCCACCTGGGGGGAGTGAGCGAGCGGCTGTGTGGTGTTTAGTTGCCGGCTGGGTTTAAACCACATGAGAAGTGGAGTGCGTTAACAGTAAAAAAAAAAGTTAGTCCATTGTACAGCAGGGATGGAAAACTAACTACAGATGATGGTGGACCAAAGTGTTAAGGGCATTTTTCTATCTGTCTTTAATAGGTCAGTTACAATTTAGTGGAGCAGTACAATTTAGTATCAGTGTCAAAGGCATAAAGTCTCATAGTACAATTGGGAAAGAACATGTCAGGGAGAATTTGAAATAAATATATATTTTATCAAGTTGCCCAGGCTTGATTAATTTCTAAGTAGTTGAAAAATTGTCCAAATGACTCTTAGGGCCATTACATATGTGTGAACTCATGGAGGAAATAGAGGTACCAGAGAATGGAATGGAACAAGATGGTGCCCATATTTAAAATGAGGAAAAAAGAGTATACGGAAGAAAACAAATCAGCGGCAATTAGTATGAATCTCTGAAAAATAAGTTGTCTTCAAAATAGTTTGGTTCTATCATGAGGTAGCATGCCTTGTGAATAGAGAAGAAACAGTAACTCTCATGTATCTAGACTTTTAATACAGTTGAGATCACATTCTTACAGGTAGTTTAGTGAAATATGGCCTAGGTGAAAGGTGAGTGACAAAGTGGCTGAATAATTGTACCAAAGAAAGTATTAATCAGTAGTTCTCTTTCAAGCAAAACGATGCCGAATGGGGCTCTGCAGAGTCTATTCTGGATCCAGTTTTGTTCAGTACTTTCATCGAAATCAAGACGAAGGAATAGAGCACATATATATATATATATATATAAAACTTGTAGATTACATGGAGCTGTAAAGTAAAATAAGCTTCCTGGGCAATGTAATTAAAATTTAAATAGGAAAAAAATACTTGAAAGAAATATGTGATTCAATAGGAGCAAGGAGAAAGTTATTGTAGATGATTTAATTTACAAATTGGGCAGGAGTAATAAACTATCAAAATACAGGGTGGGTTAATGGAGATTAGGTAGTAAAAAATAACAAATCTGATAATTGAGGTGAATTGTAAACTGTACAGAAGTGAAAAATGTCATGCCATTGCAAAAAAGGCAAACTCATTCCAGGAAGTAGAGAGAGTTGTACACGCAAGACAAATGAAATAGTTCTCCCGCTCTACAGCACTGGAAAGTCTCAGTTGCAATTTTGCAGCTGAGTTACTGGATTCTTTAGAAAAATATAGCACAACTAAGACAGTAAAGAGGAAAGTAATGGGAAAATAGGTGCACATGAGGAGAGTTTGGATCAGCCTAGGTCATTCAGCCTAAAAAAGAAAATTTGTGGGGGGATAATACGGCACAGTACTGACATTCAAAAACATGAAAGGTTGTTACAAAGAAGGAGGGAATAATCTGTTCTCCATGAGATAACGAGCATTAATTGCAGTCAGGAAGATTACTGTGATTTTATCATAAAGATTTGTGAAGCATCAGAATAGATCACATGGATGGCTGTGAAGGCTCCATCACTGGATGCCCCTGAGACTAGGTTAGAGAAACTTCTCTCAGGTTTGAAATAAATGTCATTGATTCCTCCACAGAGCCATATGGACTGCCAGGTGACCTCTCAGGGTTCTTCCCAAGAACTTTTATTTTCCAAATTTCCCTCTATTTTGTCAAAGTCTCCCTTCCCCCCAATAATCTGCAGATTTCCTGTGTCTCCTCTTTCAGTCTTGATTAGCTACCTCTTTGTCTCCAATTTGAAGTTATTTGAAAAGGTGCTACCCAGTAGCAGCACTTTCCAGCTCAACTGTTGTAGGAAATGACAGAGTTCAAATCCTGGAGCAAGCAGTTGAAGTATTTAGAGCTCCACAGATGCTTATACAACTCTGCCAGATAGTGCAACAAATGTCATCATGGACCATCCAGACATCCTTATTAACAGATCTGCCCCTCAGATGTCCTCTCAGTGATCCACCAGTGCCTGGGGATACATGTGTTCAAAGCAGCTACATCATGACTATCTCACCAGGGCTGTCCTAATGTCTTTCATGTGTCTCAAATGCATGCTGGCAGTCTTACTGCTTAGACCACGTCAAACACACTTCAGTCAATTTCCTTCTCCTTTCTTTCAGTTTCCTTTGACTTTTTTTTTTAATATCCCATCTTCTCTCCATCTTTGATTCCTTTACCTTCTTCACTTGTTTCATCTACTCCTTTTCCATTTAGTACATGTAAAAGAAAAAAGCTATTTCAGTCTTTTACCCACCCTTTTGACATTTCCCATGAGTCTTATAACACCCAGATGCTGAATGAATGAATTATCAGTGACAACCAAATGCCAGACACAGCTAGAAATTCACATTTGTCCTTTAGCTTCACCTCATGCTACTGGTTCACAGATGGCTGAAGTTTTGATGAAATTACCTACCACTGAATAGCATATATCCATTTAAGTCAATTCATTTTAAAAATCTGGGAAAATATAGATAATAAAATCTATACTAATAATATATGTGTATTTTATATATGATATGTTAGATATTATATAGATATTACACCTATTTTTACATATATAAACAATAATATAGACAAAAGGTTTGTAACAGCACCTCAATTCCTATTTCAGCATTTTCAAAATGAAGTACTTGGTCTTTATTTTGAAAGAACTTCAATTTCCAACTTTCATATTTTAATTTTATTAACAACTACAACACCTTCCAAATCTAAAATGAAATATAACATTACAAATAACCATAATTCTGTCATGGGACTGAATTTCAGTCTTTCCTCTCTGCTTTTCCATATTTCCTTGCTTTTACTTCTGTTTTCTCAACAGTATTTATCAGTACCTCAACAGGCTTCCTTGCCTTAATGTAGTAGAAAACACTACAGTAGTAGTTAGGATTTAATTAGCCTGTGTCCCAAAACTGTCATTAATGCTATAGGCAATGTCTGCATTACTAAGTGATTTGGTGTTACAGGAGCAGAGCGGTAGATCTGGATAGTTGTTCTTGAAGATCCTCTCATCTCCACTGTGTGTGATTCAGAGGGTTTGCTTTGGATTAAATTTAATCTGGTCTCCTGGGCCAAATATCTCCTTTACATATGTAGCTCTGAGTTTTCTGAAGGGAAAAAAAGTATAACCCTGGAAGGCCTTGTGGTGCTGCAGCCCATGCACTGCTCTGGAACCTAATGTGAAACACTCTTGTGCTTTGGGACATGGCTTCCAGCTGGGCTCCTGCTGGAAAGGGTCAGACTGGTTTACAAGAGAGAGAAAGAGAGAGAAACTCTGCTGAATCCCCACATTAGGTGAGTTCATGAGCAACCACCATAATAAAGTAGGAACAAGTTTTTCTTGGTTGCAAATATTCTGAAATTCAGGGCTTGTAAGAGAAACTCTAGCTCAAAATGAATGATCTGGGACTGATTATGCCAATTCAAAGCAAAACTGTCTGAATGGGGATACATGAAAACTGTGTCTACAGGTGAGTCACTTGCCATTCTACTTCTTTTAAGAAAACTTCTGCATTTATTGTGAAGCTCCTAGACTATGGCATTTTTGTTTTGGGGAAGGGGAGAAATCCTAAGGGCCTGAGCTGTGGATATTTCAGGCAGAGGAAGTTCCTACAGGAGGACAAATTTATAACTTTTAAAAATGGTTGCATTTCCTCCACATTCAAGCTTTCTTTTTGCACCCTGCGCTAAGCCTACTCTTTCATATCAAGCACAGGACTGCAAGCAGTGCTAGGTGGGCCAGCTGGTCTTTCAAGTTCACTTTGTCTTTCAGCCTGGGAAGTCCTCCATCGAGGACTGAATTTCATAGATTCTGAAATGAAAAATGGAGTTAAAACATTACACCATTGTGCCCCACAAAGCGTGCAGAAGAGCATGCCCATGCACAGTACAGACACAATCATGGTTCCCAAGGTGACCCAGCAGTGCTCTTAACCAACCACGCTGAATCCTGCAGCAAGAAATCACTGCTGTCATCATTTTGGAAGGGTACTCAAGGAATGCTTATAAGCAGTTTCATGAGTAGGGTACTCCTTTTCATGGAGGCTGCATGCTTATTTTCAGAAATTTCTGCAATCACTGTGCATGTCTCAGTTCATCCACTTTCTGTATGTTGCTTTTAAGGGGTAGGAGACGGAAAAATCTTGCCTTCAGTTGAGAGACAAGAATGTGTGACTGCAGACAAAGAACTGAAGCAGTGATACGCTTGAGGAAGGGGCCCAAAAAGTGAACAACTTCCACTTTCAACAATGCAATCTTACGTGAAATACAAGAAGTAGTATTACTTAAGAAAAGAGGAAATGAAAGGTAGGAGAGACAGAGACCAGTATAAGAAGATAAAGAGTTAGCATATGGTGCTGCTAGCTGATGTGGTAACTTTGGTTGGCCATTCTAGCCCAAGCACATCTGCATTTTGTAGTCCTAATGGAATATTGGTTTATTTCAGAAGAGTTATCTTACCCACCCTAATTCACAGAATCACAGAATGGTAGGGGTTGGAAGGGACCTCTGGAGATCACCTTGTCCAACCCCCCGGCTTGAGCAGGTACACCTAGAGCAGGGCGCACAGGACCGCGTCCAGGCGGGTTTTGAATATTTCCAGAGAAGGAGACTCCACAACCTCTCTAGGCAGCCTGTTCCAGCGCTCTGTCACCCTCACAGTAAAGAAGTTTTTTCTCATGTTCAGGTGGAACTTCCTGTGTTCCACTTTGCACCTGTTGCCCCTTGTCCTGTTGTTGGGCACCACTGAAAAGAGTCTGGTCCCATCCTCTTGACACCCACTCTTCAGATTCACTGCTGGTTGCCTCCTTAAAAAGCTTACATACACATTTCAGTACTGAAGTACGGCTCTCTCACAGAGGCAAGGAGATAAGCAAAGCTATTTTGCTTTAACCTTTAAGCCCAGTGTCAGAATCAAAAAGCAAGATGGGTCACTTACATTCAGGAATTTCATAACTGACCAGTTCCTAAAGATACTCAAGGATGTGCAAAATCCAGGGTTTGAGCAAGGGCCTCTGACAAGAATCTGAGAGACAACACCTTCCCTCTTCCAATGATACATTTTACTCTTGTGCCTTGTAACAAGAAGACAGCTTTTGAGGGGCAAACTCACAAGGACATCAGTTATGAGTGTTCAAAGTAATAACAAGCCCAAGGGACTTCCATATGAAACAGCCAGTCGTGGAAATATTATAGAAATGATACTGCTTTAATTATAGTCTATCTTTCCTCCGCTCAGCAATGACAAGCGTGGTGGGAGCATTTCAGCAAATTAACCAAATGGTGAATGGTTGCAGTGGTTACTGTCCCTGAGCCAATAGTGGAGATACATCCCACTAACCCTTAATTGATCCTCACTTTACAGCCACTAGCTTTCCACCTGGGTGTTCCTTCACTTGCTTTTGGTAAAAATTATAATAAAAATGATGAGTGGCATTTACCAGCATGAGGCTATGAAAGCCAGGTCGAATCCAGATGCCAAAAAGCTCTTTTGAGAGCACCCTGCTGGACCTCCATGAGTGCTGCATCTTGCGGGGACAGGTCTGGCGTCGTCTAACTGCTCAAAGGCAGGGTCCTCCTCATCGTCATGTCTGACAGTCAAATTTGCTAGTGCAACAATGGCATTATAAGGAACAAGGCAATCAATGCTGGATGCTTCAGGGAAAATTTCACTAAATGTTTTTGACAAAAACAGAAGGCTGAGTCATCCCATAACTGTTTCTAAGGTCTTTGTCTAAATTTATTCCATCTTTAAGTCCTTGACCTTTTCTCTATACTATACATGCAGGCACTGTTAAAAATCAACATCGTAAATTTTATTTTTCTTCCAGCTGTGGCTGAAATTTTTGTGTTTAGAAGAAAGAAATCAGTGATCTTTTCTAACTTTTTCTGAGTCACTATTACAATAATAAGAAAACCCTACTTCCTAGATCATTGCTTTCACACAAAAGTATTCTCTGCTTGAAAGGTCATGGTCTCTAAATAAGACATACATAAATATTAATACAGTAACATACATAAAAATTAATCTTCTCTCTTTGAATTGAAACTGTTATAAACTTAAAAGCAATGCAATAAAATGCTGCCTTGATTTTAACTTAGCTTGAAAACATTTCTCAATTTACCTCAGTCAGTGTTAAAATGTTGGCCTTCATTGTCTATAAAATCATCTGTAGATCAGCATGATGCAGTTTGTTAAAAAGGCAGTGATCTAGTCTGTGAAATTGTTTGCTGCTCCAAGTCTCATTTTAACATCTACTTCTTGATCTGAGCATCAGCAGTTTGCTCTTAAAGAGAACACTATTTTTGTCCCTGGAGAAAGCTGGAAATTTCCCCAAGAAATGAGTCAGAAAAAACATGGACTACGAGGCCCCTATTAGTCGGGCTTACTGCCTTTAACTGCTTGTCTGCCACCTCTAGCATGGTAAGACAAGTTTTTTCTCCCAGGAGAATGAATCTTAAGCTTTTTTTAGAGCAGTTGACTACAGCCTTTTAATACCTGCAGAGATATTTTCATGCAAACAGTTGCATTAATGAAATTTAATAATACTACCCATACTATGCCTCAATGATCAAATCAAATCCCTATTCACTTCCAATAGTAAGGAAATAAATAAGATTTTTGTGTTTATTTATCAAATGCACCACTTCCCTGATACCTCTTGGAAGATTCTGTTATTTTTTGAAGCTTTTATTTTGTGGATTTTCCATCAAGCTTAACAGCTGGAATGACTAAAAATAGTCAGGATTTGTCTGAAAGAGAAGTGCCATCATAGCTATCCTCAAAAATTAGCTTTTCCAATATGGATCAAGGAGGTATTTCATATTACAATGGTAGAGACGCACTTCTAGAAGGTAGGAAGAAAGGGAATTTATTTGAGACAACATAGTGTATTTTCTTTTTGAAATGCATTAGCAATGATCCAAAAAATATAAAACCGCTTTTTGCACAGCAAACCCCAGCCTTATTAGAAGCAGGAAGGTGAGCTGCAGAGAAAATACAAGCACAAGAGAAGACTGTATGCGCAAACTGTGAAAGAAACAATTATTTCTCGTTTTACATATGTTTATATTATGTCTTTACCTACCATTTACCCTCTACAAACTTTTTTTCTCTTTTGCAAATGCTATGGCAGACTTTACTACAGCAGGGTTGGGAAAGAGATTAAAAAGTTTATTTGCAGTATGCCATGGAGTTTTGCTGACATTCTCATAGCAACAGCAAGTAAAATGTGTTCCTTAATAGACCACCTTAGTTTAAAAGCTTTGCTGTTGCTTTCATTCATCCGATTTTGATCCAGACAAATAACTGAAGTTGTCATTATCCCTTGGAGGTGTAAGAATGCAGAATATTAATGGTAGGTCTGGAGAGTACTGCTTTCATGCTGTGCCCAAATGCTTTGTTGCTGGAAGAGAAAACATTCAGTTTGTCAACTTCTAACACACAGCTACTGAAGCTGAATTATCATGCTGTTCTGACTTTGATAGCTATATAAAATACTTTTTATCTACTATTCTTCATATTCTTGATTCAATATCCACAAATGAATATTCAATGTCAAAAATGTCTAATATATTAATGGGCTTAGGAGACTGCTAGTCTTGATAGCAACACAGCATGGTCAGGACTCCCAGTTAAATGTGTTTTCAAATATCAAAGCCATTTTGACTAAGAACTCTTGATTTTTTAAGATGTACACATTCTAAGAAGGCACGATATCCATCATCATTAATTTCTGATGCTCAAAAATCTATATGACAATCTAAAAACAGAAGTTGCAGGGTTAATCTGACTATTGTATTTTATATATTGCTTGAAGAATCAAAGAACCCAGAAGTATTTTTTAGCTTAAAGACAGCTGTAATGACTTGCAAAAAAAGTAATTTGGCCTTCTCTCTGATTTTTTATTTTTCTTGATCTGAAGGTCTTTCTTTGTTCCAAGGTTTTTCTTCCTCAAAATGTATTGGCAGTCCTCTTAAGTAGCTAGTCCCACTGGCTTGTATTAAACTTACACACCATTCTTTTCTTTGATTTTATTTGAACTATATTTTCTTTTTCTATTTGTCATGTACTTCTAATCCAACAACTATTTGTTAGACATAAATGTGTGATAACCAACATATATTGGTTTGCAGAAGGCAATCCTGGCAGGATGCTCACTGTTCACTTTTCTTTACAACTCACCATTAACTCACCATTTCTTTCTTTTGTTAGATTAATTCTGATGGAAGCACAGAAAGGAAAGGTGAAATTTTACAATACAGATTTCAAGCATTTATGGTACAGAACTGGACCACAAAACAGTTAGAAAACATGATGCTTTCTGACTCAGCAGACATACTCACAGAATATAGTCAGTATCTGATCTCCTGACTTTAATATTTAAAATAATGTATTTTTTCTGCCTTTTACAATTTTGCAGTACCATTGCATAAATGGCACATAAAAGGAAATCAACTAGATGCCACTGTGAGATGCTGTGTCATTTTCTTGACAATGGCTCAGTAGCACTTGCTGAAAACTTCTTGTTGATGCACACACAGGTCCTGTTTGCCTTCAGAATCTTGTCTGAGCTGGCAGGACTGCAAACAACAAAATCAGAAAGATCCCAACTTATTTGTAAAGTAGAATATCTGATAATGAAGCTACTAAGATGAAAATATTGAACTAAGATATTTCTTTTTCAGTATCACATTTCAGAATCATGCTACAATAACCTATACATCCAAATATATAATAGTGTAAATTCTCTTCTTGTAATTATTTACCATACATCATTAGACCTCAGTTAGAAAAATTGTTTAAAGTCTGGTTTTCACTTCAGACAATGATTGAAACCCAAGAAAGGAACAGACACCATTTGACAGATACGAGAATCAAAATTGTCATTGAACAAAACCAGAAAAATTCCAGAAACATTGTAGAAAATATGCATTGGTTTTGTCCACAATTTTTTCAAAGCTCAGCTGTAGCCTGAGATTACAAAAGGTGACAAATATGGAGATGTAGAATGCAGTGACTTTGCATTTTAGATCAGCCGTGACAGGCAAAGGGTTGAAGAAAGAAAATACCATTTCTATCTGAATTAGCTTTTCACTTCTGTCAGAAAATGAAAAGAAAAGAGGTCGTAGTTCTTCTTTTACATCCCTCACCCTCTTCAAATCCATTTTTTCTTTGCCTAGTTCTGAAAGGTATCATCTTCTGCATAGCCTTGCTGAAAACCACACTCCACTTATCATGTAGAAAATGCAGAGAGGTCAAAACTGAGTAAAGACTTTAATTTTTCTAATATATTTTCCAGAAAGTAAAATAAAATTCAAAGGTGCCCAAAGTATGAGGTCGACATTTATAAGGTAAATTTTCCAGCAAGTAATGATTTATTATTTTCTATTCTGACAGAAGCATACATCATTTTAAATAGGACAGGCTAAAATGGACAACTTTGTGGAAAAAAAAATATTGTATGTGATGAGGCTTTTGACCAGTCATTTAACAGACTTTTTTGAAACCTATAGTTTAATTTTATATGAATACCTTTTTATTGTTATGACCACTTTGACTTATGTGAATCACATGTAGGGCTTCAGAATATATTGAAATTTGAGAACCAACCTAGGATTTGAAAGGAAGCTTCTCTTTCTCATTCTTCCCTTGGAGAGTGTGCAAAAAAAAAAAAAAAATCCAGATTTTATCAAATGAGAAAGGATTAATTCACTGATCAAACTAATGAGGCCACTTTGAAAGGAGGTAAATATATCTATTTCATGTGTCATTCTTGTTGAGAGAAACTATTTTTATAAGGTTCATAAATTTTCTATGTAAAAAAAGGAAACATTTTTTAGAAAGCAATGAAAAAAAGAATCAACCTGGTAACATGTTTTATCAGGCCTTTTTTAGGCATCTAATAAAATCCTAGTGGAATGTAATGAAAAGAAGCCTGTTAACTTCAGAAGGCTAAACACCATGGTGGTAATGAATATGTTATTGGATTAGAGTATTTGAAAAAGAGGGACTTGGGTTCTAAAGTGGGAAACAGAAATCTGTCAAGGGAATTACTTGTTAAAACTGGGAAAATATTCTCAAGTGAGGTTTCTCCAAAATATTCACATTTAAGAAAAGTATTTACTAGAACATAGAAAGGAATATGTGCAGGACTAATCCACAGACCTAGTGACTGACCGCTTGCTGTCCCACTACATCCAGATGATGTTATGGTAGGGATTTTATTTTTGACCCTAGTGTTAGAAGCTGTAAGGCTGGAGACGAACCCTGATTTATTCTGTTCAAGTTATTCATATAGCCTCCACAGGTCTTCTTCAGCAAGACAAAGAGCTGCTGGGATATGCATCTTCAGAACCGAGAAATAACATGGAATAAAAATCTGGGTGCAATGACAGGCAGTTACAGTAGAGAAAAGTAAATAACACGTTATGCTTTTGAGGACATCAGAGGACTTTGCACTTTAATGCAAACGCCTTGCATATAAAAGTTCAAAGTAATTAAACACCTCTTAGTCCCTTAACAAGTGGCTTCTGTATGCTTCTATTCTTGTACAAATGTCCTGTGAAATGCAACAGAGATGGAGCCAGCAAGATTTTTAAAAAATTACCCTGGAAATCCAGAGAAAATGTTAAAGAACCATAACTGCTTTAAAAAATATTTAATCAACTTGCAAAATTCTGGAACAGCTGCCCAGATACATTGTAATTTGCATATGAATTTTCAGTAAGATGCTGTAAAAGGACAAATTTCTCCGTGAATGTACAACTTAATTTTATTTCTCAGGGCTTTCTTGTTTATAATTACTTATTACTTATCAGCAGATATAAGTTCCAGGAGCCACAGATACCCCAAGCTGTGCTGACACTGCTTATCTTTGGCAGGAGTGGTTGATGAGTTCATTACACACGGGATGTTGAAAAATACCTAGTCAGCTCAGAGTTTTTCGTTAGGCAAAGCCATCTCGAGGTGTTACAGCATACATTCACCCAGTAATGGCAAGGCAGGCTCAAACATGAGTTAAGAACTGACCATCATCTGCATCAGCAAAATAGATTATCTTATCTTATATCCCATTCTTGTCTACGTACACAGAAAATAAAAGCACAATGCTGACCTCCTGTTTTAGAATGGGGAACATGAACATTTTCTTACTTGACATTTCATTTTCACCAGTGTAAGGGTAGATTTTGGGTCCTGATAGCATAAATTTTTTACATTACTAAGTACACACATTTGCTGCTCCAGCAAATTTTTCACCTGGCTGTTCTTTTTACATAACCTGTGAAAGTTGCCTAACCTACCAATTTTTTTAGCATATTTTCTTCCTTGAGAACATAATTACATGACATTTTTTGCATGTTTTCAAAAATCCTACCAAAACTGCAGGAAAGCTGGCTGTATCAACATAGCTTCCTTAAAAAATGCTCATGCTGCCTCCATTACCACACTCTCAAAATGGAGGAATAGTCAAGATCGGCTCAGCAAAACAAGCAGGCTCCTTCAAAAAGCTGTCACGGAGGTGGCTTCATGCTGGCAATGGTGGGCCTGTGGCAATGTCTGTGAAAGTCACAGAACCACAGAATGATTGAGCTTGGAAGGGTCTTCTGGAAGTCATCTGGTCCAACCCCCCTGCTCAAGCAGGGACACCTACAGCCAGTTGCCCAGAATCGCATCCAGATGGCTTTTGAATATGTCCAAGGATGGAGACTCCACAACTTCCCCGGGCAACCTGTGTCAGTGCTCAGTCACCCTCACAATGAAAAAGTGTTTCCTAACATTCAAAGGGAACCTCTTGTGCTTCAGTTCGTGCCCATTGCCTCTGGTCCTGTCACTGGGCACCACTGTGCATCACTGAAAAGTGCATGGCTCCCTCTTCTTTGCACCCTCCCTTCAGGTATTTATATACATTGATGAGATCCCCTTGAGCCTTCCCTTCTCTAAGCTAAACAGTGTCAGCTCTCTCAGCCTTTCCTCATCCAAGAAGTGCTCCAGTCCCTTCTTCATCTTGGTGTCCCTTCACTGGACTCTCTCCAGTATGTCCAGGTCTCTCTTGTACTGTGGAGCCCAGAACTGGATACAGCACTCCAGGTGTGGCCTCACCAGTGCTGAGTAGAGGGGAAGTATCACCTCCCTTGCCCTGCTGGCAATTTTCTTAATGCAGCCCAGGATACCATTAGCCACAATAGCACATTGCTGGCTCGTGTTCAACATGGTGTCCACCAGGACTCTCAGGCCCTTTTCTGCAAAGCTGCTTTCCAGCTGGGCAGCCCCCAGCTGGAAGTCACGCCTCAGTAATGGACGTGTCATCGCCATTCCTGCAGAAGCCAATAGGATGTTGTTTCCTCCATGGAGTACTGAGAGTTAATTGCTCTCAGAATAAGAAATAAACCACAGTGACTATATAACTTCCCAAACCAGCTATTTACTTTCAGTGCTGACCTAGTCCTGCCATCCCAGAATATAACCAAGGCAGGAAGGAGAACTGACAGACTGGGAAGGAAGAGGAAATAATGAGTGTTAGCTGGATACTGACAGAAGTATAGCAAACTGATGTGGATCGCCAGTGCTGTGGACACACATGCATTTGGTATTGTGGAAAACTCGGAAAGGATTTTGTCCCGGAGCCTCTGAAGACAGTAAAGAACAGGATTCCTGACTATTCACAAGCTATTGAAGCCTCAGATGCTTTATCTGCCAACTTTGTTTTTCACAAAAATCTAAATATTCATTAACAGAAATAGGCACCACCCTACCACAGTGGTAAGCTGATGGGCACATTCAGCATACTTCTGCTTTGGCAATCTTGTTACAATACTATTATTAAACCGTTGTCAAGTCTAGAAATCTGGCAGGCTCTATTTTAGATTTATTATTTAACAAATACTTTGAAAATGTCATAAGAGCTGCCTTTTGTCTTCCTGAAATGATGCCAGTCCAAGAACTGTGGTCAGCAAATAAGTCCTATGGATGCTGCAGATTAAGGTCTTTGTCATTTCTGGGATTGATTATTTTAACTATTTATTTTGGGGTTTCATTGATTGCACTATTCAAACACTGCAGCCTATGACAGATGCTACAAATCACATCATATGCAGAATTTGGAGTAATGTGAAAAAATAACCCTATATATTTAACTCATCATAAATTTCCTCAGTGCTTTTAAAGGATTGCTTCCTGTTTGAAGGATCCTGAGAAGTAATAAGTTATACCATTGAGCAGCGAGCGACTGGAAGCAAGAATTGAACTTCTTGGTAGCCAGTCCTGGGGAAAACACTTCAGGATTTTATTTTGTTATTACTCACCTGTGTGCTCATAAATGTTAGTGGAAGTAGGAATGAGAAAGTATTTATTAAAAATAGAGAAGTTACTCCTCTAAACTGTAATCTTGTGCACAAAAAAACCCCCATAAACCAAGCTATGTCTCTTCTGCAGTACATTTTCCCATCTCTTCAGCTGCATCACTGTTGATGAATCCCTTTTAACTCTGGTGTATTTGGCCCAACAACAAGAAGCAAGATTAAAGATTTGGAAATCTTCCCTTCTACAAAGACTCAAGAGACCCAGAGGCTTTGTGAAGCCACCTTGACTTTTCATCTGATGCAGAGAGACTCCTGAATAGCACAGAAATGGCATAACTCTATCTTTATACAAAGCTTTCTTGCTCCCTTGGCACAGAGAAATATTGGGGAAGAGAAAGCTAATAAGCTCTGGCTAAAAAAGTTGTTTATAAAAGCTAGCACCAAGCTGCTTTTGTTTTGTTTCCTAGATCTTGCCCACAATTCACCTCTGACAGTCTTTTCTCTCCTAATGATGAACACAAATTCAGTAAAAATGACCTTAAATTCTGGCAAGAAGCAAAGAAGAGTTCTGGAGATTTACTATGAGGGAAAGAGGAGGGGGAGATAAACCACAGGTTGCAGGGGTAAAAGCAGAGAATACATCGGGAGATTTAATTGCTTTACTTTCATTATTAAAATTCCTGCCAAAATATCTCTCTGAGCTAAAACTCTGCTTTGGTCCTGGCTCACGTTAAGTTCCCATCAACAATATTATTACAGTCATAATGACAATAATATCTACATTCTGTTGCACACAGAGCAATTGGCCTTCGAGGCTCCAGAGGATGCTGTGAACTTTACTACCTTTTTTTCAGACACAGAAAACATGAGAGCTGCCCATGTTTTGCGTCTATTAAAGATGTACCGCATATTTTAAGACTTAGACTCCCAGAACTTTTGTTTTACATTTTCTAACAAAGACGACAAATGTAACATATTTCCACTGAAAAAGAAATAATACCTATATACTGTAGTTGTTCTCTTTGTCTACAAAGTATTCAAAGGGATTTTGGAGGAACTGAACCAGCAAACAGCCTCATACATACCATATTACTTTCTCTTCATTTTCATTTAATTTTCCTTCCCTCTTCTCAAGAAGCAATTATAATTTAAAACCTCAGTAGTTTGCAAGTGACCATATGCACACCACGTGGACCTGCATCATTGTTTCAAAGATGGGGTATTTATTAGGTAGAAAATTCAAAATGACAAGTGGAATATAAATAGAATTGTGTAAAAATAAATGCTCAGCTTATTCCAACTCAGCTGGTGCAGGACCACAAGCAAGATTGCTGACGAATACTTGATATTTATTTGAACCAAACTGCGGATTGTTTCATAGTTCCTGGCTAGCATAAAGGTACTATTACTAAATAAGGAGAAGAGCTATATAAAGAGCCTTAAAACTGAAATAAAAAGTGTTTCATTTTCTTAATGTTCACCTCCCATGAACACTTACAAACTCCATTTGTCAAACGCTCAGCGTTTAAGACTCTGGGACTGCCAATGAGAGAAATGGAAAGGGAAGATATCCTGACATGTTTGTGTTCAACTAAGAAAAAAGCCTCTGGCACAATACGAGCATAAGGGTGAACAAGCAGGACAGAACTGAATATAGGTAGGAGTCAACAGTCTGATAGACTACTTGTGAATACTTTTTTTCCAGGAGATTAATCTTGTAATTTTTATTTCCCAGTTGCCTTAAATTTCAGCAATGAATCACTTTACCTCAGAGAGGATGTTAATATACAGATGACCCCTACCCACAAGAGCGTGCACTTTGACAATGAACATACCACAGTGTTAGTGAAGGTTAGCTTTGAGCAAAACCGCCATTCACAGGCAGGGTGCCATGGGGAAGACGAGCAAGGGCCATCAGGGCCATCCAGCCCATGGGGTCACCTGGACCAGCACGTTGGGGACAGCATTCGTTCAAGCAAGAGACCGAATGCCACCACTCGTTACACCTGCTCCTTCTGCAAAGAGGGCAGTTGTGGGAAATGGAGACAACCTCTTAACTGCCTCAGTCATTTGGTTAGCACTTCTACTGTCTCAGAAATATAAAAAAAGAAGGCTTCTGTATCTCATAGAAAAGTAATATTATGAACACAGGACTGCCACCTAGAGATGCCAATAATATTTAAGCAGTTGGAATTGGACTTGAATAGCTGTATTTACATGCTGATGTGTTTCAAATATCTAAAACACCTATTAGGTTTTAGATTTGGGTATCTAATTTTGGAATTTAAAATATTTCTTCCGGTGCCTTGTTCAGCTTCCAAGTAAGGAGAGACCATTAAAATAAATCATTAGGTAATTCTTCATTGACTTGAAAGCAGGAGACTGAATTTTTATTAATCAGCAGTAGCACACATTCTGTAAACATCACACAGTAATATCCAGATGGTACCATACTTACAGATGCTACCTCCATCATGGAAAAACAAATCGTTCCCACTGGGTGTTTTCAAGCCCATTTCCAGCTGCGCTGTAAATAGCTGGAGCCAGCTAATATTTGTACCCACTCAAATTGGTAAACTCCTCAGTGACCTATTGTCTCCCTAGTAGTCCTGTCCCTGGGTATATGTAGATATGGTAGCAATATGACTACCTGCATTAGGGGTTAAAGACTTCTGACTTTAAAGAGCAACACTGTTTTGCCTTTGGTGAGGCTTTTTTTTTTAAAAAATAAGGCACCAGAGAGGGACCTTTCTGTTATCCCTGCCCGGATGCTTTGGGGAAAGCTTTGCAGTGGAGAACTCTTGGCTAATAGCTTGCATTAGGGATCAAAGACAGAGGGTAAAACTAAGAAAAGATGACCATGAAAGATAGCCTTCAACAAAAAAAAGCACAGGTAAATATACAAGTATGACAGCATTTTGGGGTCAAGTTGTGGGAAGTATGAAAGTGAGGGAAGAGCTGTAAGAAGTATTGCTGGGTCGAGCAGACCACTTACCACCTAAACTCTGCTCACAAGGGACAGTCTCAACTTGTTGGAAACAGCCAAACCCGAAGTGTTTGTACAGTGGGATTAAGATGCAGGTCATATGCACCTGCTTAGGGAGTAAAGATTTATTTGTAAGTCAAATCATAGAGCAAAAAACTTAGAAGGTAACATGCAGGCAATTCAGAGACCAGACTGTAAGGCTTGCTGAAAAGCAGGAAAGGGAGGCCCTGATGATGGACTGAAAAGCACAACAGAGACAAGGTTTAGGCTAGAAAAATTAAGCAAGCAGCTGTCAACCAAGGTCATTTCACTCTTGAGTGACGTGGTCTCCATCATCTCAGAAGAAAGCATTCCAACTCTTTTTTTTTTCCTTTTTTTGTTTTAAAAGAAGTTGGTACACATGGATGGCAGGGGTGCCCAGGTCTCAACCAGCATGAAAATCATTCTGTTGTGAAATGAGGAAGAGTGTGAAGAAGGTGAGGGAAGATATTATAAATGACGAGAAACATAACAACCAAACCATTCTGATAGGATCTTTTGATGTTAGCTCATGAGGAACTGATGGCTGGCCTTTTGGGGAGGTTGGTCACTGCACTGACTTGGTAGGGACCTTCTGAACCTGTCAGACACTTCTGTGGCCTGTGTGCAGGAAGCCAAGAAGGATGGCACATCAGCTCAGGTAATCTCAGCACCCGTAATGCAGGTCATTATGGAGATAGCTGACGGGACAGAAAAAAAAGGAAAAAAAAAAAAAAACAGTCAGGGGATACCAATACTTACAGTTTCTGGTAACATTACATTAGCTGTTAAACAGAAGTGGCTTTCAAATGCCAGTCCTTATAATAGTTGATATAATTAAGATATTCCCCCATATTACAATCCTTAGAGATCTTAATCTTTACAAGCTACACAGACATGTTGCTTTCTAGATATTAAAAACCTATGGATGACAGGCTGAGAGGGCAGTATGACCAGGCGTTCAGAGTATGATTGATTAATCCTTTTTAGAGAAAGATTAACACCACTATAATCAACATCTATCTACAATCAATCTACATGCTTGCCTGTGCCTTTAAAGTTCCAGAGGAATCAATAGATTTTCACCAAATGAGCTACTAAAATGGCCAACTGCAAAGTGTTATGTTAGATCTAATCAGGAAAAAAAAAGGAAGAAAAAGACAAAAGTTGCAATGCTCTGCAGCAGAAGCCGCAAGCATCTGGAAAAGACTGACGTTCTAGGGAGCTCACCCAACAAAACTCCAGAAGGCCCATGTTAAACAGGTACGTTAGCTTACTATATGAACACCAGAAATTTTCAGGCAGCACTAAGGTACCAGCACTCCTGCAGCTTTTGTCGAGGATTCAGAAAATAGATTAGGAGGACTACTAACCTGCACATAGATATGCAAAGCAAATTAATCAAATTAATAAAATAAATTCATGCTGCAAGAGCAACCAGTGTTTGAAACAACTGTGAAAGACAGCAAAGTAGTACAAATGAAAAATAAAAAAAATTAAAATCAAAACACTCTGGATTTGATGTTATTCAAGAATCTGGGTATTTGTTCCTAAGGAACAAATCTATCATTGCTATCTATCATTATAAAGCCATGCCGCAACAAGAAACTGTTAGATTTAAAATCCCTCTGCAATTGTACCCAGAAAGAGCTAGACAAAACATTGTTTGCTAATAAAGAAACCCATAACTGGTGGGATAGTCCCAAGATCAGATAGTTCTCTGACTATATATAGATGTCTAAAAAAAAAGAAAAAAAAAGTCCAAATTAAATGTGAAGCATTGAGGAATTGTTAGTTTAGACAGGGAGAATGAAAAATATCTTGCAGGGGTAATAGCAGTTCCCTCTGAGGTGCAGAACAAAGAGTTGAACTTATTGGGAAAACAACTGCAGGAGTTGGGTAGCTTTAACTTTCAAAGATAATAGTCTTCAGGAAGGAGAGACACTAATGGCATACAATGAACAGATGCTAGGGATCGCATGCTGCAGATACCTACAGGGACACGTCTACACACGAGTCACCCTAGGCTCTGTTTAAAGCCAGAGAAAAACAGGCAGTCTTAGAAGGGAATTGCAGTGGTTATACCTATGAATGAATGAAGCATGGACTGATGGTTCATTTACCATCTGTACATTTGTCTGTGTGTACACATAATCGCTTCAGATTCACTACCTTGGAAATTAATATAATAAAAGCACTAGAACCATTATACTGTTTTTCTCTTTATTAAAATAAACAGCATATGCATTAACATCTGTTAATATAAACAATTTTAAATACTTCTGAACTGTATTGTCAATTACAATTTCAATAACTGCTTCACTGTGGCAACATTTGTTGCAATAAATAGGAAATATTATCTTGAATTTCAGAATCCAAGTAATAACGTATCATAAAAATGTGTGGAACAGTTTCCCTCTATCTGCAGAGTGCTCAGACTTTAAAAACCAATTTTCAAACAACTCTGTGATGAGCCAAAAACAGCTAATGATTTAACCTTACTCCCTCGGTGCCTAATTAAAACAGGCCATATCAGTTGGTTTGACAGGGATTGAACAAATATTTAGTTGGTGATTAAATTTGTGCTTTTGCTGTCCCTTTTCCTTGCCAGTGTGGAATTTTATAGACTGTCTGTGATTTTTTACAGTAAAACTAAACTAATAACTCACAGCAAGCTATATATTAACTTAACATCACCTCTCGTCTGTTCGTAGGCACTACCTGCGCGTACAACATTTTCTTCCAGGTTATTTTTGTTTCTTGTGGTGGTGCAGGGCTCTTCTCTGATTTGAAAAATCAGTTGAAAAACTGTGTCCAGAATCACCGAAGCCAACAGCATTTCACGAACGGGTTTACTCTTCTGCAGCAAGGTATCTTGCTTTAAACTAGGCTTGAAGGGGGAAGGGGATATAACTGGGCTCACTGGAGAGGAGCCGAGCAGTGGCAGGCCAGGGTCAGAGATGAAATCGATAGCCCGGCTCAAGTGCGTCTACACCAATGCACGCAGCATGGGCAACAAACAGGAGGAGCTGGAAGCCATGGTGCGGCAGGATGGCCACGACTTAGTCGCCATCACGGAAACATGGTGGGACGACTTCCACGACTGGAGTCCTGCAATGGACGGCTACAAGCTCTTCAGAAGGGACAGGCAAGGAAG
>WAAD01004793.1:7646-44088 GCA_013389945.1 Fregata magnificens
ACGATTATGGCAGACAGACATTGATATACTAAAGTAACAAAAGGCCATTTTGCTAAGTGCTAGTGTAGAAAAATTTCCTTCTGATTACTAGGGAGATAATTTGGACAAGTTTGGAGTTTGTCCTCTGTTAGATGACGTTTTCTTTTCAAAACAGTGAAATCAATACTTAGTGTATACATTTAGTATCAAACGAAAGTATTTAAATGTGTTTGAAAACACAATCACTCAATTAAAAAAAAAAAGTTAAAACACCCGTCTGCAAACTGCTGAAATCCAGTCTAAGGTCAAATTCTTTTGTTTTATCCTTAAGTTTCACAGCAAGTCAGAAAATCTTGAGATCTTGAAAAAGGATGAGTAAACAAAGGAGGCAACAGATCCTTAATCACAAACGCTTTGCCCCTTGTCAGTATTGAGCCATTTTCTCAGCATTTTATTAGAAGACTATATAATACTGGAGCTGCTTTTTGTAGCTCACAGTTCTCCCTGGCTGGTTCAGAAAGCTCAGCCATTTCACCACTTGCTGGCAGTTTTGACAGCATGGTATAGATCAGGGGTTTTCTGACAAGTATCATGTAAAACAGAATAGTTCAGAGCTTGCTGAATTTGAAATGATATGCATCCATGCAAGCATACGATTCAAATTAAGCAATTTCCTACCCTAGAATATAACCCCCAAAAAACTCGCCTTCCTAAAACAAAAATATTTTTAGTTCTAAAAAATGTTATTGCTTTCCAAAGAAAGTTTTTTGGGCAATAGCTTGATATTCCAAGGAAATTTCTGCTTTAGGAAGTTTTAATACACATAGCCTGCCATTCACGTATTGATTTCACCAGACACTTAAATCCTAACAATGGTCTTTAACATACTTCTGACGTAAAATGAAAGCCACCAAACTCGATAAAACCTTTTAAAACACTTTTGAATGCAAATCTGAACTTTGGCTTCACTTAGAATTCCCTTTCCCTGAAAGCCAGGTGAAGGGAAGGTGCATACCAAGCATCTCTTCTCTCTGCCCTGTCCCCCCCTCCCTGGAGATCACAGGGAGACAAAATCAGAATTCTGGGCTGGCACTCACAATTCACAGAAGAGATTCTCTCTACACCAAAATGAACAACTCCAAGTGCTGCCTTTCTACTGCCTCAATGGTCCACCTATCTCAGTACAACCCCAGGGCACAGACCTCATGTTTGTCCATCCCTGAGCTTCCTGAAGAAGATTTAACCCCCCATTAACCCAAACCACAGAGGAGACAAGCTTATCAGGTGACATCTCGGTAAGGTGGATGGAATCAGAATGAAAGCTAACTTGGAAACAAGCTTGTAGCCCTAATCCAAAGCCTTCCGCAGCTAAACTTGTCATCTCTCTCCTTGTAGTGCTGCTGTATCTACAGATCAAAGCTTGGAAGTTAGACCAGGCCCCTCTTCAGGTCCCCTTTCTTGCTCCTTATCTTTCTCTGCTAACAAGAGTACAAAAGGTGGGCAAACAAGAGGAGCACAAAAATGGCACCGTCAGATTAAAGATATAGCTCCCTCCTCCGTGCTTCAGTTTGTCAGGTCACTTAAAGAATCCTCCTCTGGCTGCTGGGCACATGATAATGAAGTGTCAAGAGGATGAAAGTTCCCCATGTCTTAAACAACAAAAAAAAACCCCATGCCCAACACCAAACCAACCAACTAGACCTCAGCAGCAGCCACTTCTGCAGGAAAATAGGACTTTATGAAGAACTTCTAACTTGACTTACCCTTTCTATTATTTTGTAACATAACACAGCATCAGGGGTCTCAGAGCACGTGTGAACATTTCTCAATCTTCCCTATCAATATCTGTAATGACAGGAGCTTGACTAATTAAACACTAATGATATTTCTAAAAGAAAACAGGTTTTGCTAAGCTCCTTCTTTACCGAGTTTTCCTAATTGTGTTTAATTTGTGTATCCCTACACATCAATTTCTGAACTTGCGTTCTGTCTACATTAGTCAGGACGCTGCACCTCAAAGGCTGACCAACTCTTAAATTCAGAAATCAATTCTGTAAGGTAACTTCTTTGTTTTGGAAAAGGAACGGTCCAAATTCTAGAAGGACAAAATAGGCAAGATTTAAAAATTGGTACCCTGAGGAATTTTCTGTGTTACGAAGCACTCGCATTCCCCCTTGCACTCATCAGCAGGACTTGCAAGCCATGTATCCCACTACTATACATCTCCAGGTCCACCCATGACACAGTGACGCAAAAATGTCTAAACAAAGTTTCCCCGCTTTCCACCTTCCTTTTACAACTTTTTTTATGTCATGCCAAGCAATGAAAAATGGCTGTAACAGCAGAAATGTGACCTATTAAAATTCTACATGTTCTGAAATCTCAGTGATGTTCAGAAAACGTCTCCCCAGCTTCCAAGCTGGCAACCAGATGTAGATGAAGACAGCAGAATATTGTTCTCAGCGTATGTGCTAATAATAAACATTAAAGAGAATAATATGTAGTAGTATATAATACAATCAGCTACATCAGTGGTAGTCAGTGTACACTTCCCTGTTTGTATTTTAAGATTCTGAGTTTATCTGTCTTAACTAAGGATTTGCTTCCTCATTTCTAGATTAATACAGTCAAAAAGCTTAGATAAAAACCTAATTCATTAACAAAAATCTGCTATGTTGTTTCTTCAGTTAATTTTCTAAATGGAAATCTAGAAAGCCCTAGTTATGGAGCAATTCTGAAGAGAGTCAGCAATGCTGACCAAAAGAGGAAAACTGGTAAAATGCAGTAGCTTTGCAAGCTGCTAATATACTTAGTCACACTCTCTGATTTTGTCTATTCTAGATAGGCTACAGCAGAATTCCCCTAGAATTACAAAGTACAGCTATACGAATAATAATTCAACAAAATTAATGCTGTTAAAATAAATCCTACGGAAGTAATAACACCTTATTAAATATTACCTGTTCAGATAGTTTTCATCTACCTTTGATTTGCATTGCTAGAATATGAATTATCCTGTTTTTTTCCTATTCATCCAAATTCACATTTACACAAATGTGACTTAACTCCAAACATGTTCTATAAAAATGTACATCCAGACACAAGGCCTAAGAAATGCTACATAAATTCTAGACTTTTCAATGCTGTTACCTAGCCCTGTTTTTACTTTTGTACCTTATTTCCACCCCGCAACATGAAATCAGCTTAAAATTAAAACTCATATAGTAAACTAGGAGGCTTCTGCTGAAGGAATCTCTCTGAAGCAATGGTACAGAATATACACACATTCAACAGTACTCAAAAAGAAAGATTTTATGCTACTCACCATTCTGCAATTTCAGGATGAAGGATTTTGTTGTTCACATTAAATCTACAAAAAAATAAAAAAATACAAATGTTAAAAAACAGCCAAACACACAACAGCAGAGACTGCATGTTCACTCCTTTTTTTTTTTTTAAAATGTGTCTTCTCTGAGGATGTGAAAACCTGCAAAGGCAAATACTGTATGGGAATTCAGTATAGATCAGTATAGATCCCAGTGAGGAGAATGTACACACTCATCTTCACTGTGCAGGTATTTCACTTTGAAATACATGAGACTAAATCAGATACGTAACTTTAAGAATGTGCAGAAACCAGAGTAACAGTATGTTCAAGACATATTTAAAAAACTTCTTTTGACAAAGATAAGATGTTATCAGTTCAGTGCTATGAGTGTGGGTTGGACCAGATCGACCTCCAGAAGTCCCTTGCAACCAAAATTGTTCTGTGATTTTAACTTTGCTCCTCAAATGAAATGAAATTTCAATGAAATTAAACACAGTGAATTGTTAATTTCATCCTTTGTTTTACACCTTCCGATTTTTGTGTGCACAGAACGTGGCATGCGATAAACAAGCTTGCCCAGAGGACTGTGAAAAGGAAAACAGCCTCTCCTTGTCTCTTCCAATCTAGAGAAGAGGCAAAGCAAAAGCTTCCATCTCACCTTGGCCTCAAACACTTAACTATTTTTCTGTTTATTTTCTACATTAGCAATTCATGTATTCTTGGAACTATTTCGAGGCTCTCTAAACAATAACATTACAGTGGCCAATAGAGTAAGAAGCTGAGTAATTAAGTGGAACATAAATGGATTTTCAAGCATTGTTCAAGGGGGTTTTTTTGCTTACAATTTAAATGCCTAAGGAGTGTTCTGCATCAAAGATATTTTTGTCTGACTCAGGATTGTTGGCTCTTCAGTTAGGGCATTTAAGAGAATTAAAATGCTTCAAGGCTCCCAACAGATCTTCAGAAGAATCTTGTAAGGCAACAATTCATTTTCACACATTTTTGAAGGAAAAATTAAATCTATTCCAGGTTATTAACCATTCTTTATACCTCAGAAGGGACGAACTAAAGCACAAATCAAATTAAAAAATTATTTGGAAGTCACTTCTGATTGTACCAGGGTCTTCCTGCATCCTCAGATAGCAGAAAAAAATCCCCTATGCTTCTCTTTTTCAAGAACATATGCTCATAAACTTATAAAATCCTAACAAGGCGAAGGTTAATAGCTTTGTGTTCCTACTCCAAGATAGAAAACAACAACTTATCACAACATTCAACAAGGACAAGCTGCATGGTATTCAGTATTATGGGTATTAATTAGAAACCACTGGAAAAGCCACAAGTCACAGAATACTGTATCATTATAGAACGAAGTCGATATTTGGAAACAAGAAAGTCTTGTAAAAACAGAGAAAAAGGACACTTTTTCAACTTAATCATCACCATCTGAATAACTGTTACCTATGTAGGTCAATGCAGACAGAATTCTGGGATGGAAGACCCAGTTAAACAAAAATTTATACAGAAGAAAATATACAAATGATATAGTAAAATCAGTCTATAAAAATTCTAAAAACCCAAAAGCCTGAGCTCCCTGTTTGGCTGGAAAACATACCAACTGACACCACCACAGAAAACTAAGACTGCAGCTGTAACAACAGATACAAGGACTTTCAATAATTGTCGTCAGTACATCAGACAGAAAACGGATCAATGAAAGCAAGTGTAAGGAGACACTGCAGCACTGCAGAAAGCTCCAACACCAGCTCTACGCAAATAAGAGAAGTATGAACTATGGTTATCATGAAGTACCAAAAGAAAATAAAGGGCAAGGAAGGGCAGGTACAGAAGGCAGCTGACTTAGACTCTGAAAATTCACATCTCTTCTGTCAAGAACCTGACACGCGCACTCTAACCACAAGCACAAATGGATGAAACCAAAAGCAAACCAAACAAGCCAAACAGTAAACTATGAACCTCACAAGAGAAGACTGCATCTCATCTCAGCATCTATCTATTAAAAAAGAAAAAGCGGGGGGTGGGGTGGGGGAATTGTACACCGGCATAGGCTTATAATAGTTCAAACAATCAAATAATGCTCTTTTAGAAAAGAAATTTCAGTTGAGAGATGTACCATCTCTGTTGTAGTCCCTGGTTTTTACCTATCCTGGCCCAAAAGGCTCTGCTGGAACTATCTTTGTGCTGCCAGAAATTCAAGTTTTACTTACTGGCTGGGACCATCTACTACACAGCAGCTCCTTAAAATTCTAGTTGCTGTCAATTGGGAAAGCTGATTAAACACACAGAAAGGCAGTAGGATTAAAACAAGGGGGTGCTGGGGGGGTGGAGAAGAGGCAGGCGGTCATCAGTAGAACAGCAGTTTTATCTCTCTCCTGAAAGACAGACTTTCTGATATAATATCAAGTATAAAACAAGATCTTAGACCTCCAGGACACAGCATCAATTCAGATTTGGAAGAAAATCCAATCTATTGTACGTAACTTTTTCAAGGAAGTCAACGATTAAGGATTGAACTGTCTCAACTCTGCTTAGCTCGTGACAGCTGTGGGTCCTGTGCGAGTGGTCACAAGGTCACCTGTTTACTATTGCTGGACTTCTAGGCTTCACTTTAGTTACCAACAAGGCAGCTAAACAAATCACACCCTAAAAGTTACTGGTTAGGTAACAAGCTCAAGGGGAAGAGCTTGTCATCACTAACAGCAGAACATAAATAGTGTTCAAAACAAATAATTCACATAATTTGTGCAAAGTCCTACATAAAATAACCCTACCTTGTCCATCCAGCAAAGTTTTTATCCTGCTAGACAATAAACAACTTACTCTTAAAAACGATGTACTGCCCTAACAGAGGATCATGTAGAGCAATCCAATTCTACATTTTCCTGCAATTTGCAAATTGACAATACTTAGATGATGAAATGTCTTGAGGAAGAAAGCAAATTGATATTTTGCTACAGTTGCACCTGTAACATGTTAATGCTCCCATTTAATCAACACAGAACTAAGAAACACTACACTGAAAGGCATGTCCAAATCAATTTCATACTCAGTTGTCCTTTAACACGCAAGACAATTTCATTAGTTTAAAAAAAAAAAAGCTAGAAATCTACACCTCCTATAAAATAACACTGTATAATGAGACGCTTTTTGTCAGTTTAACGAATACACTTTGTGTGTATATGGATAAAAATCTAAAACATATACATACACAATGTTAGAATTTTCTACTCTTCTTCAACATGGAGAGTCTTTCCCCTGATGATTGACTTCGCTACACAATAGGGAAGAGGCCATTTAGATGGTCTTCACTGTCATACCCAAAAACTGCAGTTCTGAGGCAAAGGAATTCACTGAAAAACTTTAAACATTAAGTACAATAGCTTAAACTGTGAATCATTTATACCAATCAATTCTGAGGATGAAAAAAAGCCCCCAAGACAGCCAGAAAAGATTTATTCACCAGTGTTTTAAAGTATGTGGCACATTACTATTTATCCATGCAGGTTCAAAATCCATTTTCTATATGGTGAATCACATCATCTCAAAGCATTTTTACAAGTGCTACAAAATCACTACATTATTAGATTTAACAAATTCCTGCACATTTTCCAATCTGAAAAATGGGTCCATGAATTAGGAAAAAGAAAAAAAGGAACTAGCCTTTCTTAGCAAACAGAAATACATATTTCTAGAAAACAATGCATTAGAACTACTTTAGAAATCTGCCTTCTATTCTTAAGCCATCTGAAGCAAATGAGAGCAAGTCATTTCTGTAGGATTTGTAACAGCTGTAAACAAAACTGACTCAAGGGGAATTACCAGGAACAACATCAGTAAATGGTCCAGGTCTCCTAAGTCCCTGTGCCAGACTGCTCCCTCCACTGAACCACGGTACTACCCACCACTGAGCAGGGAGACTTCCCAAGCACTCCCATTTTTACAGATTGCAGCAATATACAAGCTTTTTTTAGTACAACATACTTTGCTATATGAGAGTGCTACACATAAACTAATGGAAACTATTATATGATTCACTATCATGGGCTCTATTTATCAGCATCAAATCAAGTTTGATCATTGCTAGCAGGACAAAAATAACTTAGAGGTGATCTTCAGGGTGAGCATAGAAATAACCCATGACCATAGTAGTCATTTTGTCTCAAATGACTATTTATTACAGTGGGAAAATTATTCAAACAGCTTAGGTAATTATGTTCCAGAAAAAGTTCAAGAGGTTCAAAAAGTAAGGCAGGGAAGCAACATCATTAGGGCAAGAAAAAGGCAGCTTCTGACAGGAGCAGATGAACAGCCTGCGAAGAGAGCAAGATTCAGCTTTTTCAGGAAATGATACATTATTTCTATTATTATCCATCGCAAAAAAAACTCAAAAAACCAAAAAAACCGCACTGGGGCACAGTCAGTCTAGGAGAAAAAAGACAAATGGGAGCAGGAGGAACACAAAAGGGCCCTAGCAAGCAAATACATCTTGGCCAGGTAGTCAGAAAATGGAAACAAACAAGAATCCAGGAATAAAATACAGCATCATAGCTAGGGCAGTGCCCGGCCAAGCAGAGGACAGAGGAGACAGCTGACAAGGTGCAGTCACGGGCAGACGGGAGGGAGGGTGGTTTGAAGGAACACATTACTTGGTACAAACTCCATGGTTTTAATCCTCTCGGAAGAAATCAACACATCCAAAATATATGCGTTTCTATAAAGAAAACATTTGATACAGGAGAGGTGGAGAAGCAGGAAAGCAGGAATGCTGCAGTTGGTTTGGGTCTGTGTCGAAAATAAATACAAGATGGGCTGATTTATACGCAGTTACAAAAATCTGAGGAGAGCAGAGTTTAAAAGGAAGCTCCCCACCTCTTCCACACTCTTAATTAGCAGCGTTCACTCTCCGCATGCCTACCGCCAGGACACAGACCAAGCACGCTCTCACGACAGACATGACAGCCCCAGAGAAGACAGAAGCAGGAGTTCAGGAGATCAAGGGAAGGCCAGAGTGACAAGTAGTTTGAGGGCACCATATCTGTCAGAAGAGGGGACTGGATCTTCAGCACATCCAACAACAAAATCAAGGCATACTCTTCCATACCATGAGCACGGGAGGGGAAGACACCAACCAGATCTGTCAAAGGCAGCAAAATCAACAACTTGGAGCCTAGGGGTGGACAGGGATGAGCATATCCTGGGTCTCAAAAGAGAATTATCTGCTAAACAGCTGGAAATCGCCCCTGAAGAATGGAGAAGCACTCTTCCTGGAGCGCACCAACAGCATGTTTACCGCAAACCGGAAAGCCAGCGATAAAATATCATCAATTATCATCATAATAATCATTAATTAATAGACACGCTATTACAATCCCAAATCACATGCTAAATGGAATGGCTTCCTACCTTAATGTTGACTAGTAATAGAATGTGTTACTAATTAAACTCTAGTGTTTAAGTGAAATTCAGGGGGGGAAAAGGGCTTTTTGGTACTTCAAACAGAGCTTTGTACATCATCCCCATAACAAATTACTGCTGGAATTAATAACTGCTTATACTTCATGTGGAGATGTCTCAGATAAAACTGGAGGTATTGCTCCACACAGATTTTGGAGTCCACCTGTACCTGGAGAGCTTAAGATAACTGAGTATCTACTTGGTCAAAGCAAGAGAACATCATACTGCTGTAACAGCAGAGAGGACACCAAATATTCATTAAAAACAGCTTGCTTATATTCTGGTATAGTTTATATTTAACTCACTGGGCAGCAAAAGATGTCTAAATCTCTGCCACCTTGGTCCCCAATATCCATGACAGAATCATTAAGTTTCCATTTAGGTTGTAGAGGGTAGAACAAAGTAATTATGGAATCAGATTCCAGATTTCTGTTCACATGACACAGAGAAAAGATGATCGCAGCAGAAAGCATGCTCTCAGACTACACAAATGAGTGCCCAGACTTGCAGCAAATTCTGTGCATTATGATCATCACTGCATAATTAATATGCTGTCAACAGAGGTAGATAGAGAAAAATACAGCGTGGTGACTGGGAGTCAAGGATCTTAAAAAAAAGGCCATCTACTCAACATCTCAGCATGAGTGTTTATTTTAACAGGCTTTTTAATGGGAGGCTTTGTTTCTTTTTTGCCATACACTTGAGCTAAAATGGAAAATGATCTCATTTTTGGATATCATAACAGAATAGACAGTTGTATTTCATTCAAATTGAGGCCATCATCCTCACATTCCAGAGCAGGCTGTGATGTATTTTCATTTACTGCCTTTTCAAGATACTGCATGCAGGAGGACATTTTCACCCCACTAGTAGCCAAACTTCATAAAAAGACAACATCAAGGGACACTAAAAGATCACATCTAGGCAGAAAGGTGATCTTTTATTTTACACCTGTAATGCAACATCTTTTCAGAAGTTTGTGCATACCAGAATCCCTAATATCTACCTTAATACTGTACAAGGAAGTCACTAAAAGAAAGAAGCTACACTTAAAGATTTATTTTTCTGAAATTTGAAAACCAAATATTTCAATCCCAAAAGTGGAAATGGAGGTAAGGGGATGGGTCTGTTTGGTTTTAGATACTTAAAGCAAACACAGAGAAAGAGAAACATTGGATGACCTTAAATGCAAAAGAGGTTTCCAAAAAAACCACCATTGTATTTCATGTCATTAGAAACATGTCAAACATTTTATTTCCAAAGAAATACCGATGCATTTGATCTGCCATTCAACATCCTGTCATTAGGAAAAAACATTATTTAAGGTGAAATATAAAATTAATTCAACATAACCATGCAACAATTAATGCATAAAAAAGCCTTGTCACTTACTGGCTGATTCCCTCAAACGAAGCTTCTTTGGAGACATTTCCACTATCAGTATTAACACCGCGCTGGGAAGGAAAAGATTGAAAGGACCATGATTCTGAGTCAAACACAAGTATTTAAAATTTAAATCATGGGGAAATTATACTGATTGCAGTATAAGTTTACTTGAATCACTATAAATTAAAAAAATATATATAAAAATAAATATAAATAAAAAACCACACACTGTTTGTTAAAATGCAGACCAATATAAGAAATTATCTGTTTCGTAAGAGACCAGCGTAGAACTCAGGTTAGGATGTGCCACTTAGGAAAATGGCAACCTTTGATTTCTAATTCCCTTATGTCTTGAGAGGGAGCTAGGAGACCTATATAATAATAAAGGGCAAGGGAATAACAAACGGGCAGGGTTTCTTCTAAAGTAATTTCATTTAAAAATAAATCATTACGCACTGCCTTAGCAATGCTTACTATTTAAATTTGCATGCCGCTCCCCTACAGCTTTCCATTCAAGCAAGTAGCATAAGCAAGAGTATTTTGGCTGCCACACAGCAGATGAACACTTCTGACATGTGCCTGGGAAACTCTGTGGAGCAGCGTTACAGTTCTGTATCTGGAATGAGACCACAGGAGGAGAGGACCAAGTTTCCATTCAGCCAGCAGAAAGAGAAGTCCTCTTCCCTTCTCTGTATACTTCTTCATGGCAGTGGGAGGAATATGAAAGCTTCACAAATCCATCCTCTCAGCCAGGAATTAGGTGAAAATTCCCCATTACAACAGGATGCTCACAGAGTGACAACTAATTAACAACTTGATGTGCAGAAATGAATGGCAAGAAGCACAAGATGGTCAAATATTCCCTTTCCCACTCCTTGCTCTTAAAGGACATGAAAAAAGCTATAGGGTCATCTTTTATATGTGTATGTGTGTGTGTATACAAATATAAGTGGAAGAAAGACTGAAAACTATTTAGGACCTCTGATCTTAATGGATAAAGAAATCAGATCTCATGCTATGTGACTGCTTAAGGACGCATTTTCTGTAAGACTTCTGTCTGGCAACTACCATGGGAAAACAAGAAATCCAGGAGGTGCCATTGCATTTGCTGTAAGGGAAAGCCCAGAGTCAGCAGATCATTTCTTATATAGATTGGAGACAAGAAATCAGATGCTCTTAATACTCAAGATAACTCTTGAGGTTTACAAAACATCTGTCAAGGAAAGAAGCTGGGGGAGAGGTGATGAAGAAGAAGAAACTTGCAGGCTTTACATCCATTCATTCATCCTTCTTCCAGAGAAATAAGAAAGCACCATTCAAAATACTTGGCAGGCATGTGATATCACTCCCTCCTCCCAGAAGTTGTTCTTACCAACCCACCCAACGCAGAAAAAGTATTCCCTGAATCCTTGCCGGATTCCCACAGAAAGGCCCAAACATGCTCATGACATGACCAGAGCAGTACAAGAAGAAAAGGGAGTTTGGAGTCATTGTACATAGGCTGGAGGATAGCATGGGCGACATCAGATAGGCTTGAGATGTTTTACCAGAAAACAGATAAAGCTTTTGGCAGAGAGAATATAGACTGGAAGGCCAGAGGTTACAACCCTTGAGATCATGGAGGAGCCAGAAGACTAGATGACTATACACAGGTAGCTTCAAATTTGGCAAAGGTGGAGAGGAAAACATAGGGAATGACAGTGCAAAGAAATACTGAATAAACTGATCTCCTTATTGAAGAAAATGGCTAGTTATTCTTCAGAATAATATGACTCACCAAAGTAAGGAGCACAGCAGGTTTCTTCGAAGCCAAGACACTGGATATCTAAAAAGAAGTTTTAGATGGCTATTATTTTTCTTTTTTTCTTCCTTATAATCACATTGACACCAATTTCATCAACATTTGCTGTACACAAAGTAAATGAGCTGCAAAGACAAAAAATACTCCTCTGACATCTTTCAGATATTGTAGTATTACCTGACACTTGCAACAAGAGTCAGTAGATCACAAAATATTTAGACAGAAACGTCTATTGTCATCATTTGGAAGACAGAGGAAATATGAGCCAAAAAGCTGTACTGTCACACAGAAATAAGGAACAACAGGGTACTCTGTATCCTCAACGCACTACTGCATATGAAACACACATGCATTAATATTATTATGTTACAGTGTGCTAAATACTTAGTAATGAATGCTTACTGTTATTCTCACTGGGTCATCTTTTACTGACTAATACTTCTATTAGGCTCCTTCAGTATCTTTCAAACATTTACAAATCATACGGTGGTTGTTGTTGTCCATGAGAACAAAATCATTGGGCTTGTAAAGAACCGGGCTTTCAGAGCAGCTGCAGAAAGGTTGGCACTGAATTACACATTCTTTGAGGCAAGGAACAGATGATGTAATTCCATGGAGCACAGTTCTACCAACTTTAAACCAGCTTAATAGCACACTAATAATATTAACAAAAGAAAGCATATGGCAGTGAGGTATAAAAATACCAATTCCATATTTTACTTTTTTTTCTCCCCATGAAACATCAGGATTAGCCACTCACACAGGCTGGTCATTTGTTGACATAAAACTATCCTCTAAATAAGGCCCCTAGTGTCCTGATGGTGGAAAACCAATTCCTTGGCAAACCAAGGCAAAAGTTACAGACAGAACCTTTGAAAGCTGAACAGTTTCGTTGCAAGCTTCAACACCTTCAATCCATGTAGTCCAGGTGGAAAACAGCCTTTATGTTGGGACAATTTGCTGGTCCACATAAAGAGCTCTTTTTCCCATCAATGAGTTTTTTTAAGCAGTGAGGAAGCAGAGAACAAAACTGCAACAAAGGCATTTGCTGATGGAAACTGACCCAAAACAACTAAGGTGACCTAAAATAAATATGATTTTTAAAAATAAAACGTGTAATTTCCACTAGCATTTTCACCATCTGACAGATGAGCATTGGAGTGCCTGTACACTACATGACTCCAACTCACACACACCAAAAAGCAACGTCTCCACAGCTTCCTCCACCCCCAGCTACTGAAATACAGGATCAAACTTCACTTCATAGCTGGACCCATTATGAAAATGAAATGAAACATCCTCACAGCTGATGAGGGCAAAATTTTTGGTCTAGTGAGTCAGAGTTAGTGCTCTGCAGAGACAGAAGTATTAGAGTATTCCTTTTCAAGCTGCTCTCCATGAAAATCACCCACAGAGCTTGGCAGGAATACTGCCCTCACCCTGCTGAGCCTTCCTACCAAAGAAAAGATAACTGGCCAGGTGCATAAGTATACAAACATCTGCTCAGAAATGAAATGAGAAACCTAACTAAGCAAGTCACACTTGCATTTAAAAATATGAATATATTTGCTTATTCAAATATTAGAATGATTCAACATAAACCAAGAGTAAGGCAGGCAGCCTTTCCTCACAGTTCTTTGGAGGCATAAAATAAATGTAGGCTCCCAAGTCACAGCTAGGACACGCAACCTCCCTGGCAGCAATCTACTCAAATCTCCAAGGCATTGCAAAAAATGTATTTAGCAACATGTTTCTGTTGAATAAAGACACAGACTGACAGGTCTCATGATGCACAGAACATGTTTTTGAGACTGTCTTTGGATTAGGCCCTTAGTGTTCAGCTCAAAATGGCAGCCTTTTAAAACTAACTAACTAACTAAATAAATTACAAGTGCTTTATAAGAGTGAAGGACACTTTCCAGTAACTGGCAGGGGAAAAAGTCCCACCAAGTCAGGAGACATCCAGTAAGCAGAGGACTGAAATCAAGCAAAATCCTTGCCTCATATTGATTTTGTATTCTCAGAAGAATATTCAGAGACACAGACAACTCACCTCGTTCACATAGTGGACTTCATCCACAGCATATTTTTTCTTGAAGAATTCAGGGGGATGAATCCTTTGGAAAACAACAAAAGAAACATTTGGTTTTAGCTTTACTGTTATATATAATAAGGCCACAGACAAAGAAATAATGTCCTCTACTACCACAAAAATAGAATCAGATATGAGGAATGTTTTAATAATCTTATCCTTGACTCCATTTCTCAAAATAAGAGATTAGACAGAAAGTTGGCACAGCTACAAAAATCAGCATGCTTTAATCCAATCCATGCTTGATACTTAGATTTCATGGTCTCCTCCTGAATTAAATGGGGTTTTTTCCCATTCACTCTACAGAAGACAGTTTTGTTAAAGATTTTTGCCATGCCATTTGTATACAACTTTCCAACTCACCAGACGTTGGAAGGATATGGAAATAGCAAAAGACCGGTTTGCCCGGTGTTATATTCAAAGAATGAACAGAACATTCATTTTCTACCCTGGTAACCCCTCTGATGTGAGCATGAAGTGGACTGAGGGTTATGAAGACATGGGGTCTGCTGCCTCTATTCCTCAGGACACCAGAGATACGCTCCTCTAACCCAACAGGATGTGTAATTTTACATGTCTGTGTCCAAAATTAAATCACTTCTGCTGTCTTCTCTCCAGATACCCAACCAGAGACTTTTTTCTAAATGCAAGAAGAATTCTGGAGTCCTGTGAAAGATCTACTTGCAGTCAGCTGGGGCAGACGCCAGCGTCGATCAGTGCTCCACGGGTCCCCCACCAGCCCCAGTACCAGTGGCTGTACCATTGCTCATTCCTTCACTTTATGGTAGCAGCCAGTTATTCATGAGACTTTAGTCTCTGATTACAATCTCTATCCCCACCCAAACTGAAATAATCAGTGTAATTCTGAAAATGCAATCTCAAAAGAAAAAAAAAAAAAACCCACCCAGCTTACATCCTTCCACAGAGTAAAGTAAACAGGAGAAAAAAACGTGGTCGGAAGAGCTGGAGTTTGGAGGATCCTGTGCATTTTGCTTCCTGAGAGACAGCAGGAGAGCGAGAGGTGTGCACAGGACTGAACCTTCAGCTGTTTAAATGTTAGACTACAAGAGCACAAGACCAACCGGGGAAAGAATAAATTAGGCTGGAGACTGAAGAACATTTTAACCCTTGTAGTGATGAACAGCAGAAGTGATGGGACAAACAGCCCAGCATCTTTAGGAGGTACTCCATAACAAAGGCATGTGCCGTAGCTGCCCGCAGTACCAGGTGGCTAGAGCTCTGATTTACGTTACGTTTTCAATCTTGTGCACTCATTTTTCATTTTACATTCCTTTATGCTCCAAACAGTACTGGCCTGAGACATGAACAACAACGTGAAAACATTTATGGTGTTCTCAAGCAGTAAATCACAGATTTCGTTAGAATTTATTTATCTGTGAAAGTACTACTCCAAAAGTAACACAAAAATATCTTATTATATGTTCCCTTTTGCCATGGTCCTTTTGTGGACTCTTCCCATCACTGTCGGAGATTTCAAAGCAATTATCATTTATCTTCTCTCCCTGGCTAATTTCATGTATAATTTAAAAAAAAAAAAAAATCACTATATCCTCTTATCTTTCTATACCCTGTATTTTATAGTTCCCTTACCTCCAACTTTTGCATACGCTGTCTCTCCTACAGCCATCTCCTTTCCCTCTCCTTCGCTCCTTACACATTCAAGTACTTTAATATTCCAGAAACACCACAAACAGATTTAGCACTTTCTGTTTTTGTTCTGTTTTACAGTTTCAACCAATTCATCTGGTATCAGAAGAATCCCAACTGTAAAACCAGCTAATTTATGGCCAATGGTAATTTAAATATACGCTCTTTAGAGCAATACCTCCAAAGTACCATTTACAATTAGCTGCATTGTTTGAATCCAAGAACTTTTTCTTGTAAAGTAAATATTTCTTAGAAGTATGCCCACAAATGTGCTGGATTTTATTTACTTCATTTAATGCAGTTTAAGTAAGAGTAGGTCTCATTTTCCAACACGCCAATAAGAAAACTTCTGTCTTTTCACAAACCATTTATTACTACTTTTTTTTTAGTTAGTCGTCTCCTGCAGTTGTGTGGTCTACAGCACACTGCTACTTATTTAATTATTTTGTTATGGTTAATACTAATCCATTATTGATTCCATTCCAGCTGTAATCCCTCCAACACCTCTTCTTATGTACCCTATCACTCTTCCGAGGAACGAAAGTAGCTCATCATCCTTTCAAGGCTGAGGATTTTTTCTCTACTTTGAAAGAAAACAGCAGCTTCCCACAATCCTCCGTCTTCTCTCTCAGCTAGTAAACTAGGTTGTCTTCCAGATACTTTCCACTCCATCATACCTAATGACAAGCTACCACATTTCCCAGATGCTGGTCTTGTTCTTGCTACCTTGCTCAGATGTTAGCAAGACTTTTAGTACGAAGTAGAGAGCCAGACCTCTCAGCTCCGCTCTGAAGCACTCAAGGCTCTAACTCACTTCTTTTCTTCAGGCATTTACTGCCTCTGACTAGATGGTAAAATAAATTCACATACACTTTCCACAAACTACCATTCCCTACCCATCCCACGGGAGCCATGATGCTTCAGTAATGAAGCCACCTCCCCCAATGGGAAGATTTTTGCAAAGACCTACCCTTTTGCAGAACCATACAGGTGGAAGGAAAAAGTGCACATGAAAGTCGACATTAAAGCAGAAAAATTCTGTGCTGTCACATATAGAAAAGAAGTATAGAAGGCAAAACAAAAGCTCCAGGAGAAAGAGGAGCAAAGATGATCCTCATGGAGACCTTTTCATATTCTCTCCAGCCTCTTCATTTTTTTCCCCAGTTTAGCAGGAATCTATGAAAGATTATTATGCACCAACATTGTAGTTACTGTAAAAAAAAGTACCCATGTGGAGTTCCTTAGCAGAGGCAGGGCTCACTATTCATTTTTATCCAATTTAAATGCAAAACAGGCTAAAGTCTAGCACTGACCATCACTGTCACAGGGAACAGTATCTTCCACACTGGCATCATGAAAATCAGAAGTTACATTCAGTTGTGATGATTTCAAGTACGTGTGATACTTCACAGAGACAAGGAGTACTTCTCTCTACAAATGACTCTCAGGCAGGTAGACTAAGTTAATTGGTTACAATTTCTAGGTTTAGCTTTGTCTTTTGTAATGCTGCTATGGGCTGCCAGTTTCAAAATCCTGATTAATCACTGCAGAGACTACATGCAAAAAAACCCACAGCAAAGTCATAAATTAATTAGAAGGATTACCCAAATGGAAGATATGATCCCAGATATTATTGAATCATGTCTCTCCTTACCTATCAAAAAAAAACACCTTTTGTAAACAGATGTGAACAGAAGCAATGGCCTAATTTTTACATGCTTTGGGGGAGTGAATGTGCAAAAATTTTTAGATTCCCTGGCAACATAAATTAGCAAACACCTACAGAAAATAATGCACTTCAGCCCTAAAAAGGCTCAATATCTTTTCCCTATAGTTTTATAACTTCAGCCAAGCAAATACCAGTGTTCATTAGAAATGCCAATAGTTCGCTTCCAGAACAGTAAGAGTCATCATTTTATCTTATAATGGAAATAAGCAACTCCAAACTCCTGGAACTGCATTGTACCCAAGTACGCATGCCCAAGTGGCTAAGCAAAAATCTGGCATCTCATAGTTTGTGGCCATTAGAAAGAGAACATAACAGTCCAGCACTTCTATTTATTTACTAGAATACAGTCCTCATTTTTCGTCACCAAAGGATCCCTTAAACAAGAGCCTGTCTCTAGTTCACCACCTACAATTCATCACAATTTCCAGTCCAGTGAAAAAGCTTGAGTTATTTTGGGTTAAACATCAAAGCTGTTTACATTCTGCTGATGCTTCCTATGTAACTCTTCCCTCTTCCATGATCTTCTATGCCATCTAGTTCACCTACTTGGTTTCTTACTCTCAAGATTTTCATAGCAATTGGGAAACGCTGAAGATGTGAAGCTACATTTTTAAGAGACGATTCAAATTCTGATGCACTGTCTCATCTTAACAGTTAAGGTTTTATTAAAGCACCAGATATTGAAGATTCACCTTTCAATCATAACAAGTGACAACTTTATTATAAACAAACTTCTCCTGAGGTAGCAATAGGAAAAAGAAGAGGAGGAGGAGCAGCAATACTTTCACTATAAAAATAGAGTGTGAAATGTTAAGTCAGACAGTAAAGTAATACCCCATGTTAGCTACACCTCATTTCTCTCATACATCGATCAAACACGAAAGCCACCAGCAAAAAAGTAAGGGAGCGTAATATTCAAAACTAGTAACCAGGAGTCCCAGTCAGTTGATCAGCTTAGTGAAAACTTCCAAGTTTATCCTAAACTTTTCCATTTGGTTTACCTAAATTCACAGTGGTACGTGATGGCGTGTTTAAAAACCAAGATGCTTCACCAAATCACAACCTAATCACGCCAGTGCAGATTCTGCCACCAACTTTGACAGACCACAGTATTAAGACTGGCTCCACTTCAATGCGATCCTTCAAACAGGAATGGAATACTGACTCTTCTGTTTATCCATCAGTAAGATGAACAGCTCTGACAGCCTATCTATAAATACACAAAAATACTATTTGAAGCTTAAATTTTTTTTCAATATTTTATTAACCATGTTGTGTTCCTACTTTAAACCCAATAAAAACTTGGTATCATTGTCTAAAACCACTTTAAAGCTGTTGTTCGTTACATTGCACAAGAATTCATAACAGCAAATCTTAAGAGATTTGTACAAATTTGACATTACCGTAAGAATTCCATTAAGCAACATTTCTTTGTATTCTAAAGGACTCTGGAGCAAGAGCCTCGTAATACCAACACGATAAAAGAGTGTTCTAGTTTTCAGAACTGCATTCAGAAGAGAGGTACAAATGAGATGGATCTAAATCACAAATGCCAAAGAAAAACTGTGAACAGAATTTATAACAGCTGATAGCTATTCCTGAAAGAAACGCATCTAAGCCAACTGCTAATATATTCGCAACCTAATTGCTGATATTCATTCATATGTATATGTTTTCATTTGCATCTAAATGCTCTTCCAGACAATCTTCAATATATGTAACAACTTTTTCCTACTGGTGGCTTTGTATTTGCATTTTTTAATGCTTCTAGGACAGGTTTCCAGTTTTTAGTTTTTAGAGTGGATCAGCTCTAAAATGAAATTCAGCTTTTCCTGAAGTAGCCCAATTTAGCTTTTCTTCACCATTTCAGTTAGAGTTCCTAATTCAAGATTATTTATCTTACTGAATAGCCTAGAATGTAAAACTATTCCTGTTGGAAAAAAATATCCTTAGTGGTATGTTCATTACAAAAATTTGAGAAATTCCAGTTGGGACTAATTTCAAAACATTTTCTACACATTCTACATGTTGTTACTAAACAATTACGGACACACACTCAAATAGGTATGTACGTATACACCTCAGAAATTACCTGACCACCCTTAGCAGAGCAAGTCAACAGCAGGAGGTCCCAAGCTTCCTGAAGTGTGGCAAGTTGACTGCATCATCTCCTCTAAAAGTTGCATAGGACTCCTCCCTCCCCACAACACAGATTAATCAAAAAGCTTTAGCTTTCTGCACCCTGTTAATACCAAGAAGCCACGCAGTTCACTGCATCAGCCAGTTCTGCACCAGTCTGCTAACAGACATTCAGTCTAAGAAAAAGTCCACTGAATTGCAAGGTCCCTCCACAGGGCTGTTTTAATGTCAGCGCTACTTTCATATACCTTACACTTCCTAACATATCTGCAAGCGATTCACAGACTATAAAAGCCAGGAGAGATCAGAATAAGCACATGTATTTCACTTTTAGTTTGATTTCTAGATGCTTTGATTTTCAGACATCTGACGTTGTTATATGTCCTGCTGTTAGATTTTGCTAACAGCATCCTCTCTCTTTTCCCTACTCAAATTCTTACAGCAGCCTGGAGAAGCCCTTGGCCAGGTCTTTTAAAATATTTGGAGAAAAACATGACCTTTAGGAGCTACTTAACTTTCTCTAGGTTTACTGCTGGAATAGAAACTAGTTCATCGCCATCAATTTGTGATGCTTCACATATTTTTTGTTTCTCTCAAATACAGAATGAAAATACTTTATTGAACATTTACCTTAATAAATATGCAGAAATGGCAGTTGAACCATTTCCTTCTACTAGCAGAAGCTGTTTGAATTGTAACTGCCAGTTTTGCTTTCTTGTTCATGTTCTACTAATTCTTTGCCTCGAGCTCGTCCTGTCACCCACCCGGGATTGTTCAGAGCTCCCTGTTAGCTAAGTTTTCTTGTGATCAGCTTGTCAGAATAGGCAGACACATGAGAACCATCACTTATACATTACAAAAACCAGTTCTTAATTTCTGTTGCTTTACATCTACAGAATTTATAACAAACCTTTAATATTAAGATTTGAATGGTTCCACAGAATTCCTTAAGTCTTTGCATCTGGTCTTGTTTGTGTTTTGAAGCTATTCTGAAAGAAGGGTGCCTTACTGCACTGTTACATATGAAGGAAAGCAATAGGTGTATCCTAAAGCATAAGCTCCAATGTGAGGTAACCATTCTCCTGCAAAAGGAAATACTAAGTTAATACCACATGGCACAGACAACAAAGCAGTATTCCAGGCTGTCTGACCACACATGCTATCGATGAACATATATTAGGGCCAAATAATGAGAATCACCTGCAATTTCTAAGCACTGAATCTGGCTTTAGCCAAAAAAACATCAGCATTCATTTAACGTATTTTTAAAAAGGATTAGTAGGAATCTCTAAATGAAAGTCAACAACCATTTTGAGTATCTGTTAGCATGTCTGGGAGGAAGACAGCAAGTACTGACACAAAGCAAGACATGCCATACTAAAGACTATCTCCTGAAATTAAAATACAGATCCACAAGTCTTGTCCACTACTTATTGTCTTTCAGATCCACAGCTCCTGGTAGTTACCAGAAAGTGATGTTCCTACAAGCAGTAATTAAAAGTAAGAATTAACATAGTTGGAACAATAACAGAATAGGCAAATATCAAAGACACTATTCATGACAAAGTCTAAAGCAAAGGGGTTTCTACACAATAATGTTCAGGGTACAGTGGTCTCTTAAAAAGTCCTACAAGTATTATTGCCTAAAATGCATGAAAAACTGTCCAAGCCCATATCACAAAATCAGAAGAGGAAGATTCTTGATGCAGTGAGACAGAAAGGCTAAAACGAGCAAACTTCACAGTAAAGCTTTCTGCTTTACCTGGATACAACAGTATTGCTTCCTGCATTTCACCCTAACTTTCACATTCAGTGTAACAGACATAAAACACCACTTTATGGCAAATTCACTTTGTCTTGAGCAAATAGTCTCTACTAAGCAAAGTAAATGCCTGCATTAGGCTGCACATAGTGCCTGTACGTGGCACTGCAGCATGCACACATTTACTGCCAGCAAGTCATTGCACGAGTTACATCGCATTTTTCCTCACTTACATGAGAGGAAACACATGCACAAGGAGTAAATTGGACAAGCGTAGTCTTCAGCAATTGAAGTTCCACACAGTCAACAACTCACTTCTCAGGCCTTGCTAGAATGAGCTTAAAGCAGAGTAAAAGTTTCAGTGAGACTGCATACAAAGAATAAGAACCTTGGCAAAAATTAAACCAGATGAATAGAAATACATCAGCAAAGCATGTAGAGCTGGAGGAGGGAAAGGGATACAAAAGCAGTGTTTTAACGCTGTCAGAGATGCACCAATAAACTCCCTCCTCATTACAATATCATCAAGTTAACAGATGGCAAAGCATTAACCAAACAAGAGGGTGTCGAGAACTGCTAGAAAGAACAACATGGGAGGCTTTACAAGATACCAGCAGATGTTCCTGACTTTGTCCAAAAAAATGCAATCACCTATATATCCAAAAGGAATTTCACTATCTCAAACAAGAAGATTAAAAGGCATCAAGCTAGATTTAAAACAAAACAGTACTAATGGGCTCGCTGGTATCACAGGCAGCCTCCAGCAATGTTTTGACTACCTTAACATTACTCCCTTTCCACATTTCTCTAGATTTCTGTTTTACCCTTTGAAAGATAGAAGTACCTGCATACACGTAAACTCAGACTCCTTGCTCCTTTTGATACAGTCCAGAGCAAGATGGATTTTGAGAAAATAACAGAATTTAAAAGAGATGGAACTGAAGATGAAGACTCAAACTGATTTGACTGAAAAAGGTAACCAGGGCTGTAACCAAAGCCATGTCTAGCAGAGGGACAGAACAGTACAGTCCACACACATGATGCTGGACACAGGATGGTGGGAATATGACACTGGACTTCACAGTGCTACACACAGTTATCATGCAGAACCAGAATAACTATGAGCAACATATAGACCGTTGGACTTATGAAATCAGAAATAAAGTATTGAGGAGACTCTCATGGTTCTTCCTAATAAAAGCCAAGCTCTGAACTACCTATTTCATCTACTTCAAATACACAGTCTCACTGCTCCTGCTCAGCTATTCCTACCATAGGCATTCCCAAAAGATGAAAAGCTCTTTAGGTTTTCTATAAATTCTACCTCAAGAGGCAGCGCCTCAATTAGACATTGAAGAGATACTATCAAGAGCTACCCAAAAAACCAAAAACACAGAAAACTTGCAATTGGTAACCTTTGCTTTATTTCTTTCTGCAAATAAAATTCTTCCTTGGAGAGAAGGGCTCTATACTAGTACAGGAAAACTGTAACAAAGGAAATGTTTATACACTGAAATCCCTGAAAGATTCTTGTAGCATAACACAAAGGCTGACAAATACTCATTAGAAAAGTCTGCTCCTAAAAAAAGGCACAAAAAGAATTACAGTGGTTAAGAGGGTATGTGTAATTTCTAGGTCATGATACAGTAATAGTGTTCCACTCAAACACTGGTCTCAATTCATGCTTCTTAACTGAGAAAGTTACATACTGAATCTGTCAGTAGCAGATGTTCTGCTTTTACTTTGGAAAAATGCCTATATTGGGGGGAAAACGAGCAATATTTTATGTCCCACCCATAAAAGCACTACAACAAGCTCTGGAATGTGTGCAGCATGTCCCGCAGCTCCCATATTATTCGGTAATAGCATGAAAGGAAGCAGTACTGACGTTTACAGCAGCATTAAGATGACCTGAACAGTTTTAAGAAGGGGACGATAGTATTCCCATCTTATAACTTGTAAAGAAAACTAAACCACAAAGAAATTAAAGGACCTTGCCACAACAACTCATTGGGCACAAAGAAAAGGCAGAACATACCCATGCAAACAGTGCCCCATCCACTATGCCACATTGCCCCTGTAAGACAAAGAAGTAACTGGCATTCCCCAGGCGCAGGGTCAAGGCCAAGCGCTCTCACACCCAGAGCTCCAACAAGTACACCGGGAAACAGGTACACAGCAAGTAAAACACAATCCATCTAGTTTTCACTCACATTTAGCTCTTAAGACGCATTAATATTGGTTGTACTTTTCCCTATCCTGTTTTAACAAAACAGTTGGGTTTGTTTTCTCTTCTTTGTACGTTTCTCAACAGCCAACGCTCCTTCAGAGAGTCCTTCCTGAGCGTACAGGCAGACACAGCATAGGTCGCAGGGAATAAAAAACCTAAAGAAAAGTTAACATCAGCAGTTGAGAACATGGAATTTTAGAAGTGCAAGAATAGAGGCACCACTGTAGGTATTTCACTTGAGAGTTTTTTCACTGAAGTGCCTTCTCAAATCCAGGATGACAAGAAGCAGAAAGCTCTGCACTCAAACCGGGCAGCTGCATAGCAGAAGGCAGCGTGGAGGTGCAGAGCCTTGTCGGAGCACTGCTGGAAAATCCCCACGGGCATTTCTTTTGCTGCAGCTTACCTTCCTATGAGCAGCAGCCGAGTCCTTGGAGGAAAAACACATGGCATGCCTGATCAAAACAAAACTTGGATTCCCTGATATTTCAAAATGTTATCAGGGGTTTATATCACTGACCTTGATACTCCTGCTAGTGCATTAAATAAAGTATAAAATAAGAAATGCCTGGTGGGGTTATCAACATTCCCTGTCGTAACACAGGAATGAGACGTGCGCAGGCAAGACTTAACTTTCTCATGCTGTGGTTTGAAGCCACATCAGGATATTAAAAAACTCTGGTGCAGCGTTGTCAAGCAGATTTACTTAGTGCTGGTTCTATTTCTCAATACACACGAATCAAAAAGAGGAGAGGAAAAAGAAGCACTTTAACACTTACTAAATCACCAACTTGTTCATCCACTTAAAGGTGTATGCTGGTAGAGACTGCAAATCAATGGACTGATATAAATAACTATTATTGTTTAAAACAATGTCAACAATAAATATAAGGAAACTTAAGCAGCTAGAAAGCAAAAAATTTATAAAAATAATTACTGAAGTAAAAGTCATTGAAACAATACACATTCATCCTGGACCAGCAAGGCTCATGGACAATTAGAATATTAGGACAACAACTAAACTGATCATTTGAGAAGTCAGAGCATTCGAGCAGCACTGTTTAGAGAAAAACAATCATCAGTAAAGTGGCAAGAGCAATCCAGACCCTAATTATCCTGTAAAAGTAATTTTTATCCACAGCGAAATACCATAATAAATGGGAGACAAGAAATGGAAATCACTGTACTACAGGGAGAATTGGAATCATGGAAAATAAGCAGTATGGGGAATTGCACAAGTCAGTCTCCTCAATCAAAAGCAACCAGCTTTATTGTATGGTTTTGAAAGGATCAGATGAAGGGTAAAGCAACAGATGTACTATCTGAATAATAGTAAAATATTTGACAAAAATCTCTCTCAAGACTGTTACTCCCCAAAATCAACTCAAATTGGCTTGGACAGGAACACTACGATGTGACCTGAAACCCAATGACTAGTCATAATAAAAAAGTGAAAAGCCTAAAGCAGAAAATAAAAACAAATAAATAGATAAAAAGATGAGCTTTTCAAGGGCTTGGAAACCCTCTAACTGCCACACTGAAAAGTGCTGTATGAATTTAGACTGATGTTATCAGAAGTTGAAGTGATAAACAGCAATGGACTGCAAGTCTTGATTAGTGGGATACTGCAAAGACTGAAATTAGTTCTGATGCTATTCAGAAACAGAAGCAGGACTGAATATGTTCATGAGATCCACAGATGGCATTTGCAGGAGGTAACAAACTTTGCAGATAAATTGCAATTGCCAGTCAGTACAAAACAGTAATAAGATGACCTAAAGTGATTAAAAACTGATTTTTTTTTTTAAACAGCAAAATAAAGATTCAGTGGGTAGCGGGAAGGGACAAATGGCAGGAAGAGATCAAACTGATAGGGACATGGAAAAAGAAAACACTAAACATATTTCATTTTAGAGAAAAAATAACAAAAAAAAATACCAGGGGATGACAGATCAGTTCAGAAAGTAAAACCAAAGACCCTTCTAGAGTATGCTATCTGAATACACAGTTCCAGAGCATGCTACAGAGAAGAGGACCTGCATGCATCACATCACTAAAACTCATCTAGAAAACGTCCTTCATTCCTGCAAAATCTACATCAAGAAGAGCAATTAAGGTGACAGAGTTTGTTCCCTATAGCACCCACATACACTCCACTACCCTTCCAAAGAGTTGTCTCCAATTTCAGCTTACATAGAATGGGCTTACTACAGACCTTGCCTTCTTGTAGCCAAGCCTAGGGCTAATTAATGCACCAGTCTCTGCCTCCATGATATAGTCAGATAAACATACCATGCTGTAAACAATTTAATACTCAAAATTATCCAAAATACAAATGCCACAAAATTTCACCAGTCCCCATTAAGAAAAAGAGATCAAGAAAGCGATTTCTTAGCTTCCAATTTTCATGGTCACATACAGTCGGGGAGGGCGGGGGGAAGGTAAAAGCCTAAATAGCCTGAAAAGCTCTTTTTTTACAAAAACGTTTGCGGAAAAAAAGCAAACAAACAAAAAACCCAACCACATACTTCTGCACTTTTTTCTAAAGGTAGTAAAACTTCTCAGCTTTGCTGAAGTCAGTCAAGTTTAATCACCAAAACCAAAGGTTGATTTTCATTGTAACCTACTTAGAAAATGATGACAATGTTTAAAAAGCTTCCTCATTAGGTTACTGAGAAATTATTAACATTTGCAAAGCATTTCACTGTGCTTTATTACAGCTCCAAAGTGCCACATCAAGGTTCAACTTTGCAAATACAGATAGCTTCCAATCAAATTCATGGAAAAACGTTACTTACAGTGGATGCAACACTAGATTAATGTTATACTTATCAGTCAGCCAGCAGGGCTTCAAAGAAAACACAGGAAATTGCACATAAATATTGCTCTGTCCCATTTAATATGTATTTCTAAAGTTAGAGCATGAAAGCGTTAAATATTTTTGTTTTCCATTAAAAACACTCTTTACATGGCAAGGCAATTAAGCTATTTTGGCATCCACTCCACATAAAGCAGCTGCTGTACAGTATGTTTTACTTTATAAAATATCTTTAATCAGCACACTGACTAGTTCCGTCATTTATAATTAAGGAGGTAAATGGCAGGTGCAGCATTAATTACTGAAATTGAAGTCTCTGTGCAAGACATGCAGTCATACCAACTTAATGCTTCCTAGGAATAGAAATGATTGCTAACAGCTTTGCACCACAAACTTGACTAGGTAAGACCATGCCGAGAAAGAGGGACATTTACAACACAGTTACACTTCTGAAGCCTTTACAATCGTATATTACCAGTTCTTAAACTCTTCCTCCAAAAGCAAGAATAGAAAAATACTTCAGGAGCACAAAAGTCTACCCACTAAGCCATTCTGTGAGAGTCTTTGTTTCTGCCTTAGAAACAACGGGAGAGGCAGGGGGCAGAGGTATACATCAAGAGATAGGCAAAGCGGTTCTCTTAGTTGAAAAGATTTTCCCAGCCAACAACTAAGAAATGTGCTAGCCTAACATTTGGAGAAATGCCCATACTCATAATTTAAAAGCAGAGCGACTGCTGTTACAATCCCTTCCCAATGAAAGTAGGTCCCTAATGAAAGTAGAACCAGCAATCCTACAATTACCCTCATAACAATTCTGCGATTGCGACCTTAAGAAGTTGTGTGTTTTTTGAAGAAAGTCCGTAGTCTGTGAGTTAAATCAAATCTCTCCTCCCTTTTAAAACTGCAGAGGTTATTTTGGCTTGAAGGACTTCGGAAAGGTAGCCTTACAGCTATTTACAAATCTTCAGAGCATACACTTTCAGCAAGAAGTTCCTACAAGATGAGTAACACTTCCAAAGAAGTGGTAGTCACACTCAACACCAGTACTACATGGTGCTGGGTCCTTGGCAGACCACAGCCCAGGGTGGTACGTTCATCATCTCCGTGTTCACCTGTTCTGCAGAGTCCCCAGGTACCACCTCAGCATGCAAAGCTGTTCATAAAAACAAGTGCAGTTCGTGAGACTAAAATAATTACAGTGTTCATAGTCTCATTTGTAAACTAATAGTCTGCTCATCTCCAAGCAAATGCTCTCAGACACTTCATTGGTTTAGCCCAAACTAAGACTGCAATTCGAAAGAAGCCAGGAAGCCCCACTTTTGCATTATTTCAAGGCAAAAAGGCTAACTCTTCTGACTGCCACATTGCCTAAGCTACGTTTCGAAAACAACTCAAATATGTGTCCTTCAGAAGTGAAAGCACAACAGTACATCAAACAATACATTTAGTAATACAGAAGTAGTAAAGTAGTAGGAAAGAGCCTTCTGCATTAAGAGAATCTATGCATTTCTGCCCAAACTCGCACAGCAGATTCCCACATCTGTCTTAAATAGAGAGCAATATGAACACCAGGCAACGCAACTGCACCCTGTGCTATGAACTAGAAGACCAGCTGTAGACCACTGTAAAATACCAAGCTTGCAAATATCATACAAGGCATTGAATTGATTGGTGCTTCATTGATGTTAAATGAATGTTTCTTCAGTGGGTAGATAGTGCCTTCCACATGCACAGAAACAGGCACCTCCAAAGCAAACTATAGTAGATAAACAGCAGCGGATGGAAGGCAAACTTATTTGTGTTTTTCTTTCAGTGCTAATTTTGACTTAAAATTGAGTCTTCTGGGAAGGAACACAATCCCTAGCTGTGTGCAGTACCCCCTGCCAACCAACTTATGAAGCAGAACTGCTACTGACTCACAAATGAGTTATTCATCCATCCTCCTTCTGACAAGCAGAAAAAGTACATGACCACAGCTGACAAGAGAAAACAAAGATTCAAACAGAGGGATTCAGGAAGGGTAAGGAGGAGAATTTAGAAAACAAGGATGCTGTGATAAAGACAATTTGTTATACTCTGCAAGAAGACACGATGACAATAAACCACTTTTAACCAGAATTGTAATTCTGTAAACAAACCAATAACAAGCGCTGCACAAACAAAAGGGCCACCATTTATAAACACCACAATATTTTGTTTGAAAATGCAAAATGAGACAGTGGACTTTCAATAATATTTTTAAGCCTTTTCAGATTAGGTACAATCAGCATGGGTATGAAACAGCTGATTTGAACCAGCAGAAGAGAACTTAGGGGGAGGAAAAAGGTTTGTCTATAAATGGGAACAAGCACCACTAGGGAACAGACTTCAGAGAGTACATGTGGGGGTTAAACAGAACCTACCCTCCCGGACAGGTGCAGCTCTCAGACGAAATATTTCAGACAGCAGTATTCACATATTTATGCTATCACAAACAATTTCAGTTCCCAGGCAGGTCTAAGACAGTGATATTCATATAAACTCTCTGAGAAGACAGCAGCCATGCCCTACCATATGGTCTGGCACAGTTCAGCATATGGGATTGGTTGCGATTGTTTTCTTTTTCCCAAAATTAGCATTAAAATACAAGTGATAGCTTCAATTAGAAGCGAAGCAACCTGAGCTCAAAATATTAAATTAGAAGTAATCCAATGTTCTGAGACAATGTAGACAACAAAAAAATTTACAGTTTGTTAGAGGGTATAAATACAATTAAGACTGAGAAAAGAAATGAACACAAATAAATCAATTCCTCCACTACTATGACACTGAGCAATATTTACTACCAATGTGGCTAGAAAGAGAGATGCTTATGGTATACTCACAGAACAGAATTAAAATCACATTCCCCAGTCTGTCAGTTCATATCAAAAAATGTATCAAAGAGGCTAGACTACCTTCTGCCATTCAAAAAGCTTCATTAGCTAAGGTGGCTGCAAACTGGCAAAGCAACTTGAAAAAGCCTGCTTTACTATGTAACTTGTTTGGTCTTAACACAAGACTTCTACTTTTCTTTATGGTTCAGCTTCCTTTCATGGATACCATGAGATCCATGGGCTCCAATTCTAAAGGTATTCTCTACCACATGGTGGTGGATCATTTGATATCATATGATCAATACCAGTTGATCATGTTTTGTATCATTGTATGTACATATCACTACAATTCACACCAAATTATTTGATGGAATCTGATTAAAATGAGATAGCATTCCAGCTCTACAGACAGTTATATCATATGAAGTACTCAGATACATCGGAACACAGTTAAAAGATACGTCTTACTTTCCCATCCAAACCGCATAGCTTTCAGGGAGTTGTGGAACAAAAAGCATGGATCTTCCAGTATCAACATCTACTGCTCCAAAGCAGCCTGCTTCAGTTACTCCAAAAGTCCAGTGAAAGTAAGATTCCTAGGTTAAGACAAAACATATTCTTAAAAGAAAACCCTCACTTCTACCAGCTCTAAAAATACACTACAGTACATACTAATTCCTACTTCCATGTATCTGAAAGAGATCTCTCTTGCTTTTGGAGGGGGGGAAGTGGTTTAGGTCTAAAGCTTTTCAGACTGATTAGTTTTAGGCTACAATAATACAAATCCCTCTGTTGGCAACTGGAAAGGATCAGGGATTAAGAAGCTACCATAAGAAATAAACAGGTCAACTCAGCACAATAAACATACACCACACAATAAAATACATTATTTCAATCTAGAATTCGGGAATGTAATATCAGGAAGAAACAATCATGTCACATAAGACAAGGCAAAAGCAGAGTGCAGATTCATTGGGTTGTGATGGCAGAGTGCTGAAGTAAAGACCCAACCTCCCCCAGAGAAGAGGAAGCTGCACTAGGAACACAGCCTTTAGCCAAGAGTTATTCTAAGAACAAGCAAGCAAACAACAAAACACCTAACAATACAGAGATGAATTTTGGTAAGGACAGACATACACTCCGATACCCTGAAAGGTGCATCTCCTCTAAAAACAGATGAATAACTACATTAAGATATGTGCTATCTAGATTAGAATTCATTGGTTTTGTTTCTTCATAACATACAACAGCTCAATTAAATTCACAAAGTACTGTAGCAGCCATGCAAAGTATGGGGTATGCATAATTAGAGTTCTGCTACCAACTTCCCCAAAGACTAAGAATGTGTTCGGCATGACATTAACAAGTTATTAAGTCCTATTTGTGACAGAAGAACACATGGGTACTTAAGGAAGAGTCTAATTTGAGAAGACACATGTTATAAATTCTAAGAGACATCCTGCTTTGTGGAATATACTATTTATAAAAGCTTGAAATATGCTTTTCTATGAATTATTTCAGTTTAGGTCCACTGTAACATGTTTCACTACAGAAAGAAGGTTATCTTTTGGGTCACAGACAAGACTGAAAAACTAAGAAATATTCCATTGCTGTCTTTAACATTACGTTAACCAGTGATAGGCAGTAGGGCCTTGAACAGGTTTAGGCCCTTTAAACCAGATACTGAGCCTGCATACTAAAGCACTGAAAGAGATAATAACTTGAAGCTGAAGAGGCAACGTTATAAAGAAGCCAATTTATTTAAGTGAAGCAAAGCAATGCGCACATGAGACGTAAAGGGAAAATAATTAAAAACCGTGTAAAAATTCGTGCAGTTGAAGAGAGTTTCTTAATTTGATTTGAAGTTGTGATTCAGCTCTTACCTGGCGAAACACAATACCAGTATCAGTACAGTATCTCTGGGTTTCTTCTCCACCCTGCAGCAGAACAACTGAATTCTTTTGGACATCCTTATTCTGTCTCAGGCGATCACACAGTCGTCTTCTATTCAAGACAAAGAGCGCTACAGGCACTTTCAAGGTCTCATTCCCCAGCCAAAAGGAGGGTCTGGAAAAGATTTTTTTAATTGACGATTAATGGAAGACAAAGACAGTCGTTAGCACAACTCAGATGCACAGTGTTTGTTACTTTAGCCTAGAACAGAAAAGGAAGTTTAATTCAACTCTACAAACAAGATGCTAATCACTCAAGGGGAAGAGATGATGTATACAAGCATCGCTCTCGAGCGACGACCAAACATTGCTCATACGTAGTACCAAAAGAAAAAGATGGCAACAGGAGACAGGGCTGGCTGCAGCTATGGCCCACAGCATGTCACTTTTTACATTCCTTTAGGAAAAGGAACACAAAAAGTAGATGCAGAAAGCAACAACAGCCTAGGTCAGCTGAGTAAAGGCAAAACAGGAGAGAAGAAAATGAGTTGTGAGTTACTGAAAACAGAAGTGGAAGGTTACATTAAGTTTGGTAAACTTCAGCAAGTCCTTCTGGGAAATGTTCAGTAGCTGAAACAGAGACTGGAGAGAAAAGATGACAGATAGCAGATGCAGGACAACAGCATTTCCCATATTCACACAGGATCTGCAAATTTCTGCGTACGTATGTTTATTCTTGCATGCATACAAGCAGCTTCAGCAAGTGACTGAAGTCACACACGTGGCCGCAGGAGCATGTCCCGGGTACCCAGGTCCTGCTATACATCACCACCTGCCCCTAAGGCAGCACAAACGTGCTGAGACAGCCTGGAAAGTTTCTGAAAGATTGTAGTCAACAGAGCCACAATGGGGAGAATACAGTTTAAAAGTAGAGAGCTCTCTCTTAAAATAAACTGGTTATTAAATAATTTAAGGTGTTTAAAGTACTACAAGAATATATTGCTGATTCATTCACACTTGTTATAGGTCCATACCTGCACTTTTTGGAGCTTTACCAGTAGAAGCACAGTAGCTTGCTGTAGGATTTTTTATTTTTTTTTTAATCAGATGAGGAGAGAAGAATCTAAAAGCATTCCCTTTTTTTATGTTTAATAGAGCAAAGCTGTGCTTTGGAGCTTCAGTATTACAGATCAATACTGTTTTATCAAAAAAATCCTATGATTTAAGTCCAGTCTGTCCCTCCACCTCAGCTTCTCTCAGCTTATTGAAGACTGACTGGCTAGATTGTCATTCTCTATCAGATATGCTTCTATAGGAGATGACAGAAAGGTGCAGTGGAAGCGTTACTATGTTAAAATGACAAGAAATTAACCACCAAGGGACTTAACCTTAGAGAAGCAGAGCTCCACATCTTAATTATGATACAGTTTTCATAGGCAATCTGAAAGGTAACCTTTGATTTATAGCTGCTGAAAGACTTTATCAGCATCAGAAACGTAAACCCTATAATTTCTTACTGCAGACACAGCATAAAAGAGCTAATAAAATATTTTATTTTACTTGTTTATAACTACTTGATATTACAGCATAAGTAATTTTAGAAGGTGAAAGACTGCTCTTGCTAATCCAATTTTCAAACTATCTGCCCAGGAGTTCAGCTGATGGTGCACAAAACCCAAATGTGTTTATTTTTATTACTTCCCCCACACACCTAAAAACCCAGCACCATGGCAGGTGATCATTACAAGGGCCGCAGACTACCTATTGTGGCACATCAGCATAGCATGGAAGCACAGCATAAGCTTTCGTTTTGGGGTACCCATGCCTGTAGGAAGAACGAAGCAAGTTTATACAATCCTAGCAAAAGCTACTGAAAGTTTTAAATTGGATAGAGAACCTTCAACTAAATATGGGCAAGGCTTTTCGGGTGCAAAGCTGTGGCTCAGCAACTCAGCAATGCACAAGAGGTTAAAAACACTGTTATCCAAGCAAGATCACCCGCTGGAGTAACTCTGTGCAGGAGCCCAGAAATCATAGGCTCACCTTACTGTAAGTGTAAAAGGGAAGAGAACATCATCAGATACCTTATGCCATAGGTTGCTCTCAGATCTTTGTATTTGCTGATAAAAAAAACAAAACCAAAAAAAGGCAGAGGTTGTAGCACAACCCATCTTATGTTTTGCTTCAAAGGAAGGAAAAAAGTCACCTTCATTGTGATTTTACCCTCTTCACAAGGTTTTTTTTGCTGTGATTTAAAAAAAAAAAAAAAAAGAAAAGGGCTCTGACCTCCCTCCTTCTCCAGGCCTATTCCTACACCCTAGAGCTCACAGGAAGCCACTACAAAGGTGCATTTTAATCTCCATTAAGCTTACTATTAATGCTCTTATTGGACTTAAAACCTTTGACAACCAAAATGAGACTCCAGGAGAAATAATAATGTCAGGCAGCAATTGCTACTCATAGTCTCACTAAGCCACTTTAAGAGTGTCTTTTACTGGGATCTTAACACTCGAGCTGAAATGCATTCTGATGCAAAAATGATGGTTCTTCTGCACATTTTATCTAAGCCCATGGCAAAACTGTGTTCTTCCTTATATATAACAGATCCCACTTTGCCTGCTTGAATTTGATGCCATAATATTAATAAATAGCAGAATTCGGCCCTGTACAGTTGTTTTAGACTTGCACAGTTTTTTCACAGACACGGCCTTGGTCTGTATTTTAAGGCTGCTGTAACAGTCACAGCAACTGAGCATGCTGGACCCCATAGCAAGAGCTGCAGGACGCAGGAGGGCTGGACTGAGTGTCGTTGCAAATATTGCTCTGTTCTGCAGGTTCTCTGCTGAGCACTCATGCCTTGGACTGTACGAGCTCGCAAGGCAACAGACCTACTTTCACAACTGAAATTCTGCGGAGAAAACCAGCTAGGTTTCAGAGAGGACTCAACACAGAGAACTTTGCTTCCCCAACACCCTTTGCTCTCTCTTCCCTCCTGCAAGCACTCAGATACCAAACCGATGGCACCCTCACGGAGGGACTAACAACATGGCAAGACACCCACAGGTGCTGCTTTTCCTGCAGAGGCTGGGTCACTCCGCATGCATGAGGCAAGTGCTAGCTTTCCACAACTCATGCAGAGAGCTCTTTTCAGAGACTAGCACTGACAGAGGAATTTAAGTCTCACAAAAAAAGAGTACGGCCGTACATCTGGCTTTCTATTGCAAATAATGTGAGAGTTCTCTTCCCAAATCTCAAGATCACAAGAAAAGTCTTCACACACAGGACTTGCTGTGTAACCATCGTTCTATTGTGACCATTGCTCTGTTACTAAGAAATAAATGGCAGGTAAGTAGGTTATGTCTGGTCTGGTCTTTTTTCCATATTCCTTCCAGCCCAACTGTTACAAACCCCTGTTTGTAGTGTCTATGCCATGACTATTATTTAGCACTTGTTCAGTTTCAAATATAAGAAGTCACCGCTACGCCACTTGTAGTAAGTTGAGTAGGTACATGTACATATGTATATACAGTCTCACGTGTGTATCAACCCTGCGAATACACATGCACTTACAGCATAATCAGCATAAAACTCTCTGTTATTTGCCACCTAACAATACTAACACAAAGTTCTTTCTAGAGAGGGAATTACAAGCCTTCAGTTTTGATCCATGATCTCTGATCACTCAGCTTATATCACACAAGACACATAAATATCAGAGTTTAATTAGTACAATACATTAGCTGGTCCTTCAAAGTCTGTTTCTTCTGTTAGTGCAAGGACTCTGGCATCTCCAGCCACAAACTCAACTCAAAACTCTCATGTAGAGTTATACATTTGTTAATGAAGCGTATTTAATGCAAGCACTGCTTTGTGGTGCATGCCTCCTTGAAGCAACGCAAGCTTCTGCAAATACACATTAGTCAGTGCCAGAAGTGGCTACTTGCAAGACCAGGACAGGACAAGTGAAGCTCAGCTTCCTCATCTTCTCTAGTGTGGTACTAGAATTCAGCCATTGCTCAGTCTGGTAAAGGCCTCCCACAGTAGCTGACAGTTTCCCTGCTGGCTGTCACACACAATTTTTATGATCACTTAGGCCAAAGCCCACACAAGAGCTCTTTAATTTTTATTATACTGGAAGTTAAGTGTAGCTAGGAACATTAAATTACATCTGTTTCTTTAAAGGATATTTTTCTTTTGCCTGGCACTGTTGATTTTCAATGCTTATTTCAGAAGTTTTCTATTTTCAGAGAGCTGATACTTTGTTACTGTATGATCCATTTTGGATTTGTTTTGATGCAACCACCAGAAGACACTGGTAATCAAAAATCCTATTTTATTGCTGGGTTTCCCACCATTTTTCAGTTAACCTTTGTACTTCTGTTTTTTTCAGAAGAAAATTCATGGACTGCCATTTCTGTTCTACTGAGGTCACACAGACAGGATCCAGATTTCAAGGAAGATTAAAAACCACTGAAACTACTTTTCAAGAAGTTATCATTTGTTTGTTGACTGGGCCTTATTTATTTGTTTGAGCAACAGAGTCATCGACAATCAGCTTGAAGCCTAGCCAATTTTTAATGCTGTTTCCACATCAAATGTGAAGTGCAAGAGGCCTATGCTAACAGCAGCACAAGCAAATAAGCGATACAAGGTAAACAGTAAAAGCAACTATTGCTGTTTAAGGCATAAACTGGATGTTTTCTTCACAGCCAACTCAGTGCTCCTTGTCCGTAAGTCAACAGCTTGAAGTCCCAGCCCTGTTGGATGTCCTGCCTACCTACCCCAGCACAGCCTTGCTATCAGCGGGGCCGGGCAGCAGCATCCCTGCACAGGGAACGCCCGGTCAGTGCTGGGGGAAACCAGAGGCAGGAGAGGACCTCACAGGGGAGCAATCTCCACCCAAAGACAGAAGAGTCAGAGCCAAGTCCCAGCATGACCTCTTTTTGGCGACTACGAAAAGTTCCCCCCTCATTTTGGTACATTTTTAATGGCATCTTCTTAAAGCACTGGAAGAAATGGCTGAATTTAGCTATAAAATGCGGGAGAGACCTTGCGCTAAGTAACCCATAGCCACCTTTTAAGCGTGACCTCCCGAACTTAAAGGCTAACCCACGGCTCGGGGGAGGCACTGCTGAGCCGGCCCGGCGGTAACCGGAGAGGCCGCCGGGGTGCCCGTGGGACCCCTCCACAGCTCGCTCTCGCCGTCCCGCCCAAAACCTGCTTTCATTTCAGGGAGCCCCTGCCCCAGCGCGGGCAGCCTGGCCTCCCCTGCAGGCCGCACGGCGACAGCC
>WAAD01004793.1:44216-98078 GCA_013389945.1 Fregata magnificens
GGGGCGGGGCGGGGCGGCGGGATCGCCTTCCCGGCTGGCCCTGTGAGGGGAGCCGGGCCCGCCGCCCGCGGCTGGTCTGCAGGCTCCCCTCGGGCCTTGCAGGCACTGACAGGCCACCACTGTCCCCACAGGCTGCTCCTCTCCTCAGGCTTTCAGACATAGATCTGGCAGGGGAAGGGGCCCGGCAAGGGCCGGGACTTGGGCTCCTTGGCACCTGAGGGGCGGCGTTCGCTGGGGACGCCCTGCACCCGCATCCGAAACTGGAGAGGCGGTTTTGTAACCATCACCTCATGTGCTGGCTTCTGGTACAGGAAACAATTAGAGTCCCCGAAGCTAAGAGCTGTATAATGGAAGTATAACCTTTTACAGGGATTGCTGTCTTTTACAACAGAACTCCCCTAAATAAATGGTTGCTCAAAATATCCATTTAACGTGCGTGCTGTGGTAATTCCTGTAAGAGATGCTTTCCACTTGCATTTCGAAATGGAGAAGGTGTTTAACAACAGCCTTCAGGCATGGTCCGCTGTAGCCAGCATCAGTCCTCGGACTCGCCCCACTCTGATGGATTTTGCTCCTATTCACACAGATTTCTTTGGAACTTGAGTTGACTTGTTCTTGCCCCAAAATTATAAGCTACCTGAAGAAACCAACAATTCATAGGCCAGGGTTCATGTGGCCAGTAACTGCCATACAGCAGCAAAAGAAAATACCCAGAAGCATGAAATACGAAATAAAGAATGAGAGAGGGGAGCTCTGCTCTGTGCCCTGAATACATTGTTTCGCTGCTCTGTGCCTCAATAAAGCAGAGATAAGTACTGCTGTGAGCTGGCAGCTCCTCGCAGGTACTGCTGCCCTCCCTTCCTGGAAGGAAAGCGCAAGTCCTCGCTCTGCTGCTGCTGAGCAATGCCACTTCTCTGTTGTTCTGGCACTGATCTCAACAGAAAGTACTGTGATATTGCGAAATATTTGGCTAATGCACCTGGAGGGTCTGCTTCCACCACAAGCGCTTGGGAAAGAGAGAGGAATGCAGGGCAGTGAGGACAGGGGGCAGGAGGAGGATCATAAAATACATGGAGCTTGAAGTTCATGTTTGTTATAATAAATCAACGCACTGTTTTTAAGAAACGTGCATGATTAAAACCCTTTTTTGGTTGGCCAAGTTGTCCAGTAGAAGTTGGGAGGAAACTGCAGCTACTCATGCAGAGCTGGCTCTGAAGTGGTGTGTGAAAGCCGCAGGGCAATCACGGGGCAAGATTGATTTCAGAAAGACTGGAGAGGAGTGTGTAAATTAAGAAAACTGGAAAAGTCAAGTAGTCATCCTCTAGCTCTTTATGGTTTTATGCCCAAGGGTCACAAACCTTTCCTACAAAATACATAATGAAAGAATCACAAGCTTCTTTCACAGACTGCCCATTTGACAAGGAACAACACTTATTTTTGGCTCCAGATTAATGGATAAAGCCCCATTTCAGACACTATCATTGATAAGCTGTTGAACTGCAAGGAACTTCCTTCAGTTTATGCAGAGTGAAAAAGTTTTTTAATGTAAACTGGAGCAAAACATTTTACCGCTTTCAGTCCCCTAGTGGTGCTCCCTTCTGCTTAGACACCAGCAGAATTAGTGGGAGGAGGCAGGGAAGCTCACTTTGCCTTTCCTTCTTCCATCAGGAGTAGAGAGAAAAGACTAAAGCCTTCAAGGCACTCTTCCAAATACTCTTCCAAGTCATTAGTGGCTTTGGGCATTCATCCTTCCCAGCTCCTCTTTGCCTACCCATACACTTGCCCTCCTTAGAGAAAAGGTCTCCTGCATTGTAGTATCTGCTCTCTAAAATGGGTTTTCTGGGTCTCTTCGTCCTGTTTATTTTAATTTCCTCATCTCTTCCCCTTGGTCATTTTACCCTCCTTCCAAAAACAATCGCTGAGATTTAGAAGAGTTACCAGCGTTGTATTAAATCTCAGCAGAAAATAAGAGTCCACTCCTTAGGAAAACAAACCAAAACAAACACGTTTTATTCTATGTTGTTCGTTACCTAAAACATCCTGTTCTCCTGTCTCAGGATGTGAAAGAATTAAACTTCTGCACTATGCACAAATTAAATTCATTTGCAAGGTGGCTACACTGGCAGCCAGTTGAAATGCCAGCCACAGGAATGACACTGGCAGCCAGACAGGGAGCAAGGCCAGCTTTATTGCACACATAGATAATTCTGATTCTCTCTGCAATGCATTTGAGTCTGCAATTCAGATAATGCAGGGGTAGACCTTAATATCTGAGAGACTAGTTTAGAGCATTTCCCTCTAAAACAACGTTCGACTGACCATTACTGTCATTTATGTCCCAGGAGGACTTCTCTCTGTCGTCAAGAACATCCTCTCTCATGTTGAAGGCCTGATTTTGCACTTTTGGCATCTTCCAAATCCCTACTGTAGCAGTCTGGGTGTACAGGAGACGCAACACTGCCACATGTGATGGGATTCTGCGCTGGCCAGATTCTTGGTCAAAAATCTGGTTTAAATCTGCCATGTGAGCCCACCAGAAGCATGGTAAGGGCTCTCAATCTTTAACCGTTATTCAAACACTGAGTAGAACAATGCGCTGCTTAAACAGGGAAAATTCAAATCTGCAGAATGAGACAAAGCACAACAAAAAAGCACTTGAACACAAGCATCCCCTGACCTGCTGTGTCCTTGCATTGGGGAGAGGGGAGTAACCGCAGTCCTGCAGTCTTGCTCTGAATCCAGCCAGTGTCTTTCTGAATTACATCCAGCTGTAGACAGTCCCCGAGGGTCCCTAGGAAAATTTCTTTGCCCCCCCTCTGAGACTCAGCTGTGTATCTCCTCCCAGCTCCTGTGCAGTTTGTACTCCTGCTCCTCGTAGGACCTTCTGTCTCTCCTCATACTACGTATTAGTTAGCCAAAAGTAACTAAATTGGACAAGAAGCTCTTTTTATTCTTATTATGAAGATTTTAAACTACCCAAATTTTCCAATGCAGATATTCACCTGGCAGAAAAGACTTTGAAAATACTAATGGAAAAGTTACTGTAACAATTAGTCACTTTACACTTAAAACAAGAAACAAACCAGCATTGATAAATTGGTACCAGTATTTTTCTACTGCTGCTCATCCCTCTATATTTTAAGTTTTTATACTGCTGCCCAGGCAGGATCTAGTGCTGCAGGAATGCAGCACTGTCAGTGAGTGCATTTACAGCTTCTGTTATCCTAGCTGAAAAGAAATAATGTTAGGTTAATAAACCTTCCTTTTATTACATGAAAATTACATAACTGTTGTGAATACAGGTCAAGATATTTTCCCCTGGTTTTACAGTACAATAGATGAAAATCTAAAGTTAGCAGAGGCAGATGCAGTCCAAGTACAAACCAGGGAAAAAGGAAGGACGCTGCAGCTGTGATGACAGTGCTAGGAGAGCATCACCCCGCCCTTCTGCCCTCCAGCTCAGGTTGGGTGTCAACAGAAGAGCTAAATACTCTCGGACTGCTGCACAGTGCTTGAGCTTCTCTCCTGCTTTGGGAAATGTAGTTGGTGAGAGACCCGATCATCCAGGGCTGCCATGAGGGATCACAGAGCCACACTGAGAACACCACAGTAAGAAGTCTTGACCTGCCAATGACATGAAGTGGGGAACAGGGTCTAACGCTGAGTGACTAAGGTCACCACAGGCTCTGCTTAGTAAATCCTTACCTGGATATATGATTACACTGCAACTTTCAGCTGATTTTCTAAAGATCTAGAAAGCGTCCATATTATACATGTCATCACAAAAACAGAAATAACAGGAAATGCTGATTTATCAGTGCACAATTTTTTCTAAGTTCAGTTTGATCTGTTTTTCTGCTGAGTATTCCCCCAAATTTTTGGAAGCTAGAGCATTGTTGGCTGAGATGCTCTGTGACCTTCTTCATTTGGATGGGAGAGCACTGTCTAGGGAAACAACAACAGACAGTTTGTAGGTATATGAGCGAAAGTATTTTATACATTGTAGAATCAGCTGTTAGTCCAAAGTATTTGTACAGTTTGCTATGTGAAAATGTGTTAATACTGGGTTTTTTCATTGTATTACTACACATAGATCCCTAACATTTCATCACTGAAAGAGATACATGTGCTGCCTTTGTTTGATACAATGGCCACAAGTCTTCAACTTGGAATTAAGATTGCAAGGTCCCTTCAAAGTAACAGATTGAACAAAAGCATCTCCCTTTGGCATTTTCATCATGAAGGAATTCTGAGTAAATTTTCCCTCGAGCACTAAATGTATACTGCTGTATTGATCTTTTGGATATTGAAATAAAAGTGTGATTTTCCCAAAGCCTGCTTGAACTAAATTATTATAAAAGACAAAAAAGGTAAAGCATTACATTGCCTCATTACTCTCCCCATTGACTTCCACTTCAGAGTAAGAAAATCTAGTATAGTCAAAATGTGCCCATCAAGGATCAGACAGTCTAAGGTAGCTTCTCCTGCTATTGACTGATCTTTTAAAAATTTTATAATTTTTTTTTTTTTGGGGGGGGGGGCAGTTCCTTAGTGTAGACTGTCATTGTTTCATTTAAATCAATCTGCCCATCTGTATTTATAAGTTGCTGCCATGGGAACTATTATCTCATAAAAATGTATTAAAGCAGCACTATCAAAACTGCTTGGAAGACTTCTTTTTAGTGGGGCTTTTGGTTTGTTAGGTTTTTTTAAGAACTAGTGGCCAATGGGATGATCTCTGTAATGTTTCTCTAGTATCTCTGGCAGCTTGAAAGAATCAATTTTTGTATATTGCAACATGTTGTGTTGCTTCAATAAAAGGAGCCTTCTCAATGATTTTCAGTCCATTTGCTCATATATTGGGGTTTTTGCTAACCCACGGCCATGAAGGCACAGTTTACACCTGTCTGTGTGTCCTTTGCATAGTGCCCAGCACCATGACTCCTTTTTTGTTTTTCTAAGAGTTGTGTGCCCTTGTACTACATAAAAAACGTGAGTGTAGTTCAGTCACAGCTAATTGCCAGGTATAAGAGATAAGCCACTATCCTGTATTTTCTTTTTATAACTGTTACTAGTTAGTATGATAGATGGACATTTTTGTTTATTCTAAGTTTTACAGAAGGTGCTGTAGTGAAATTTTACAACACTGGGTTTAGGACATGAATGTAGTAAGTATCACTGCAGCCGTTACCCCAACAGCATTACCAATGTTACTGTGGACACATCTGAGAACAAAATTCCTTCGCATTACTCACGATCTATTTCCTCAGCATTTCTCATTTCCAAAGGCGCAGCCTTTTTTCTACAAAGAGGGGTGGCACACTGGCTATATTTTGAATGGCAAAACCAACGGTGCTTTGCACCATCTTCTAGAGTAGAAGCGTGGGAAGAAGCTGATGAAGTTCCTGTACTGTGCAACAGAAAATTTCGTCTAGCCTGCACGTATGAACATATGAACAATGGGAAGGCATCGGTTCTTATGCAAGTTCCCCATGGTACCACAAATTTACTTGAACCCTTGCAATACATTGTACAGTTGTAATACAGAACATGTTTACAAATCTTAATTTTTCTTTCATTACTGTCTGCATAATATACTCTCCACCCAGTGCATAACAAATCCCCAAACAAGCTTATAATATGCTTATGTAAATATTTTCTCAAAAGATTGATGCCTTCAGCTTTTTCCAGGTTACGATTCATACCTTCACACCGATTTAAAGTCAGATTTCCCACTTTTTGGTAAGAAAATCCTCTTTAATTATTTACTGTTTATATGGAAAGTATTTTCCACTCTGAGATCTTGCATTAAAATTTTAAGCCACTGGTTTATCAAGATCTGCATTTTGTTGATGATGAAGAAGTTGCTTTCTCTTACACGGACATATTAGAGTTATCTGAAATGAGTTCTTTCAGGCTTTGCATGGGCAACATTTCCTTTTTCTGCTTGAAACAGTCCTACCCTCCTTGCCAGGAAAGACAGACCTGCTTCTTCTGATGCTGCCCTCTGATGATAGAAACCACCACTTCTTCAGCTTTTCCTTTCTTACGCTGTTCCGTTGTGTGGCAACAGTCAGTCTAAGAGGGCCGAGTGACAGTGAGGTTGCCATGGAGCCATGTCTGCCACCACTGTGAACTCACAGTGCAGTCGTTCCTGGCTGCCCCAAAGTGACTCCCAGGGTTAGCCCTCAGCGCCAACTGCAGGAGATGGGATACACGACTTCCTATTCGCACAAACCACTCATCTAATCTCCTTTGCATCTGACTGGAAATTTAACCCAGCTGGCTCCTGGCTTCAATTTAAAACCAGTGATAAGCAACTGGCCACCAGATTATCTAATCACAGTTTATGTCTTGTGACTGCAGCACTGTTTCAGTTTGGTCAGACCACTTAGGCTACCCAGTGTCCAAAGGCCACTCCCATGAGCAAGCTCTAACCTGGGAGCTTAGGAAGGAACGGAGGGGATTGTGCAATAACATGCTAGAGGACAGAGTAGATAAAAACCAAGAGCTTGTGAATCAGGGAATTCAATTATCTTTTGAACTGTAAAAAAATGGCTATTTTGCACAACTGCTCTCTCCCCAAAAGACAAAATACAGCCTTTCTCCCAGGTGGTAGAAACTGTGCCAAAAGTACAAAGTGCACTAAGGATGTTATACGCCTCTTTGCCTTTTAATGAATTTATTTTAAAAATGGGTCATGTTTACAGGCATTTTCCAAAGACTACCAGTTTGATAAGAGTGAGACTCGGTTCACTGCAGAGACACTCAGCCCTCATTTCCAGAGCGTGTACCTGTCCGCTCCGTGCCCAGCTGCCCCGTGCCGGCAGCCTCCTTGTGGAAGTTACACCAGGCACAGGTATTTACAAAGTGACTTGGATGCGTGTATGAAAATTAGGCTCAGTCAGATTCAACTTGGGTAACAAAAATAATATCCACAATCACCATCGTCTGCTGCCTGGCCTCTAAATTCAAATATCATTGCCTCTTTTCAACTTCACAGTCACAAATGTAGATGTGATTTCTAAGAAATGGTTATTTGCCATCTCAAAAACTCTGTTTTGCTGAACTCCCTTTTAGTTCTGTACACATTTAAACTATTCTGAGAACAGCTTCACTTGGTTTCCATCAGCATTAGCAGTGCTAATGTAATTTGTGCTAAGGAGATTCAGAAAGAATGTATGTGGTTTAATTGTGCGTGTGTGTGTGTGCGCGGTATTTCCAAGCATCCTGTGTTTCAGGTGGCATCTGTCTGCATCCTTGAAAATAAAAAGGCTCATACGATTTCACTAGTGTGGTGCTACAGCTGTGCCATTTTTTCCCCCTTAAGCTCTGACAGGCATCTTTCTTTTTTGTATGCAGGGGCTCTGTTTGAACTGTTGCCTGGTGTCCTTGCTTTTTATGCTGGCAGGAGAGGTGATTTTTTTGTTTTGTTTTGTTTTCATTTTCAGAAGGTGTGGGACTTTTTTGCCACTATTACTGTTGACAGCAACAACTCTTCTAGTCCAGGCTGGCATCATATGGTGGCCAGAGAGAAAGAATTCAGCCTCAGAAAGTAACGTAGGTTTTTACTGCGTTCCAGAACTGGGGAGATGCCAAACAGCAGCAAAGTGCAGGCTTCATCCTGGGATGCCATCATGGTGTAGCAGGCAGCCTGCTCTCCTCCAGCCCCAGCTCCTTTCTCAGTAAAAATATTTAGGGGTTTATACTGCATATATCAGGAGGTATAAAGCACGTATAAACCAGAACAGTTCTAGAATTAAACATGCTAATTTAGGACGTGACTTTGTGTGTTGTTTTACTTGCTACTAATTGCAACTTTTAACTGTGCAGCACCCCTTCCGTGATACTGCCCTTCCCCTTTTGCATTCTGTGGAGTAGGGGCAGAAAAGCAGTAACATTTGCTCCTTTCCCAGGACTGAAAAGAGGTAATTTTCACATTTCCAAAGATATAAACAAAAGAGAAGGAGAAACCTCTCCAGGTTCAGGTTTCTTTCTGAAATCACCTCTTAGGGCATTTCGGTACCGTCCACTAGCTCATCGGCGGCTCGGGGCTGTGCGCAGCTCCCTCACTGTGTGAGGTTTTCCGAGCTTCACTTTTCTGCAGTAAGTATGGGAAAGCAAATCTCTGAGTCACACCGCAAAGCGGGCCTGACGACAGGCTGACTAATGGTGCTTTGACAACACCCAATAGATTTTAGAGAGATTAAGGTCTCGTCAGAAATTTGTCAGCAGTAGTTTAGGAAATACTTACTGAAGATTTGCAGAGTTAACAACTCTGTGGGTGTTTGCTGTTTGGCTATCTACATAAACAAACAGCTGGTGCAGCTGGAATAAAATCAGCAAAGTTGTTACTAATTTAGACTCTTTGGGCATGTCTCTGCTCCAGGCACAGAAATGACTGTGCTGGAGCATACTTGTACCCCAGCTAATTTTAAACCACCTAGCTTGGTACCAGAGGAAGCCAGCTACAGCAGCACATAGCTCATCATGGATTCATTTACCCGGCTTTTTGGCTCGAATGTTTGTGCCAACAGGATTAACTAAACCCTTTTAAAATCAGAAAAAAGAGATACAAAGGACTTGATTCAGCTACAGTCTGATTCAAAGAGAAAATTCACAGTTGCTCACACTAGGAGCTGTGACAGGCTACACAGATGAAGACAAGAAGCTTAAATTTGCTGTGGTGGACAACGAGGAGGCAGGGAGCCAGTAAACGCAGTGGCTGCTGTGGGGAAGGGTCTGGCCTTCACTGTGAATCCTTTATGTCTTTGCAAATAGAAAATGTCACATGGAAAAGAAGGAGACTCCTATTAATAAAGTCACTGGGGTAATGTGCAGTAGAAGAGGAGGAGGGATTGTGTCTGGACTTGTTTATCTGCAAAGAACTTTATGCGCCATGAGAGCTCTGACTTAGTGCTTCTGGAAGACTTTTCTAACTTCGGTGTCAAAGTTCAGGGACCTTTGCCACATCCCCAGCGCTAGCTGGCAGAACTACCCCTTTGTTTGTAATAATTTCTTGTCAACAGCGACTTGTTTTATGCATGTCAGTCTTGCTCATTAGGGGCTGGTCAGACAAGCAGGACAGGCAATTGCCCAAGGCAGTCAAATGCTCACCGCATGATAACTTCTGGCTAAGAGGAAAGACATAGTCCCACTAACCTAACCTATTGACCTAACCCTAATCTTAGATTTTTTTCTTTTCACAAGCTTGAGAGTCAGCAAGATTAAAAAGTGCAATAAAGAAAAATTTAAAATATGAAATGAAAACATCCAGTAAACTTCAAACCTCCACCACAAGCTGCACTGCTTGCTGAGATAGCAACCTGTCAGAACAGGACTTGCTGAGAAAAGCAGTTCCTTGCAAAAGGCTTCCTTCTTGTTCAGAGTATTTAGGGCCACAGCGAAGGCATGGATCGGGGCTAGGTCTTCAAAAAACTAAAGTGAAAACTAAAGAGCTGTACATTAAGATACATCCTAAAGCTATGCCAGCCAAGCCCAAAGGGGATGACAGTAGAAAATGTATCCAAATATTAACTGGAGAGAACAGTCCCTACAGTGCACTGAAGAAAGAGTGAGGAATGCCATTGCTACAGCACAGTGCAAGCCTGCCAGAGTCTAATGAGACAGGCTGGCTAACGGGGGAAGGATATGGGAGATGTTCAGCAGGAGCAGGCCTCGACCTTGGAACTGAGCCCAAATTCTGTAGCGGAGAGTAATAATGAGAAAGGCAAGATCAAAGGAGACAGCTCTAACAAAGAGGCAAAAGAGACAGGTAAAGACACGCGAGCACTTACCAAGTACTTGGATTCTCAGTCCTTTGCTTTGGGCTTGACCTCGTGTTCTCCTGACTCTCTCCCGTCGTCTTTGTAAGCCCGAGCCCCGTGAGCAGGGACATCCTGTAGCTGAGCTGGTGCGGTGCGCTGTATACAGTACGCCTGCTTGATACATTCACAGCCATTATGCCTGGGTAATTTTTATTACCCAGGGGCATTTCTCTTTTACATATCCCTAGCTACAATTTTACTGAAAACATTTTCTTTTTTATTGGCCTCTTACATTGTTAGAGTGCCCGTGATTTCCCCAAGGTTAGATGATGAATGACAACACATCATACAAAGACAAAATACAGGCATTTGCCAACTATAAAACAGATTTTTTTTCATTTGATATGTTTCCTTTTCTTGTGCAATAATGATAAGCAACCTTGATGGGATGAACAGTACAAATAGAAGTTTAACAAGCTCTCTTCTGAACCCAGGATCACACAAAAAATAGATTCAGTAAAGATACTAGATTTCTACTAACATGATGGACCTTCAGAAAATGGGTTAACCATTTTAAAGACAATTTCAAATATAATCAGCTGGGTTCAATCCTGCAATTAGCTGTGCCTGGGCAGCCAGCTGGGTCCTTGAGAGGTTCGAGTGACTTCAGCAAAATCAGTGGGAATATAGGGAGACATAACCTTTAATCTCTACACTATCAAATGCAGGCTCAACTCGTCAGCAGCTTAGGGGTCTCCTTCCCCCCCTTCCTTTTCCCCAGACCTCTCCCTCAGACGAGGCAACGCAGACACCCTGCCCGTCACGCATGAGCAGGCAGCGTGCCTCTTTCCCTCTCACCCTCCCTGCTCCTGGTGAGCATTTGATAGCAGCAATAGCTCCCGGCCAACCCCATGCAGGAGGCAGCTTTTGTACAGACAGTATTTTCTGTTCAAACAGGCATTCCCAGCCGCTCCCGGGGAACAGAACATGAATATCATTGCTTTTCTGGCTGAAGCTATGTGATCTTAGCCAAGCTTCAATCTGACCAGTAGGTCTTTCCGTAAAAAGCCAGGGAAGAAGTAGCAAGCAATGTGTGGGGATCCACAGGCAGGTACCTCGTGTGAGAGTGCTGCCGTACCTGAGGATGAAAGGGGCTCAGGGACGTTCCATGGAAAGACAGTATTGATCCAAATGTGTGAATAGACATTTCGTCTCAAACACATGCAGACTGTATGGGCAGCAGCAATTTGGCCTTAAAAAAAGGAAACTTAAATTCAGATTAGAAAAATAAAGTGAAAGACAGATGATCGACGCTATTTTAATACGTTAAATACTTCCAAAAAATCCAATTATCAAAATCTGCAAGTGAACATTGTTAGGCTTACTGGCCTGAAGGTGAATATTTCGGTGGCAGAATGGTAGGATATAGGAATACCAAGTGCCCCAAACACTACAGAAATACTTCAAATCAAATACTATACATCTACCTATCCACACAACACTGGAGGGAGAGCAGGTAGCCAATTTTATCTTGCTTTTTTCAGTCCCGGCTTGTTGCCCAAACAGGCGTGCCAAGGGAGATGAGCTGCCACCTCAGTTACTTCTGTCCCCCTTTTTCAAGACCTGATCCAAAACTCAGTGAAGTTCACTGAAAGACTCCAACTGACCCAAGGCTTTGGTTGACTCTTGTACCCCAATTTCTTCTATTACCAGGATAGAAAAAAAGAAATACTATTGTTAAAAAAAAAATTACCAGAAGAGAAAAAACCAGCAGAATAGAATTTCAAAACATCAAACGTAACTAACAGGATTTTAAAGAGAAGGACTAAGCAGAAAGCATAAATAACAGGTAACCCAAAAAGACCTTAGAAACAAGTTACGTGTCTGAACTTTTGAACTTCATCTTTCCACTGTACTATCATATATAGAAATGACATGACTGATGGACTTGAAAGCTGCATTTCAAATTTTGCAAATGAGATTAAATTAGAGAAAACATCCAAACCATTTCTAATACAATGGAGGTGTTAGATTGATTGTACTCTTGGATTAGCAGATGGTAATTGCAGATACATGAAGACTTTTAAGTCTTCAAGCAAAGAACCTGCAGAAGAAATAGGTATTATTTGGAAAGGCACTGGAGCAATCTACCTCATAGAAGAGATAAAACCTACAGTGTAATATTGTTAAGGTTTTCAGCCAATATACAAATGAAATGAAAAATAGAGAATCAGATTGCTTAAGGAATAATGGAGAGATAAAAGGACCGACAGTTTTATTGTGTGAGGCACTGGTTAGATGTCACAGAGGCCTCAATCACGGAAATGAAAAAATATTTTCACTATACCAGTAGCGAGCAGAGAAAGAGTAATGTAATTAAGGGTGTACTGAGACACGCAGTGTCAAACCTCTGCTATCACTTGGAGGAGCCAACACTAAATCAGGCTATTCCACATAGGGAGTCAAAGCTAAGGCATATGAATCCCCATGTACAGCCAGCTCGAAGAGCACGCGCAACCAGCCAGCACAACTCACTCACCAAGGAGTGGTAACTCAGGTGTTTGCACCCATCTTGCAACTGCAGGATTCATGACTATGCGTCTTGCAGTATTTGTGCCCTTCATGAAGACCATACGTGGTATCAGGTTAGCACAAAATGTATAGCGAAGTGTACAAATACGGTAACTCTTTTGCTAAGTTTTTTAGACAAGTTGCAAATGGGAATCCCCAGCGTTTCAGCATTAGGTGGCAAGTGAAAAGGATCCAAACGTAGCAGATATAAAATCTCACGATTGATCTAATGTTTCTGTGCTTGAAGTAGGCTTTTATATCCAAAGTTCTGCCAATCATATATAAATTGCTGAAAAAACTATGAAAATCAAAACTAAGGGTTTAAAAATGCAGAGTTTTTCTTGAGCGATCATAATATTGATAAACAGATGGGCTGGGTGATACGAACGCACAAGCCTCCCCATACCAGGTGCAAGATTTCTGTTCTCGCCTACACGTACATAACCATGGTTGACTCTCACCCGTGTTCCTTTGATTAAAACTATTTATCTGGGATTTTCTAAAGTCTTCATAAAAGCAGTGTATATGCTGTGGAGAAGTGAAATGATCAAAGTATTTGCAACAGCTGCTACCTTGTGTAGTCCTGGAACAATCAGTATTGGTTGTAGCATGATCCGGCATTACTGTGACAGACCTATGCTGTGAAAGCTTAAAGAAAGGTGATGTTGGATTGGTTCTCAGAGCCAACAAGAAACAGATGCCACTCACCAGGTTTTTTTTAATCTACAAAATAGTGTCCTTTTGTTCACATACAGCAATGATTAAGAAGTATTAAATCTTTATCTGTTTGTCACAAAAATGCTATGTGATTTCCAAAACCCTCCCTACCCCTGGCATTTGCAAAAAAGGAAAGTTTCCTGCTATTCAACAGCTTCCACTTAAACTGGGAAACCTCCTGACAAACTGGTGGCACAGCGGTGCAGGAGCACATACCAAGGCTTTGTGTAGAAATAAGAACAGTTTCTCTCCCACATGCAAGCTTTGGGAATTTGAATTCAAGCACAACACTTATTTGTTCACACATGGACAAATGTGGAACCTGCTGAGAGAAGACTAACTGGAAAATACCAGCTTAAAATAAGATCCCAATCTTAGGTGTCTCAGACGAACCTCTTGAACATGGGAGATGCGAGTTCAAACTCTTTTCGGGGTGAAGAAATCCCTTGCCTTTTGGCCAATACCACTTCACAAGAAGAAAATTCAAGTGGACGGTGTTTTCCTGGGGACAACCTCTGGTAGCAGAGGAGACCCATGCAGACCTCGCCTCCTGCTCTGTGCCTTGCCTATCCCTGCAGTAAGAAACCATGATGTGCGTTGAGACAATCTGCCTGAAAATCCTACCTAAATGCCCATCTGTCCTGAAATCACTCCAATCTGCTAAAAATATTTTAACAGTATCTCAGTTGGAAGTGATTTCTCATATAGTTTTCTAAGCACCAAGATGACACACCTGTGTTAAGGACTCAGGCTGTAGACATTCATCAGGAAAACCTCCCACCGATGTAATCATGTCAAGACCACCAGATCATACTCTTAACACCATGGATTTCTTTACAGGAGCTAATGGAGGGGTGTGCACATGTGTACACAGAGCATTGCTTTATTTATTTCCAAGGCCCAGTAGTTGTAGCTCTGTGGGGCACTCACCAGAAGAGAGAGCTCCGGATCATCCCTACAAGGGTCAGAGTTGTTGGCTGCTGGGTATACACAGCCCGCGCCGCAGGAGCCTCCTGGAGAACTCCTAATCCGCCCAGTGCTGACCCTACCTGTCATGACAATTGTCATGACATACCACTCAGAACTATGAAAAGAGCAATCAGAAGACCTCCTGCATGAAATGAACCACCTCAATTCACTCCAGGGCCTGAAAACACTTTGGAAGTGGAGTTGGGAAAAAAAAAAAATAGAGCTTGTTTTTACAAAAACTCCAAATTTTTAGTTCTACCAGATTTGGCACCAAGTCTTATCATAAAAACCAAAAAACTCGCAAGTCTTAGTTGACTGAAAATAATGCTTATTTTCAGTACTGTCTTCTTGCTGAGTTTCCGTTTAAATGTAGGCTTAATACAATTTTCCCCCATAAAACAAACTCACAGTCTGGAAAATAGGGAACCTCCTGATCCTGCTTTATTGCTTAAACCAGACCTTCTGGAGACAGTTCTTACTTTGTTAGAAAAAACATGTTAACGGTGACAAATAAGACTGAGATCACTGTTTTATTAAGGACAGACTCCGGTTACAACCTGCACAGATTATTTTAAATCATAGCCTTTGTGTATAAATTACAATTTTAATTTTAATAGTATTTTTGGAGAGCGAAAGGGATTTGTTCTCAGTGTCTGGAATCCCTGTCAATCCCAAAAATACAGCAGGAGCTGTCGAGAAAGTATGCATTCTTATATTAAAGCTATTATTCTGACCAGAGCTCACGTATGCGGCACAGTACATATACTTGTAGCTATCTTTATTTCCATTTAGGTATGTTCTGTAGCAAAAGCAGCTTTGTCCTTGTAGCCACTGCAGTAGCATTGAAGAACTTTTAAAACAGGAGCAGACGGAAAGGATTTAATTATTCTTACCTAGGCTGCATGTTCGCACATTTATCTCTTGAGAAAACAAAAATTCTGCACATACACTTGTTTGCAAACTAATGATTTGGATACATTTCTGAGTAGAAGTTAATTTGCTTGCATATTTACAGTAAATTTATAGCCAAACCTAATCTTGGATGTCTCTGAACAAAGCAGCATGTTTGAGACATCCGTATCTGAAATGATAGCATATATTGGATTATGTGCACTTATGCCATATCAGAGGGCAAGTTGTTACGGCAGTCTGCTCAGGAGGAAGCCATTTAAGATAACATTGTGCTGAAAAGTGGCACAGATTTCAGAGTGTAAAACCAATAGATATTTACATTTGGACTTATTTATAAAATGCATCTAGATCACATCTAAAATATTAAGCGTAGTTAACTGCTCGTCCAATTGCCCACATCAAGCCTCTGGTCTCCTGATGCAACTGCATGACTTGCCCGAATGATTTATTTTGGGAGATGGACAAAAAACTGGTCTCTGCAAAAAATTCATTGCCCTCAGGGACAGAACACTTAATTTTGTGTGTTGTACTGCTGCACAGGTACCAAAACAATGGAAAAGGCACAAATAAGGGAGACAAAGGGACCTGTGGAGTTTGGGGATGACTGCTTTGAAGTGAAACTAGGGCGGTTGCATGGGGGTGCATAGGGCCATGAATCCTTCCTCGGCTGCAGCAGGACAGTGTTGGAGCTGACAACCGAGCTGGAACATGTCCTGGGCTGAACTCCTCCTTCCACACAAGAAGACTTCTGTTCAAAACACGCACAAAATGCTGGGGAGCAAGGCTGTAAGAGGCCATTTTCTCTGTGTGCAGATGATACAGCCACACCACAGCTAAATAGCTTAGTGCATGCACAAAACTTGATTTGAACTTGGAAGTGCCAAAACATCACTTCAGATGTTAGGACATTTAAAAGCCTGTTTGAGAATTCTATCAGAATATGGAAATCCCATGCATAAACTTAGTTTCTCTGCAGAAGTGACACATGCTCCAAAAGCCTCCTATTGACATGTTTTCTGTGCTGAATTCTCTCTTGAACTTGGAAAAATTAGAGCTCCCAACTACAAGTTTCTGACTTCCATTCTGCTATACATACTATATTTGTGCAGATTATCATAAAAGAAAATTAACATTTTCATAAACCAGAAAGATTGTATTAAGGTCATGCAATGGGTATTTATAGTCCTATTACACTTTAGTCCCTGGTAAAGAACTGTGGTATAACAACCACCAAAAGTAATTACATAACGTGACATTATCACACTCCTACTAGTTACAGTGTAGAAAGTGAATAATAACATGGTTAAAATTTTCTCTGTGGAAGCTCTGAAGAGAGGCCAGAAGAAGGACAGAGGAGGATGATGAAACACAAATCTGAAAGCACAGCACATCCTGCTGTCTCCCTGTGTGAAGATTAGTGGCCCACCGTGCCCCAGTGGAATTGCTTCACAGTTTGATGCTGCATTAGGAGGAAGAGAGCAAAGAAAATTAGGAAAGAAAGTGCCATTTGGATTTGTATAGTAGCAAATAATATACCTCAAAAAGTTCATGAATTCAGGCTATAATTCCACCTTAGATTATGATCATGTGAATAAATAGTTCCTTCTGGTCTCTCATGGATTTAAGACACCTCCAGCCAGACTCTCAGAGGAATGAGATGTTCACTGTGGGCAGTGAGGGGGTGTTTCCAGCTCTGCTAGTTATATTCTTCATGAGCTGCTTCTCCTTCCACAGCACCCCCACCCCCATTTTCTCTCCTTCTTTGCATACACGCATAAAAGAAGACAAACTTTCTTCATTCTCCCTCCAATACCGCATCGTTTTGCTGCTTATGTGGAAAGATGGAGCCAAGAGGCCAAAAGTTTAGCTTCATTCCACAGCACAGAGATGGGGGAAAACGACAAATTTATGGCAAATCACGAAGCGTTATCCTGCAAACTGAAGAAGGTGCAAAGCGGAGCCATCTGGCAGTCTCTCCTTCCTCCCTCTGAATCGCTGTCACATTTCAAGATCTGCCTGTGTTTTCCATCAAAAATCGGGAACCCATAGGCCACAGGCTGGGAAATATCTATAGAGTAGGTGGAACAGGGGGGGCAGGAAGCTTGAATCCTTACTTGATACTTTATTTTGTGTTGATTTACTTCCAATCTGCTGCTTCCACTTCTCCTAGGAGAGGAAGAGGAGCTGGCAGCCAGTGGGCAGGCAGTCAGTCAGTCCTTTGGCCACAGCCACCAATGCTGGAGTAGCTGGGAGGCAGGACCGAACCCCAAAATTTCCTGGAGGTCCTTCATTTCTGCAAGGTCACGAGACCAATGCAGTCAGTCTACTGCAGGAGACCTCTCCTCTGGGGAAGAAGCATCCTCTCCCCCCACACTTGAAAGCTGCAGCTGTGCTGACATTTGGCTCCATATTTCTGCGTTTGAGTAAACAAGCTTCTGCAGAGAGACTGAGAGGAGCGTAAGCACAAATTCAGCTCTTTTGATGAAAAGAGAGTTTTTCTCTGTGCAGGTATGTGATTGTTTAGGCTCCATCTGAACGGAGTTCATGGATAAGCATGGGTACCCATGACAACGCTGTGCGCACAGGCCTGGATGTTCTGTGTGAGGATAGATGGGTTAGGACACCCACAATGAGGGGATCTTCCAAATGAGGGATGACAGCAAATCACTTCCATCTGTGATGTAAAAGAAAACCTTGCCATTTCATTCTACATACTTGATCTCCTCTAAGTACCTTCCCATTTGTCCTATAAATAAATAATAGCTTTACTTTGAGTATGCTGTTCTTGCAGGTAAGTGGAAAAGGCTTGTTCCCTTACCAAACAGGAAAAACATATTGGCTATAGGAATGTCAACAAGGCAACATTTGTACAGCCTAGCAAACCCTGGGAAAGAAAAGAAAATAGAAAAATGATACATAGAGTGGCTCCAAGTTTACTTTGTTTGCTGTTCTTATTCTGTCTGCTCATTTCTGTTACCAATCCAAAATTCTTGAATCTTTAGGACTAAAATACTGACTTAACTAGCAAAGCAAAACTACACTGCAATCACAGTCCTGACCCAATTATTTCACTCTGCTGGGCAATCATTCCCCTCTGTAGGTGAGGACTGCAATGTAGAGCAGTAGTCGGGAGTGAAAGAACTGTATGAGGACAGGATTATGCCTTTTTTTTTTTTTTTCCCCCTATACATGCAACCACCAGAAGAACTGTTGTGATACATCCTTTGGATAGGTCCCTGTGAGGATACAGTACATGGAGGCATGTACTTCCATGCATTTGCTTATGAGTCACGGAGGACTTCATTTATATCTTAGTTCCACATCTCTTTCATAGGCGGACTGCTTTTTTTTTTTTTTTTTTGTAATAAACACAAGCCATAAATTCTCGATCCAAGTACTATGCTTAAGTGGGACTTGCTTTCATGTCAGAGACTGCATCACAACATAAAGAGACAGAACATGTCCTTTAAGTGCTATGGAAATACTGCCCCTTACAAAGGTGCACAAAATGCCACAGAATGCAGAATACACTTATGTCTCTTTTACTCATACTGAGATCTTTGAATAGTTCTACTGAGTATTACCATTTATTTGACTGGGGCAGTATTTACTGCAACATATTCATGCTAATTTTCAGGCAACTGCCTCAGTCCTATTTATGATGTAAGTTCTTTCTTTTTTTTAAGCCATTCATGCAGGCTTTTCATTAAAGTAGAAGAGAATCTATAATGGATTCAATATATAATGCAAAGATTAGCTTTGAAAATAGACTTATTTCTGCCTGAGTCATCAAATATTACATGTACATGAGTCTAAGTTCTGAGAAAGCCAAGTGAAATAAGAAGCTGCCTCTGAAGATGATACTGCTGGTGCTGGATATTAGAAAGATTTTCCATTTGTTCAAAGTCTCCTTTCTACTTCTGTACTCAGATCTTCCTTCCCAAATCTGTATATCCTTCCTTTCCAATTCCTGCAGCCTTTTTGCCAACTCTGCTCCCTGACATCTCCTCCTTTTGGCGATCTTGTGTCCTCCATCATGTTTGTCTAAGGCATGGGAGTTACGGGATATGGCCTTCCAATACTTCTGCAGCATCAAAACTGGTAAATAGCCAAAACCTTCCATCCTGAAATTAACAGTTAAAGAGTCAATGAGTGATTTTGCCTGATTTGGCCTTAAATGCTGTGTATATTAAAATGGAAAGGAAATCAAGGAGATGCTGTCAGTTAGCATCCCTGTATTTGGGTACAAAATTAAGAATCAAAGTCTTTTCTCAAATTAGAGCAGACATGAACTCTTAAGAATAGGGCAGAACCTACCAGCAAAACATACAAATGAGTTCTGAAAAGCTATTTCTATTAATAATGAGCCATCAATCCATCTGGACAAGATTTTTAAGTTCTCAGGGACATTTACAGGCTAATAACTAAGTCAAATTGGGTAACGAGAAGATGAAGGAACATAAATCTTCAAGGCATCAGCTACAGTAAATGGAAGTAGATGGGAAGATATTCACAGAAATTATTTTTCAGCAAACAGTTTGCTATGAAGGATCTGTCAAGGGCATAAGGTAAAATTAAACACTTCAGGAGTAAAACCAACAGTGACATACATCTGTTTGGTTGTCTAGCAATACATAGCCAAAATGAGCAAACAAATTCATGAAGAATCTGAGCAGCTTAATAATTTGGCCTACAGAATTTTAAGGCCAAGACAACATGCACTGGTGAGCCAAGGTAATGCTAATTAAGTGTAGTTCTCTGACATACTACTACAGAGGACCAAGAAATTGCTTGATTCATATTTGACAAATAATTGATCTGACAACTTTTTTTATTTGGAATAAGATGTATAATGATTCACCTTCCTCCTTCCCATCTTTATTTTCAGCTTATAGAGCTGTATAAATGACTAGTAAATATATTCATCGAACATTTTATTGGATCAATTTTTCAAAAACGCTTATAGACATCCAATGTTTTTTTGTTTTCATTCTCTTGCTCATGTCATGCCGCTATGCTGAAAGTTACAGATGGCCAGGAGCACAGGAATCAGAGCCTTGGGGAGCCCTCAGCCTTCTTGGTTACAAACAACAGCAGCAAGCACCTCTTTGTTAGCAGCTAGGAGAGGACTTACAACACACCGGTGGCCACCCTGACTCCATCCATCAGGACCATTCCCCCTTTACCCTAGGAATTCCCAAACCACTGCAATAGTCTTGCAAACAAGAGAAAGTATATTTACGTACTGCCAGAGCCTGAAGTATTCCAGTGACTGAAATTTTAGGATGCTTAACACTTTGCATTTATTTTTAATGTTACTCTGTGTAAAATCAGAACCACTCAAATTCTTTCTGTAAAGATATTTCAGTAGAAGCTTTGCTGGTAAGATGAGAAGATGCCTGTTGTTTAATCCCCCACATCTTTGCTGTATTTTTCCTGCTGTTCTTGTTACATTCAGTTCCTTCACTACTGGCTCAGTAAAGCAGAGCATGATGCTACTAGTTGTTTAAATACATTTGGGGGGAAAAAAGCAAACAGCAAACCCCCTACAAAACCCTAACTAACAGGATTGCTGTAAGCCCCAAGGAGCTGCAGCATCGCCTCTGTGTGTAGGTGGCCTGAGCACATGGCAGACACAGCAAAGCACCAGAAACCTAAATACTACCACAGAGTTGAGGATCAAACTCAGTTCAAGTGTAACTACATCCAAATCAGTAGCTGCGCCTGCTTTTCCCAGTGTGATTTTCTGCCAAGTGAGTGTATCAGCAGCACATCCCTGCAGCCAAGGCTGGCCAGCCTTCTAGAAGGCCCTGCTGGCCAGCAAGGAGGGACTGTGCTGGGAAGCTCCGTTAGCCAAAACCTGCCATTTTACAAATGTTGTTTAGCAGTACTGTTATTGCTTCCGTTCATTGTGGGCTAGGAGGTCTGTACTGCTTGGGAGAGGCTCAAAATGATGAATTCCTACACAAGTGACGTGTTTGTATGACATGCTTGCATGTCACCTTTCCTCTGCAGGGAGCGGAGTGAGAACCAGATCAGAAACTGGAACTCCAGTAAAGGGCAAGGTCCCCCGAGATTCCCCTCTGAAGCCCTAGCACAGCAGGTACTACAAGTGGAAGCTTGCAGGATGTGGAAAATCAAACAGTGGTACAAACCTTATCAAAGCCCAGCTCAAAACTGGTGAAGATTGTGCCATGCTCTTTTTTAAAGCTTGCTGTTCTGCCTGGCAGAGATTACAGTGACGTTGGGTCAAATCCTGAAGTGGATCAAAGCTCAGAGTGACTGTTCTCACACATTCACCTTACTTCAAATAGAGAACTCAGAGAAGGGGAAAAGTGCTAAAATATACTCCAAAAGCCAAAATTCATCCCCCAGCTACTGCTGACCCAGAGGTGCAGATTAACTTGCCATGACACGCATGGAGCAGCAGCATCACTAGAACAAGCAATCCAACTTTAGCGTTTGATATTGCTTAACCATAATGAAAGATGTTCGGCCTGCCTGCCATGTGTCCCCCAATCAGAGATTCTTCACACTTTTACAGCAGGCCTACTCATCTTTCTTCCTAAAACAAATAATCTCTCAGTCTCATTGTAAACCACCAGTGACACTTAGTATTCTGATCACTCCACGCAAGTCCACCTGGTATATAGTGTTTTAAATCCAAGTGCTGTTATGGCTATGCATTTTCACTAGCTCCATGGTACAACACAATAGCTCTATTCAGCAAGAAGTAAATCTAAATTCCAATCCTCGACTGATGAGGTTTATATAGGGGTTTGTGGGCTGGTTTGTGGTTTGGGGTTTTTTGTTTTTTGTTTTTTTTTTTTTTAGACTTTTATGCATCTTGAAACCACATCTGTCAAAACATGTTAACAAAACAATGGGATACTTAAACACTCACTGCAATATCAAGAAGCTTTTTCTTCCTCCATTTCACTGGTTACAAACCTTTTTGATCTTAAATGGTGACAAAGGATCATTGAAAAAGTCCCCACTGTCTGATAATGTCTGGAAAACACTATTTATCCTAGACAGTTTATCAATGTGTCATTTAGCTCAAGAAGATTATAGAAAGGGATGAAACACAGCAGCTCCAGAGGGACTTTCAGAAATCCTGACAACACCCCAACTTGTCTCCTGGCTTGCCTGCCTCCACATCCCTGCAAAAAAGGATCCTACCAAGATTTTTACTCTGCTGCCATATGGACATGTGCAACACGCTCTTTTGCTTGGCAGTGGATGAAATCCCTGACCCCGCTTCCCCTGAGCACATGAGGTGTGATCCCAGAACAAGAAGGATCAAGAAGCACACAGCACTTCAACAGCAAAGGGAAGCAAAATATGGGGTCTACTCCAAGGACCACTAACATCACCTGGAGTTTCTATGGGGACCCCGAGTCCTTTGTGAACGTTTTTGCTGTTCTTTAAGCTGAAGCCATTGATAAAAGCAAAAGGATAGATGTGAGCCCAGGTCTGCCTAAGCTGCCAGGTCTAAATGGTATATTGATAAAACGATAATAATTTCCTGTAATCCTGGAGGCTCTCCTTACACCTAACATCTCTCATTCACTGTTGTCCTGCTCTCCCGGTTGTAGGTACTGTCCATACTTCCCCATTAGCCTCTCTAGCAAAGAGCAAACTTTTGTGTCACATAACTCCTTGGTGTGATTTATAAAGCTATCTAACTTGTTTTCTTCCTAGCGTATCTCGTGTAACCTATTTGTCTTTTTATCACAGCATCTTATCTGCCCCTTATTTGCTGTAGCTATTTATCAAAGATTTACAGTAATATCTATTCCTCTAACGTTATTGATGTGGATGCCTCCACAGTCAAAACCTCAGCTTCGTCGAGGGCAGACCATACTACTGCGATTCTGAGAGGGCACAGGCTGTGGAGCAGCGGCACCCCTGACCAACAATCCCGCAGGGTAACTTCACACGCCTCCCACCTCCGCCTTATCAGCTTGTACACACAAGCCTTGGGTGAAACGTCTCCGGTTTGCTCTGTAGAACACCAAGCATGGGGAGACGTCCCACCATGCCTGTGCACCCAGAGATCAGCAAGGCAACAAGCATACACCCACCATCAGCCGTTTTCCGCAGCTGATGAGAGTTCACTTTGACTTTTGGAGACTGACTCACACTCTCTACGTTAGCTTGTCTATTGTAAATGAGTTATACTGGTATTTTGCTGCATGACAGAAGATTTACAAGGCTTAGATCATTCAGTATGTAGAGCCCGCTAGAGATGCGCTTAGTTTTATTACTCTATTGCCAATGCTATTGCTGTGATAGTTGCAGTTATTTCCAATCAAATACCACGCTGTTCTGCATCAGTCAGCGACAGCTTTTTGTGGTTTGCTTTGCCAACCACAAAATTTTGCTAGTTAACATCAGCTTTAAAGAGGTAATGAAAAGCAAAATAGTGACAAAAATATTGATGTTTAATATTCAAACAAGGTAATAGGGGAAAATGCTTCTTAGAGTGCACATATATTTGTATACGTGTGCACACACCTGGGGATGGAGAAATGTTTCAAGGTGTGTGGTCAGTAAAGCATCTTCCAGGTATTAGCTCTCCCAGACAGAAGGGCTTTGTGGTGTACACTGGGAACGCAAAGCACGAGCTCCTTCAGAGCCTTATTTGGTGTATTTAGTACTGAAAGTTGTACAGAACTAAAATCCATCTAGCTGTGTGTTCTCATTAAAAGACCTCTTGAAGCTTCTCTGAAATACAGAGATGCCAGATTTACCATCCTGAAAAAAGCCAACAGGCATGTGCAACTGGGCTGCTTAAAATGCCCTACGCTTTACACCAGCCAGGAGATTCTCCACTGGGTGCCTCAGGTGCTGGGAACTGCTGCAGGCGGGGCAGCGGTCCCTCGGGCAGTACCTGCTACCACACGCTGCCCAGCTATGTATTTCATACCAAAATTCTCTCCTGTCAGTGGCTGCTTCATGGTCTGAAGCCGGGGGGGGTATTTCTAAATGCACACACACATTTATAAATATACCTTAAGCATACATCTTACAAATGTCTTCTATTTATTACATCTTCTCTAATGGTGTGAATTCTCATTAGCCATATAAATCAATGCCTCACTCCTTTTCCCGTGAGCATCACTATATGTTGACACCCAAAAGCAGCAAGTTCAAGGCACTCATGATGTACCGTGTTAAAAAAATTACTAGTTTTTACATTGTTGTCTTTCAATGCAATTTAATGGTTCCATGTGCTTTCATTTTTTAAAACAGCACAATTCTGATTTATACATTAACTCCTACCAGTTTTCTTCAGAACTAGCTAGCCTTAACCTTCTAACCCTGTCTTCACACAGAAATTTATCTAATTATTAGCAATCCAATTCTTATCTACCAGATCTATCAGGTGCAGAAAAAATGTTAAAATGGGCAAGTGACAAGCATGAGAGGAGTAATAAGAAAGAAAATGAAGTGGTGGGGTTATAAGTAAAGAAAGATACAACAGAGGCACAGGGAGAAAAGCACAGGGTGAGAGTAGCAGTGCTTTATTAGTTGTAAAGGGTTTATTAGTTTTTTCCAGCTTGGGCACTGAGTGGCAGGAATGAGGCAGTGAAAATAAAATAAAAATCAAGATTTGGGAATGGATCCTGGTCGAAAGAGCTGGGAAGTCCAGAGGAGGAAGAAAACAATATTTCCTAAGGAGAGGAGATTATATTGTACCCCAGGGAAGACTCCTGTCCAGCTGGAAGGCAGACTAAGGTCCTAGCAAGGATATAGCCGCTCCAGGCAAGTGCTCCCTGAGGAGGCTGCCCTTAGCAAGGGCAACATTCAGACCACCTCCTCTCTCTTCAGCTAGTCAAGAGTCACTTTTGGCCTAACATTGAGCCCTAAGTTATCCCATAAAGAGAAGGCCTCCTATAGGATTAATATCACTGGACTTCTACGGTGAATGCATATTGACCAAATGGCCTAATGCAGGTAGCAAATGCAGACAGAGCGATTCCAGAGCATCTGCCAAGGCCCGGGGACCTTTTGATACATGCAAGAAAAATAGTACAAATAAAAATCCAAAAATCCCCCCATTACTTCCCACTCCATGTCTATAACCCCTCAAGGTCCAAAGGATCATTGCAATCTTGGGATATAAAAGGACCGACTCCGGTGGGAATTTGCTGCAATGCGGAGGGTGGCTCAAATATCCTCCAAGCCAAACTTCCCTGAGCATCGTCAGCCAGCTGGGGAAGCTGGGAACTGGGCCGTCATTAGCACGCGTGCCCTCTGGGGAATGCAATTTCCCCACGCAGAGGGGGAGAGGGCTCTCACGGCAGATTTGCTGGAAAGAAGATGAATCAGACTGAATTGGGATGCTGGAGGAAGGACCCTGCTGCAGTTGAGAGAGGCCAAGGGCTGAAACTAGAAGGGGGATATCAGGACCTGCGAGACTGTCTCCTTTAAATCCTCCACAAAGGCTTCCTCACGCACTGGCTGAGCCCACAAAAATTGAGACGTCAGAGAGATGCAGATGGCAGGGTAAGAGGAGAGGTCAGGCTGGAACAAGGGAAAACAAAAGGCACTATTTTATCTGCAGCAGAAAAGCAGTGGGATGCTTCAGGTACTGAGTGACCCGACCAGAGAATACAATATGCATTATGAAGTCTGCAGTAAGGAGGGAGAATAATTTCTTCTTTTCAAAACCAAATTCAAGTAGAAGCAGCCTTAGCAAAAGCCACTTTATATAAATTAACACAATTCTTCCATATATCACAATGACCGGTTAGGCCAGAGGACTTTCATTGTCTGCAATTTCCTCCCAGCTGCGGTCCTTTGGCTCCGCCATACACAGCCACATGCGACAGAAATGCAATAGAGCGGCTCGGCATGAAGACAAGGGTTGTCTGTGATATTTACCAGTTGCCTTCTGCCTCCTAAATGGTAAAATGAGGGCCAGATCATCTAATTAGTCTGCACTGACTTAGCATAAACCTAGAACAAGGGATGGAAGTGACTTTAAGGCACACTTATTTCTGTGTGATTGCTGAGCAACTCCAGACCAGCAGGAGGGAGGTCAGTAGCAAACCCCTGGCGCGCCCCACCACAGGGTCTTCCCTTTGCACTGCCTGCCGGTCAGCGTGATGTGACTTTACAAAGTGCCTGACCCAACCAGGGCAGGCATTAACAAATTGCAAAGTAGGCTGGAGCAAGGTCAGTAAAATCACAAAACATGGTACAACTAAGAAATTTGGTGAGTAACTGAATAATCGGAGGAAAACCAGGAGTGTCATACTGCTGTTCAGCAGAGGTGAATGCTGATAATTTGGAAGCTTTCTTTTGAGCAATAGTCTCCATCAAAAGGTCAACACCATGTAGATGGTTAACAGTTAAGACCTATGATGGAAGTAACTATCACTATCTACATTAAGGGAGAGAAAACAACCAACCAAAGCAGACTCAGGGGTACTTGAGTAAGTTAGATCTTTCTGATTGCTTCAGCCAATTAGTTCCCAGGGTAAATAGGCTGTAGGTCATTATGCAGAACCAATCAGGGACATCATTAGGAGTTCACCTTCGAGAAGTCATGGAGGAGGCACAGGACAACCGGAAAATGACAGTGCCCGTGGTGAACACAAGGGAGAATGGCAGAGTGAGGAATGAAAGGGCAGTTAAGAATGCTGGAACAAATAAACAAGTGACTTGTAAGGCCATGGAGGAGATGAACAGCACCGTGCATGAATCTGTCACGTAAAAATAATGTCAAAACAATATCACTTAATTTTGCAGCAAGGTAGCAGACCTTGTGGCAAAGGGAGAAGGGTAAATGTCATACTTCACCTAGTAAGCTTCTGACACTGTTTCCCATGATATTTTTTATATAAGCTATGGATACACAATGTAGATGAAACTACGTAGGTGGATGCAAGAAAGACAGGGTGACTTAAGCCAGGGAGGAGTTATTGATTGTTTACTGTCAGAATGGAAGGATGCACAAAACAAAGGTATTCCTTGGGGATTTATCCTGAGCCAGCTCTGTTCAATGTCATATTACAGTGACCTGGAAGGTAGGACATAGAGTATTCTCAGTACACTTGCAAACGACCTCCAGCCAGAAGGGACTGCAAATGTGTGGGAAGATAGGATCAGAATTGCAAATGGTCCTGACAAGCTGGGGAACTATCACAAACAATAGGGTGTATTTCAATTAGAGCATGCAAAAATACTCCACTGCAGAAATAAAGGATGGAGGAAAATTGATTAGTTGGAAGTTCTTTAGAAAAGGATCTAGCAATTATAGTAAATTACACTGAGTGGGAATCAAGAATGCCACAATTTTGAAAGACACAAACATGCATACATAAATAAGGGGATAGTCTGCAAGTTGTCCAGAGCAACAAGGCTTTTGTTAGGAAAGTTTAGCCAGTGTGGGGCATCGCCCCTCGGGAGAGACCTGAACCAGTTGATAAGTCTGAAGGAGAGCAGTGGGAAAGGTCAAAGTCCAGGAAATGGGCCTACATGGAAACTGTGAATGAGTATTTTTGTTTAGCCTAATGTTCTGGTGCAAAGACAAAAGGAATCAAATGCTTGCTTTGTTCCCAGCTGACAAAATAGGAAGCAGTGGGAACCCAGTATCCCTGGCCCCGCACAAAGAGAGAGGCAGACAGTGTGGAGGGGGTCTTGCCTTAGAAGAAAAAAAAAAAAAAAAACCCAAACAAAATAAACCCAAACCACTACAATAACCTGAAACCAGTTTAGCAGGTGCTCACACAACTACTTCAGACTTCAAATAATCAATCCTATCATGAGAAAGGCATAGCCAAGATCAGCATACAATGATCAGGGAGTGTTAACCACTGAGTAGTTGTGCTCAAGGTGTGCCAGTCAATCAAGGGGAAAAATAATGAAAAACATATCCTACTTCAAGGATAAAAAAAGCCATTATTTGTATGTTCAGGTGATTACAATATTATCAGAGAGGTCATCACATTGAATATTCATAGATTGCCCTAGGCAAGGGCTTAAAGTGGTCAGAGAAGTCTCTGACTGCCCAGCAATATAATTTTATTTGTTCTTAATCAAATTTTAGGATCAGACAAGCTTGTGTAATTGCACTTAAAATGCTCCCTTGCTGGACATCTATCCCGTTCAATCTCACCGCTTATTGTCTAGCCTCGTTTCTTGGGGATTGCTTTTGCGTTAGCTGCACAGAGCCTACTCCAAAGCCTACAGAAGACAGCTTCTTAAAACACAGGCAGTGGCAAGGAGCCCTTCATCACCATCCCAAACCCCTCAAATGCCTGCAAACCACCAAAAAGGTCAAGCACTTTGAGAGCCATGGCTCTTTAGCTGAAGCACTATTGCAGCCACAGGGACCCACCTCTAGATCCAGCAGCGCCCTTGGCCACAGCAGCCTGCTTAGATCCTGCACAGGCATCACCGGTCTGGAGCTGCATTGAACCATCTAGACACAACCGTAACGAGTCAAACTCATTTCTAGCAAAGCCCCCACAAAGCCCGATTCACAACCACCTTGCTTTTTGCTGCTTATAGCCATAATGATAATATTCACCCTGGGAAACTCCCACATCTTATTCTGACAGTAACGCACAGTACCGTAACATTAATGAATTAGCAGTAGGAGAAGACTACTCATTTGGAAGAAGGCTTCTGGAGCAATATAAAGCTGCAGGAAACCTGCCTGATTTGTCTTTTGGCAGGTTCTGCTACTAGCTTTAAATTAACACTGCAAGTGTTATCAACTGATTCTCTATAGGAACTAGGTGAGTGAACCTGAGCACACCTGTAATTGCACGTTAAAGTTACACAGACCTCAGTTTTCTGTCTTAGAACAAATTAGGTTTATTTTTAGGTTTTTGTCCCCACCTGAATCCAAACCTCCAGCCACAGCATTGTAATGTTAAACCCACAAAGGTCAAAATCAGAAGAAAATTATTGCAGCAGCCCTTATAAAGTAAAATATGCATTTTACAGAGCTCTGTTAGTAATGTTTTGTTCTGCTTCGCTGTTCTTTCACAATTCTCTGTGCAAAGAAACTATTTTGACATCGGCATTGTATTCTGTGAGTGCTGGCTAGGAACTGTTTCTCCAACTTACACAAGCTTTTTAAAACCAAGATTTTTTTTTAGTATGATCTTCATCCCTCCCATGTCAACTTAGCAATGATTGGGAAAGACTAATTGGGTTCTTTGGGTTTTCCTTACATCTTGAGTGTAATAATGGGGAACTATTTGTTTTGCCATATTGTGGTGGTTTAAGAAATATCGTAAGAGCTAAGGAAGTTTTAAAATTATTACAGCTTCTATATTCTTAGTAATATATGATGAGCAGGAGGAAACTTAAAAATGTGGTAAAAGCTTGTGGAAATCTGAGAACTTTTAAAACTAAAATTAATAACTCATCCAACATGCTTGCTACCATTGCCAAGAGCAATCTGGAAGCCAAAGCTAACAAAAACTCTCACCCCAAGTTATCCACATCTCAGTCACTGTCAAAACCTTTAAAGCATATCAGATCTTCCAGTCAGCTCTAATTAAGAGTATTTTGGAGACACAGACAGAATTTAATTCCTCGTAATCTTGGTAACACAGAACCCACATTTTCTCTCAGCTTTTCTTTATGTGTCAAACTTTGCTGTGTCATCTTCCAGTTTTGTGGTCCCCATTCCCAGGCCCTGCTGTCCTTTGTGGTACTCTTCTGGAGGCTGGTATTCATCAGAGACATTCAGAGCAGCCTTCAGACTGTTTTTCCTCCCACTAAGACACCTACCCAGTGCTGAAGAACCAGAATATCCAGCAGCCATGCAGATGGTTTCAACAGTGTCTCCATTAGCAACAATTTGGTTCAGCTGGAGTGTGTTCAGGAGACCAAAGCAGCGGGCACTGAGACCCTTCACATCTCCAGCATGTGTGGATCATGGGTTTAATTTGGATTAGATTTAGCTTGATCACCTAGAACAAATCTTCCCCTTGCTCAGGAAATAAAAGCTTTCTGAAGAGAAAAAGCATTAGGTATGCACTAAAATAATCTTATGGTCTACAGCACAGTTCAGATCCCAATGTCCTGTTAAACACTAGAGACCATCAGATGGCTCACCTCAAAGCATGCCACTGCCCCTACCTAAAGCACCATATTAAAGTCCTATCTTCCTCACTTCTCCTCTGTCCCAAATCGTTGGAAAGTTTCTTAAGGTAATTGGGTTCGTTTTGGGAGGAATGTTGCAGGTGCCTTGAAAATGGGGGTATCATGCAAATCTAACAATCTCAGTTATGAAGCACCTTAATTATGCACCGCTGCTCTGCATTATATAGGTCTAATTCACATTTGAAATGCATTCAGCTTCCAGCACAAACATTAGGTTCAATTACCACATGATTTTTAAGAAACAGTAACATTGCCAACTAGCAGAAGTCTACCTGAGCTATTTCAGCCAGTTTTGATTAAAGCAATAGTGCACATTTCCCTTCTCTATGCATTACAAACCTTGTCTGCTTCCTCTTAGTTACAAAGTTGAGATCTAAAAAGGCAAAACCCCCAAAGTTTACATAGAAAACCACCTTACCTTATAATCTCAAGACACGAAGAAGTAAATTTCTACTGTAGCGAGTTACCCACCCAGCTGCAGTTATTATGTGTTAAAACTTCCTGTGCACCAAGCAGAAAATTTGCCCCTAAGCATTTTTTTTTTTCCCCATCCTGCAAACTGCCAGAATACTAAACAGATTTTTAGGAAATTGCTCTCAGTGGTAAAAATTCACCATCTGGTCTCCAAACAGAATTATAAGCCTGAAACACAGAGGCCAGATACAGCCCTCTAATTAGGAGTGGGTAGGGATTTTCTGGCAAAACATGTCTTGTCAGAAAACGTCAATTAATCAACTTCCCCCCACCTCCCCCCCAAAAAGGAGAATTTATCTATTTCATTGAAATGTTCCCTGAGAAGAGCCTGAGTGCCAGCATAGACAAAGCAGGCTCCTTTTCCGCACCCGACTCCCAGCAGAAACTGGAACGGGAGGTGCCCGGGCTGCGGCTCTCCTGGCTAGGAGCCCTCCCAGCCTCCCATTTTTCCTTGTGTGCTATCTGCTGAATAATTAACTATTTAGTGGCCCCAAGAGCCCACAGGGGCAGCCCAGCAGTTCTGCCACTCTTGGAGAAGCAGCAAATGAGAAGGTTGTCTCCTCTCCTGCCCTAATTATAAGCCATAGGGACTGGGTGCTTAATACTGACATACTGGTATGTGGCTCAGTCCCAGCGTTCTCACTTTAAATGGCTACATCAGTGAAATTATTGTAAGTCACCACTTAGCTTTGGCTAAGTACAGAGGGTAGCTTTGGACTATAGCAAGTTATTTAAGGACAGTAAATAATACAGATTTGCCATTTCTTCTGCAAAATGTGAGAAAGGCTATCTGCCAATCTCTCCCCTGCTCACAGCACTATCAATATCCCACTCTCTTGACTAGACTTTGGCCAATACATCACAAACTGATGCTCATGGTTGAAATTCATTAAAAGAGATATGTCTAGGTTGCTGCTTCTGCAGGAATAAGATTTTCTTCTGCAAACTGAGAGCTGATAAAAATTCCCTTTGTAAATACCAAGGTTGCTTGAAATTTTTCCTTCTAATTTTCTTTTATGAATGTGTTGGGGAATTTTTGTGGGAGATGTCCAAGGGGAGGGTTACAGAATGGGAAATGGCAGAAATGTTTGGGTTTTTTTTTTTCTCCTGAAGAAGTCCACTTTTTGATGGGAAAGCTGAAAACATTTTAGTTTTCTCCAGTTCTGAACTAAAAATATTTATTTTTGCAGCTTCTTAAGGCTTCTATGAGAAATCAAAATTTTTCTTCCAAAAAATAATCATTTTACCAAAGCAGGCCAGTGTCTCCCAAAGGAATGAATAACAGCCTGTTACTCACAGCTGCACCCCTCAGCCCTGCTCAGCACATTCTGCACATCAGAAAGAGAGAAAGATGTGAAGAACTATTGATCACCACTGCTTAAATGCACTGAAATTCTGAATTTAACAAAAGCACAGGCCTGAAACTGGAAACTTCTGTATGTTCCCAAGACAAGCAGATTATAAGCACAGCTTGCGGAGACTTGCTCACGGTGCCCCAAGTTTAGTTCTTTTCCCCAGAAGCAAACCTGCCTTGGTCCTGTGTGCAGGTTATAATCAGGGCCATCCAAACAGGCTGTCAATTAATGTTCAGCTTGGAAGAGTTTTATCATGTCCATAAAGAACTAGATTGTGGCCACTGCACTCGCACGTTGAATCAAATGGGGATTATATACAGTCAGAGCAAGCCTGAAATAATACCTCGCTAGTAACCCAGCCATATTCTTTTAATTCTCTCTAAACCTCTGTGCTCATGGAAATCCCACAAGAGAAAATCTAAATAAATGAACCATAATTATAAATGTTGTTTATGTAATTGGTAAATGATGCAGAGATAAGTGAGCACTGCTTATTCCTACACAAACACAAATTAAATATGGACACTGCACCAAAGATGTGCCCTCTAATACTCCAAATTTAACAAGGTTCAAAGATTAAAATCGCAGCCCACTCCTGTGATTTGCATCTCTTTCTGTCATACCAACCCTTCCCACCTAAGCACCCCCATATACCAAGGGTCCCAAACCGGAACTGTGGATCAGGTATTTTCAAGAAAACATAAGAAGCACATTTTTCACATTCCAAGTAAAAAAGGAAAGGGCAATATAATTCGTCAGCAAACTGACCCGTTAGCGGGATCATAGGCAGTCCCATTACTGCTATGACAACTAGCTCAGCTGCAAGCCAAATGCCTGGAAAAGGCCAGCCAAAAATCCATCAGTAAAAACTCATTTATCACTGCTAAACGAAAAACCAGTGCTGCCATCCGAGGCCAGGATCCGCAGAGCCGGCCAGCCCTTCTCTGCAAAGGCCAGGCTCCAGAGCACAGGTCTGCAGCACAGAGTGAGCCTTAGGGGCTCGTCAAGGAGCTGCTCCTGCCTGGAATCAGCCATGTTTCTATTCAAAGCAAAATCTATTAAAGCAGAAATAATTAGCAGGGGGCATAGAAATTTGCAAAGCTCAGAGGTTAGCGTGCTGTCGCTGAGTCACTCTGAGCGTGCTACGCAGTGAGGTCCCACAATGCACTGATTTTAATATTTTACCAAATGAACTTCAGAAATTCAGGAGACGGATTATTTAGCGGAGTGAGGAAGCCTATAAATAGTAGCAAGCGGTTTTTTTGAGCATATCCTAGCTTTTTTTTCAACTCTGTACTCCAAGGAAGCACAATGCATCCATACCTTTCTTTAAAAACATCTTTTTTAGGGACTTCAGTGCTGCTGGAGGTGCTGGATTGACAGGTCCAGAGATTCATTCTGCTGTTTACCCACTGAACAGGCATAACGCAGGCAGCACAGACTTCACTGAGCTGGCCCTACCAATGTGCCTACAGCACTTATTAAAAAATTTAACACCCTCAAATTCATTGTATACATTGCAAAGGGAAGCAAGCTAGAGCACCAAGTGCCTCAGCTGGCAGCAGCAACCCACTTTATAGCAGTGCTAATCACTTGATTGACATCATATGGGCCTTCAGTGCCCCACCGTTTTGATGTGAGCTCACAGGCAGTGGGAGCGATGCAGAGATACCCTTACTCAGTATTGCTGGTGTGTTGATGTTAGTGTTAATGCACCACTGAGCCCCAAGGAGGGTTTTGGGGTGGTTCTTTGTTTGCATCAGACTAAAAGCACTGCAAGCCCCTCTCCACAGACAAGGCTGGGGCAATATTCCTGTCCTGAGGAGAGGCAATAGCATCTCTTCGCCATTTGCCCAGACACAGAGCACCAAGGATGCAGAGGGGAAGTGGTGGGATGTGGTCTCCCAGGGCTGGGGGAGCGGGTGCACGGCCACATCCCTGCCCCTCGTCCCCTTCAGAAACACACTGCTGTCAGGACCGCTGCCCTCCTCCCACGTCGCTCTGCTCAGGCCGCTTCCAGGACATATCCTAGGGCTGAGTGGTACAGAAGGGCACAAAAGCCACACAAATTCCGAAGTCTTCATTTTCAGCAAGAAACCCACATCTAGCCTCTTAAAACTGGTGCCAGGCAATTTGCCTGAGGGACCTCTACATAGCAAATTCTCAAATTCACCGTTTCTTATTTCAGCGGAAGACTGGCAGTCATTACAAAAGCAAGACAGTGATGTAGGAGTCAGCAGACAAGAGCAGGAGATTGAAGTCTGCTATTTAAATATCTTCTGTACACTGTGTAAGCAGATAAAAGCTCAGCTTCCTCAAATTGCTTTACTAACCACATTAACCTTCGGGACTCCCCTTTGTTTCCTGGGGTGGGTGAGTAATAACTCAGGGATACAACAGTAATGGCTGAGCTCACTTTCCAGTGAGTATTGTACGAGACGACTGGTACAGCATGCCCTACATCTGAAGCTGTGGTTTTCAGAAATGATATATTATTAGCGCTGCATCTGAAATAACCCAGTAATTGCTTAATGTTTTATATTTACATGGGCTGTACATTATGTTTGCTCTGAGAGAGGGAAGGAGAACTAAGCAGGAAAGGAGTTTGCAATAAACCTACAGTAAGCAATAAAGAGCTATAAATGGTAATCTGTCAATAGCATCAGCTTCGCTAAGGGCTTGATTCAGAAAAAGAGGAGCATCCTCAGCTCCCAACAGATCTAAACCCTCCCAAATTGGATGTAGTACCTAGCAGGATTGAGCCCTTCCTGAAGGATGAGCTATTAAATTTAAACATACCTAAAATCTTACTTGAAAGATCATATTCATTATTATTAAGAGCAAAGATGATCTTTCAGATAAGGCACTGCCGCACCAGGACTCTGCAGTGAGCTCCAGCTCTGCTACAGATTCCTTGCTTCAATCTTGAGTGACTTCCTCAAGGTCCCTGTTCCTCATGTCTTTATCCTCGCACTGGGGATAATTCCTCTCCTTCCCTCCCCATGCTGGGCTGTGTTGTCTTTCTATGACCGTGTACAGTTCCCAAGTAAAAGCAGGCCCTCCAGTTCAGCTGTAAAGTAAATAATGATTAGTAGTAATAATTTGTGAGTATTTCTTCTTTCTTTCCATCTTGGTAATTACTTCCTACAATACCACACATCACAGTAATATTCTGTCACAGCGGATTGGATTTACCTGGTGGGAGAAAGGGGCAAGGACCCATTTTATTTCATTTCTGTAGTAAATGAATAATTCTGCAGAGTTCCCCATATTTCCCAAGAAACTGAGACTAAACCAGCTACTTGCTGGGTCTTCATTTTGATCACAAAGATGTTTGGTCTCTTCCGAGTTTGCTGGCTACATTTAAACTTCTGTCACTGGGAAATGGAGAAGAACAAAGCCACATACACCAACTTGCGGGTGTTCAGCTGTTTTTATAAACAAAAACTTCTGCAGATTTTAATAGCAAAACTGTCTGCACTGAGAAACAACCAAACCCTAGTGAGTAAGTAAGCAAGTACATGTACATGTGTGTGCAGCGTAGTGTGAATACAAACTCACAGTGGCAGCAGATAACCAAAGTTTGCAATCTACTGGTTTTCCAGGTCTTCAGTCATCAATTCATGTCACATTGAATGCAGAATGAAATGGCTCTTAGCTGTATAGACTGAAGAATGCCTCTGAAGTTAGCTATAATAGCTAAAAGCTATTAGGGTGGGAATTTTTAATGCATGTGCAATGTGGCAAAAACCCACCAGAGAGAGTACGCTGCATGAACCGGAAGCTGTAGTGGAGGGTGGAAAAGTAGGTAAGATGAGGAGCACTACCCAACCTCCCACCAACTACACACTGCCATATGGTGTATGGTACCGCATAGAGAAACTGGCAGGTATAAGGACATAGGAAAACTAGGAGCTATAAAAACTGTGAGGATATTATACAAGGATTACCATGTTATACATATTGCAGTCTACTGTGGGCAAAAAGAAGAAAAGAAAAAAAAGCGAAAGAAAGAAAAAAAACAACCAAAGCTAATTCCTTCAATTTACATACAGTTGTCTTGCAGGTAAAATACAAGATTCAGACATTCCCGTCTTCTTCTGATTCCGAGAGAAAAGCTGCTCGAGTGGTAAAAAGTTGCACAGGGGTGAGCAGCAACCAGAGCAGAAGGAGAAGCCGTGATAAAAAGAAGAGTCTGGGGTAGGAAGGAGCAAAGGGCACAGATCCAAGGTTATAAAACCCAGGCAGGTCTTGCATTAACGCAACAACTGCCTCCCCAAGGGCCTGCGGCCTGTACAAACTGTGGCTGGGCTCAGTCCCCAGTGCCACTTGGTGCTGGGACAAGAGGGGTCTGTAGCTCACAGCTTCCCCGCACCCCTGGGGCGGTGTGGGCAGCACCCAAAATACACAAGCGATGACCATGGTGCCAGGGCGCAGTCAAGTAGCCCAAGAGTGATTCCCCGGCACTGGCTCACCTGCTCAGGGATTATTTCAAGGTACAAACATCCATGCAAAATAAGTTCTAAAACAAAATTACTTTGGTCCTGGTCTTTGCAGGGAATCTCCCACTGACACGCTCTCCCCTCCTCTCTGCACCCCGCATCCACTGGAGCTGGCTAGCAGGACGGATGGCAGCAATCTCACACCACCTCGGTGGTGCCCAGGGCTCCCTATGGGGATGAGCCACCAGCGACACCAGCCCACCAGGCCACGGCCAGCCTGCGCTTTGTGCACTCAGGCGGTCTCCAGGTTGAAATCCAGCATGAGATACGCAGGACTGGTAATACAACATAGGACTCACGGCCCTGACTTCCCTGACGTCAGAGATCAGGGTAGGGGTCATAGTCTAACCGTGAAGCAGAGCTCTCCCTTCCCAGTGCCATCTCTTCTCTACACCTGTTTAATAATTCACACATATGACGATGTCTACAGAATAGCCAGGGGAGGTGACAGGACCCCCTTCTACGTGATCATGTGAAAGACTTCCACAGTGACAGTGCTGTACATTGCAGAAGGTAAGACACCCTGTAGGAGATGCCATCATACCCGGTTACTGAGAGAGCTTTTATCAAAATTATGTGAAGAAGGAAGTAATTAGCAGTGAGTGGTAGGAGCAGATGAACTCTTTAAAAGCGAAGACCTTACTTTTATGCCTATGGCACCTCAGTAACAAGCAGAAGGGAAAAGAAATATAGAAAGTACATGAGACTGATGAGAAATTATTTGAAAATTCATAGAGCAGGACTGGGCATTTAGTTACAACCACTGAACAAGAAATGTGCTAGCTGCTCCATCCTAGGAGTCACTGCACAGAGAGAAGCCTCTCGGGCTCCGGCATGCCTTTGCTGGGGCAGGGATTTTCTGCAGGTTTGTAGTGCAGACAAGAGGAGGGCCGTTTCAAGGTGCAGCACCCCAGAGAAGGGTGCCCATATCTCTCCTTGCCAAGTTGACAGGAGCTGCAAATACCATCCAGTGCTCAGGGAATGACAGAGAGATCATACTCACCTGACAAATCGACCAAAATCGATCTGAGCCCTAATAAAATGTATCCCATTACAAACTAACCCAACAGGCAGCGAGCACAAAGCAAAGACCTCACTGATGTCAGTGGGAAACAGCCAAGTCCCAACTGGCATTTGCCAGAGGCAAATGAAGGAATATTTGCTCAAAACACCTCTTAGCGGGACAGCCAACAGGAGCCTGCACACACAACTGAAGGAGAAGCAAATCATGGCCTTTGTGGTGAGACAGAAATGGTGATACTGAAAAGCTGCCTTCCCAGGGGGCTTCAGACCCCTTCGCAAGGCTTCCTGACAGTGGTTTGTCCATCGACAGCACTGCAAAGACTGAAGAATCTGGCTTAACAAAAGAGAAAAATCTTTTTTTTTTTTCAGTGAAAAAAACCACCAAGCTCACCCCACACATAAAAGCTGTGCAACAATATACTATTAAAATAGCTTGCGGGAAAATCTGCCAGTTGGTCAGCCAGTGGATCCGAGTAACTTGAAAAGTCTGAATATATTTAATTTATTATTTTCACCATGGAAACGCTCAACAAAACTGACCTTTTCAGTTTCAATAAAACTGGATTTTCCTGTAGGTCCCCTGTCAGCTGCTGCAATAATAAGTGGAAGTGCTAAAACCTGGAGTTATTAAAACTCAAAAATGGTGCCCCAGCCCTGCCGCTCCTGGGCTGGATCCGACCACACTCGGTCTGCCAGGAGATGCGTACTCTCCTTCAAACATTTCCGAAACCCCAATTCCATCTGTGATTTTGCTGATGCAAATATGGAGCATCTGCTAACTTCCATGAAGTTAATCCTGGCTTGCTGGGTCCCACTTGGAGCAGGATATGGCCGTCGCATCTCTACTGACATGCTGCAGCTACTTTTACCTAAGGCATGCCATTTATGGGGTAACTTTGGTACTGCTGACTATTCTGGTGTTTTTATCCTTTATCCTTCATCTGGTGTATTTATCCTTCCCCGTCAGGCTCTTCATTTACCTGTTGCCACGCAGAGCACTAATGCACAGTCTGCAGGCACCGAGGAAGATGAGTCTCTCTTCGCTCTCCAAGATGTTACTTCCCTCTGGCTGGCCAGGGCAATGACAGATAAGGGTACAGGTGGGGGAATGGAGCAGGATGGGTGGCAAGGGCGAGGCAGAGAGCGGCATGGACAGAGACATAGAATTATTTCAAACCTCAAAGTTTCTTATGTTTTTACCGAGGAATTTTGGCGTGCCTGTCCATCAGACTACAACCAGTATCGAGAGCGATAGCTATAAAATATGGCTAGAAAAATATTGAAGATGTTTGTTTAGATGCGTGCTTTCTTAAGTATCCATCGTTTGGCAGCAGTTGAACAAAGAAATTATTTCTCTCTTGTGTTTAACTTCCTCCAGTGGCTGGGCAGCCTGTCTTTGTTCAGGAAGGTATCCTCAAGCCTGATGAAATTCAAGCGTTCACATCTAAGTCAATGCTCCTGGAACCAGGTGGTTTTGATGTATCCTAATCTACATTTCACATGTTGCATTTTTAGTAAAATATAGGTATCGGTAGACAAAATGTAAAACACAGCAGCTTTTAATAACCCTCTCAAAGTCCAGGCAAACCGCATTGTTAACAGCTACAACCATCTTCCAGCGCATCCCTCTCCTCTCCCCGCTGCACACTGTATTAGCTCAAAAGACTGTATTTTCTCTCGAGATGCAAAATGAGTTGTTAACATGCCAGGTGTACTGGATTCAGTTATTTCGTATGTCAGACAACAACATCTGACTCCAAAGAGGAGCCACCGCACATGAGCCTGCAAGTGGGGCGAGGAGTCGCTGCGTGGCCGTGGGTGGCATGGGGAGCCCTGGGGACACGGCCCCGCTCCGGCTGGCTCATGAGGCGCCGCACCACTGCTCTCCATGCCTCCCTTCCCCATCCGTAACACATGTGAGGATGCATTAAATCAGGACTGCATTTTGCTATGCTTTCAGTAAAATACTGCCTGGCTACGAACGCAGTATATTACAGGGACAAGATACGGCAATTACCGAGTATTAGCGATGACATTTCTATTTGATGTGTGCTTTGAAGCAGGCTTCCATGCATGCTGCCTGCTCGCCTAGAAGAAAGATACAGAACCGGACTGAACCTTTTTTCTCAACAGCTTTACAGTCCCTTTGGACTTTCCAAAATACAAAATCATGCAAGTATCTGATCTCACATCACTTTCTTTCCTTTTGCTTTTATGACAGAAGTTTTGGCTCTTCCCATTCCAGCAGCGGAATTCATCCCTGGTGGCCCAGCCTCAGCTGAACCTTATTCAATATTTGTTGGCTGGGGCAGCAACAGCAGAACATGCTGCTCATCAGCGAGGCCACAGCTTTTGGTGGTGCCACCCCGCTCTCCCTTGTACAGAGGCACGAAAGGAGAAATACCCACCTTCTGCTCCCAGGTACCATGGACTAGATGGTGATGGAGCACCACTTTGTCCAGATGCCTCTAGTCTCTTCCCGTTGCCTCCTAATGTCCAGGTGTCCCAGCCCCCTTTTGGTCGGGCACCCCCAGCTCCTGGACAAAACCTGGCTGGAGCAGAGAGCCGGTGGAGGCAAGAGCCCCAGCAGGTACTTGCATGTGGGGAACTGCTCTTTCAGCTCCTGCTCTACCCGGGTTGTCTTAAGCTTGGCCTCTGCCTCAACATGGTATTTTTTCCTTGACAGCTTGAATAAAAATAACTTTTGTTGTTCTGAAGACTACTGAAAGTAAAAAACAACAAAAATAAAAACCCTTTTCCTATTTCCCGCTGTCATTTTTGGAAGAGCTTTACAGCAAAATGGCTGAGGCGGTTGGCATGGGAATAGCTTTCGGTGATACTATTGCCTGAATGTCGTTGTCATGTCACTTACTGCGGTTACATAGTGCACAATGCTGCAACAGCTCCTAGAGCTGTGCATAGACTTGGGGCCATTGGGCAGGACATGTCACAGCTCCATGGGATGAGACGGTCCATGCCCTGGAGAACTTACAGCGCAATGGCACCCTTGGGGCTGCTGGGATGTCTTCAGGGAGGTCTAGGTTCAGAGAGGCCTGAATAAAAGCAACTTTTAGCAGAGTTAATTCAAAGTTTTAAGTTCACTAGAATGAGTAGCTCTACGTACCCAGCCAAGAGCGCTGTCTCTGCCAGCCATGTCTGTGCTGGAGAGCTGGCAGTGCCTTCAGCGGGGAAGCTATCAGGCTTTGTCAATATGGGGCAAATTACAGAGGTAAGGATTTTAATTATTTATTGCATACCCCTAAACATAAAGGATGTTCCTTAAAACCCATAGCAAAGCCAGCTGAAGAAAGAAGGAAATAAAGGGAGCAAGTGAAAAGCTAATCCTGAAGTGGGGAAGAGGATGAGCTCATCCACAAGCTCTGAGTTAGAACATTTTATTTTAGACCTTTTATCTGTTGTTTTGTTCTATTTACTGGAGCTTTAGACCTTTGATCCTACCATTGCATTTGCTGAAGGCAGTACGGATGATCGCACCTGACATGTTTCCTCTACCAGTGACATTCAGATGCCTCTCGGCCGTACGACCAGCGCAGCTGCAGAGCAGGATGCCGGATGGGAAGTGCATTAGGAGATTGCTCATCCTCTTGGAAAGTCCACCTGGGACAGCCGTGTGCCACTAACCCCACGTCACATGGAGAGACCAGGGCATTTTGCACAAATCAGGAATTTGGTTTAATTGTCACAGTTCACAGCTTGGGCAGGCAACCCAAGGCATGAAGCTGGTGGTTCACACTCTGACAGGAAACATAAGAAAACAACCCAGAGGTTTTTAAAATAGGCATGACACCCCAGGCAAAGTCTGTGGCAGAGAGAGGGAAGATCCCAGAGCATCTATGTTCCAGGCCCACGCCAGGCTGCGTGCACTCAGAGAAAGGTTTTTCGAACAGCGCTGGCCTCTCTCCCCAGCAGAGATGTTAGCTCTGAACTACCTACCAGCAATCTCGGAAGTGAGTCAGAGCTAATTTTAAGCCAATTGCTTGTGAGATGGGGGTGGGGGAGAGGGGAAACCTCTTCACAGTTTATTCTGCAGAAATGAAAGGTCTGACACGGTTCTTCATTTCAGCCCTGCTCGGTAAACAAAGCGTCTTCGGAAATAGGTTTCTCCATATACGGGGCCAAACGCAGTGCTGGTGCCACCGCACTGTCCCTGTGGTACACAGAAATGGACTTGGCACCTCTCCCCCTTAGGAAATGTGATGACTATTGCCTTCCCAAGGCAACTTTATACAAAGCTGGGCTCAAAGGAACTGCGCAAAATCAAAGGCTGCCTGGGGGAAAATAAGCGAGCCCCTTTCTGCACGTCATTAAAGCCCAAATTTTAAGGAAATAACCTTGTGGACTTCAGACAGTTTGTTTCACACTGCTAGTTCTTCAAATGACTTTAAATTACACATGCTGAAATCAAAAAGGATGGCAGTAAATAGGATGCTGTAACTAAACATTGCTCCTTAACAGGTAGCAGATGAGATGCCAGCCATCCCATACAATGGCATAAAATCTAAACAGATTTTCCTAGTATTTCTCCTTCACTTCCATTCGAGAAAAAGAGAACCCCTATTTGCAGCCTGTCATGGAGAGCTCTGAACACTGCTGGGTTTTTCCTTTGGGTTCCCATTATTTTTCTAATCTTCTAAGCACACTTCTCAAGAATCATCCATGGACATTTCTAAGCTTTTGTATTTTTCTCCAGTTTTTCTCAGTCCCAGCGTTCCCATAGGAATTAAAGCAACTGAACACACAATCATCACCCTCGTTGATCTGTTTTTGGAGAGACACAGCTCTTCGTCCGGACAAAGAAGATGACTCCAGACATTTGCTCTACACTACAACCCATCCTTCTCACTCTTCTGTGTAGTCATTAGCTCCACTCATTCATTATCTACTCCTCGGGTAAGTTTACCAGCTGCATGGTAGCGCGGATACGAAGAGAGAAGGTGAGGGTTTATGCGATAATATATATCGTTAGCATAGACAGGGCAGCCTGATTCACCTGGGCTAAGATGAGCCCTAGGTGAGGAAGTCTGAGTCCTCGATAAATCAAATTACAGCCACTAACACCTGCTGATGAAAAGGCCCACACAAAGAGGCCCATCGTTAGTATTATGCCGTATTACGTGTTAGTATAACGCCACCTTGCCCGTGCAGGGGCTGCAGGGAGAGTCTTCCCAAAACGCATCCCTGCTGGGAGAACTGCTAGCAGTGTTTCAGTGTCTCGATGCCAGCCGCCGTTGGGAGCCTGAGCGTCCTCTGCTTCTGCAGGCACATGCCTTGAAACAGAGATTCCAGAAGTGCCCCAAAATAAAAGCTAATAGCTGCTAGATCTAACTATTTGCTGGCCCAGTGGCCACTGCTGTCCTGTGCCGGCCACGTGGGGCTGGCTCGCTCAGACCTCACTGAAGCTGCCTTCTGCTGCCTTCTCTGCTTTAGCTCAACTCCTTCATTAAGCATGCTGAGGAAAAGACGCTTTCTTTTATAAATTAAGCTATTAGCTCAGATCCACTTTCTCTCTTCCCTTAATGAAAAGCAAGTTTCTACAGCGTGCCAAATAAATAGCCCATAAGTACAATATAGTCAAGTTCTTTTAACGTATTTCTTAGAAAACAGGGAGTTCTCATGGTAGGTCCAGCCTCACATTTGTATCCGTCGCAATGCTCAGCAAAAGGATGACCAGCATCTTTGCACCCTTGTAGAAAGCAGCACCACCTCCCCCTTGTTACCAGCTGCACCTACTTTCAAAAGCACTCTGCCTTTTTTCCCTCCAATTTACTTTTAGGCTTCCCTTCTCACTCCTGCTGTTGCTCAGATCATGAGGCAATGCTTTAGCATCATGTCTTGTTCTGGTTCCCGGAGAGTCTCATTTTTTGGAAGGATGAGATTTCCCGGCATCCTCAAGCCACTTCATGTTCTCCTTTCTATTTTCTAACATACGCCCTACCCCTTCATTCTTGCTCACCACTCTTATCCCCTTTACTCCCCCTTTCTCCCCCCCATTTTTCTATTGATCCTTTTTTTTCTTCTCCCTCTTCTGTTCAACTCTTTGCTTCTCTTTTTTTCCACCTGCCCCATCCCACTGAAGCTTTCCGGCTAGATGTATTACCTACTGTGGTGAGGGGAAGCAGTGCATCTGAATTCAAGTTGCACTATACAACAAAAGCAATACTATATATACCTACAGAAACAGCAATACATAATCTTAGTGTTCTCCCCTCCCTGTGCTAAATTCCCAAATCCAGAAGCCTCCTGTTATCAAAACAATTTTAAATAAAGCTAAAGAGAGAATTAAATGGAGAATAAATTGGGCATTTAATGCCTGATTCCAGAGCACTCAGCTCCTCTCACTTCAATAGCTGTACCGCGCACCTTTCATCAGGCTCCGGCTCTGCAGAGGTGTCTCTATTTGCCTGCGTGTTTCCCATTCTTCCAAAGATGACACAGACACCCTGTATTGCCAGATAAGCAATATATGTCACTCTTCCTTGCCTAAGATTAAAATGAGTATGTTAATTTATTTTCTGTTACAAGCTGCAGCATGAATGAGAGAGGGAGAAGGAGCATGTTCTGCTCTTGGCTTTCTGCTCAGAACCACACATCGCCCCATGGACAGACTCTGCACACACTTGGCCGACCGGTCCCTGGCTTTCCCGGTAAACTTAGATACTTCTGCATAAAATGGGTGTCAGTGAATCACTACTACTCTGAGATTACATGATTTTGTGCTTTTTACACCTAAAGCAAGTGAATCCTAACGTACCTTCTACCCACATCCTTTTAGGACAGACCCTCCCCAGCTGGGGGGGGGGCAGAGCACATCAGGGTGATATGCATTGCCATCATAATCAATACAATATCATCTGTGAAATAAAAGTGCTTTAATTGAAAGCCGCATCAGAAAAATCAGAGTGATGCCAAGAGATTGTTTTTTCAACCCTAAAGACGATCAGAATAAAAATGTAGAAAGTAGTTGTTCAGAGGGTGGAGGAGAACTAGCTAGAAGGAGATAATATTACAAGTTCATACATTCTGTGTATTTTCTTTCCATTTTATAGAGAATCATTTCTAAACTGGCTGTCACCGGTGCATGAATTATTACATCAGGCTCGGGAGGTTGTAGATACAGACAGAGACTAAACACACATACACCGCACCCATACATGCTGACACATAACTCTTTCTTGCACTGCTAAATGGATGCAGAGGAAGTAACAAAGAAACGTGTCACTCGCATTTAAATTAAAAGTCAGAAAAGGAAAGTCTTCTCACCAATGAAAAACTACAGAATATTTATGTCTGTATTCATAAACATGCATACACATAGATACACAAATACCTGTACACACACTGCGGGAGGGAAGGAGGGAGAATGAGACATGGGAAAAACCATTAAGATCTTCCTGCTGCCTCCAAAATGCAGTAGTCCTGTTAATATGAAAAGATCCAATCCTTGTATACAAGCGAATGTCCCAAGATGCGGTCTAACATGTATCTCTTGCTTTCTATTTAGATGTACTCTCGGACTACTAAATTACAGATTTAAAATATGCAAAATCAGTGTAGGAAACTGTGGGGAAAAGCAGAAATAGGTTCCTCCTGAAGACTCAGTTGAATTACTCTGAAAAGATTAATTAAAATTGAATTCTCTTTTGTCACAAAATCTCTTGTTTGCTAGTTCTTGGTATGTCTACTACCTAGTTTTCGTTAGGAGATATTATACTCCGTAATGAAATAAACTTCAAGGACCCTGTGGGATCAGACAAAGTTTACCGTATTCTGACAGCAGCAGCAGCAAGGTTGCAATGCAAGCTGGCATGCTTAATGAAAAAGGGTTGACATGTTATCACTGAGTTCCTATCAGTGATCTGTATCATTGCTTTTTAAGGTGCAGAAGGGCAAAACAGAGTGTTGTGTTGATTAGAAAACAGCTTGATTTGCAAAGTGACAACCTAGAGTCAGGTCTTCATTTGGTCTCTCCAAAAATCTGGGGAGGGGGGAGGGGAAGGAGGGGAGTTCCTTCAACCCTAACAACAGCTTCATAGCTAGAATAGGAATTATTAAAAAAGAAAGGCCATCAGCATCTCTAGCCTACGGGTGTGGTTTTGCTGTCAATATCTGGGGAAGCCATCCAGGGGATCACCTGTATTAGGGACCAGTGTGAACGAATTAGATACAAGATTGGGAGCATTTACATTGCAATTGGTGCTTCAAGTCTGCCACACTATAAAATCTTGCTTCGTGCTTTACCATATCACACTTGGAGCCTAATAAGACATTTGACATACTAAGAAACCATCCAAAATGAACGTGAGGGCAGAGTCTGGCCCTAGATGACATAAAGGAGAATTTCAATGCAGTGTTGAATTAACAGTAGCACAAAGAGTCACCGACCACTTTCACTGTACAAGGAAAATCAGTTTGAGAGAGCCAGAGCAAACATTATTTGTGCCTCTTTTACTTCTGCATGTTCTCCTTTTCTGGCACTTACAAAGACCAAATGAAATCCCCAGTGCCATAGTAAGCCTTTGCCCCAGAAGCTGGCACTCACATCAAAAGGATAAGTGTTTGTGTGTTGGCTGTTTGGGACACCGTAACAGGGCCCACAAAACAGGTACTCGCCACATCCTAAATCTGTGCTTCCAGCTACGCAGCCAGCAGCCTCGTAATGGAAAGTTAAAATGTAAACACAAGCTGCTATTTTAGTGCAATCACACAAATGCAGCAGCTTGTGTTCTCTCTTCCTTTATTTCCAGAAGGGACAGAATGCTTGAATCAAGCTACAGATACTCCTTTTTCCTTTTCTTCCTTTTTTCTTCTCCCTAAATGCCCGGTCAATTAAGTCTTGCTCACACAAGTAATTCTTACTCGCCTTATTCCTACAAAGACAGTTGACAGTGTTCAGCCTAGAGGATGCCAAAATCTGTTTTTCCCTAGATAGTAAAAATACAAACGGAAATCAAAACCAAGGAGCCTAATAAAGGATTACAAGAGCTGACAACGCTTTGTGAATTTGAATGGTTACATTGCTCGGTTCAAAATAAAACTGAAATGCTGATTCCACCCTGAGCTTTTGCCTCCTCTTTTCACAACGTTTAAAGGCATTCTTCCCTTTTGTCATATGGAGAGTTGTTCACAAAGGAGTTCACCGGTATCACCTTGCTCATCTAGTCCAGATGGCCAAAAGTGACGAAAATCCAACGGTATTCCAGGAAGTGACCTTGGAGATGCTTTTGTGATTCAAAATTCAGCGAAGACTGGAAGCCTGATTCTGGAAGCCTCACTGCTTTAGCTCTAAAGAAAACCAGTGCACCTAGGCAGCAGCTGATTTTTAAAGGACAACAGCAGACTTTCCCCAGTTGACAAGACATCTGCTACAGTATTCCACAATCCCCGATTTACAAAGGAAATGAGAGCTAGTTTGCATCATATATGTCAATAGCCAGGATTTTTGCCTTCTTACCCTTCAGATTCTATTACCTCTAATGAGATGAGGTGACGATGCCTGTTCAGAAATGAAAACTGAGAGGAAAGAATCAGGAAAAAATCTACAGGCCAAAGATAGTTTACTTATTTTTTTTCTAAATTGATCTGCTAGCTTTCCTCGGAGAAGTTGGCCAAACTAAAAATCACAGGTCTGTGCTGCCCTCACCCTCTGTGTCTTAAGACATTTAGTACCTCTGCCCAAACCACGCCCGGCTCCGCGAAATAAAAATTAAATCAACAGGGTTTTGCAACACAAAAGCCACCCTCTCGCTTTTGCTGAGCACTATTTGAAATAAAGATGGATCATAACGTGAGTCATTTATCTCTCCTCTCTGATGCATTCACACACACGCCTACCACTGCGGGGGGATTGAGAGAAGTGACCTGAATCTCAAGCACCCTTGGGTTTGCAAACAAAACCCAACCAACGAGGTTATGCAATGCCAGAACTAAATCTACGGCTTCCCCTTTGCCCCCTGTTTTTCTCCTCTCAGTACTTCAGCCAGTGAAAGTACGGGAGAAACAAGGAACGGTATCATATAATGAAACCAGGTATCATACCGCAGTTCCAGAGTAAGGCATTCCCATTGCACAGGAAGGATATTCAAGCAAGCAGACTAGGTGAAATCCCAGTTGACTGCAATACTTGTACTTATTTTAATTGTTTATTGAAAACAGCACGACAGATGCAAAAGAATGGTAGAAGGAAGAACAAGAAATATTGGCTTTGTTCACAGACTCAGCCCCCCTCTGCATGAGCCGTGCACAAAATCAATTCTTCACATTGTATGTTAAAAAAAAAAAAAAAAAAAAAAAAAAAAAAAAAAAGTAGAACTGGTAATAGTAACATGAGATGGAAAAGGCAGCAGCAGCAGCAAAGGAAAGGAGAAGAGGTAGAAGGGAGATCTGGTCAAAGGCGGTTTTGTTTCCGCAGTAGGTGTGTGGGATGGATGGCACGGCGGCACGCTCCCCGGGGTAATGGGCAGAAGGCAAGAGAGGCTGAAGAGAGAGAAGGTCCATGATAAGGGAGCAGGACCCAGGCCTAACCTGAGGCTAGGAAAAGCATTGTTTGTTACACTTTGTAGTTACTTTGCTTTGGTTCGTCCTCAGAATGGTTCTTCAGGAGCAGGCTTACGTGCCTGCACTGTGCTCCCTCTCTGCTGAGTCATACCACCAAGTTATAAACCACATAAAATCAAGAAGGAATGCAAGTGTCAGGAGATCTGCCCCTGTTCCTGGCAGCCTAAAAAGGAATTTGTTTATGTCACCTGTGAAAGAGTTGTGACACACTTCTTCAGTTGACGGAGTGATCCCACTAGGATCAGTTTTGCTGGCCAGCATTAAGCATATTTTTCTCCAATTCGTCTCTCCAGTATGATTCATTCCACTCACCCACTTCGAAAAACATCCTCAGGGCCATCCCAACCACTGCACAGCAAAGTCCATCACTATGCTGATAGATCAGGGTTCCATTTCTTGCCCAAACATGGACAATAAGGAGCTGCATACAAGGTGCCTACAAATTCTGTCCCTGAGTTTTACTATTTCTGGAAGTGACAAAGCAGATCCATCCAGGACAGCCAAGTCATTCCTAAGGAGCCCCAAGCCCCAAATGCCAGAACTGGATGGGATTTGAATAAATCTAGTAGACACCCAAAGTTAGAACAGCACAGCACTTCAGTCGCAACAAATTATGCCTTAGAGAGCGACATCGCCGGACAGAACCAAGCCCTTCAGGTTCAGTCTTTCAAAGGGCCATTAGAAATTATCCATCTCAGCTAGCATTCTTCAAGGACGGACAAAACAGGAGCAATAAAATACTTCAAACCCCTGTGCCTCTATATGTTTTTGTGGGGAGTATCTCAACGTACATCTTTGTACGCCCTGCTGAAACAAACCCTTCCATCACCTACCCACTGTAAGGACAAAAGCTACAGCTCCTGCTTACTCCAGGTTATCGACGGAGTTTCTGAAGAGTAGTTTTGAAGGCAATTTTTGGATTCTGAGTCTTGCAGGTCTGGCTGTTCTCACTCAGACTAAATCAAATGCTTCTCAGCCTTCCCTGTCTAAACCATATTGTTCCTTCTGGGCCTTTTGGCTATATTTTATGAAATAACTGATGTCCTCTGTCTCTAGGGGACAATTCGCTGCTGCTACCAAAGGCTGAACCATATGATCTAATACATCTCTTCCAACTCTGTCTTTTGAGGTTTCTATAATTTTTCCAGAGATTTTTGTTTTGTTCCCAAATCACGGTTTGTGCACCCAGTTTGTCCCATTGATATTCCTTGGTCTGATAAAGATACTGCCTCTCCGTACAAACCTTGCCACTCCTATCTTCCAGATACTACACATGCAGAAGCATTGCTCCAGGGGGAGAGTGCATGGAATTATTTCATATTTTCTTGGGTTTGGTTAACTCCCAGAAAATTCACTCTTATTCTGCTTTCTTCTATCCCTAGCATTACCTAGCATTGCGCTTTTCCCTCTTTGTGACCCTAGCCGACACTGGCCCGTTCCCCAACCCGCCAAGCTCCCCCTCTCTGGCTGTCTGCAGTGTAGGCAGTTTTTAGAAAATGATCTTCAGAGGAAAGCTCTGTTTCCACAGTCAGGCATGGCTACTCTAAAGCAGCATCAATAAAATAATATCAGATCCTGGGACTGGTCATAGAAGAAATATAAATCTAGTCCAAGCATCTACATAGTTCCAGGTAGTTGGCTGAACCATCGTTTTACCAACCTGTATGCACCTATTTCAGCTGGGCATCAAAACGAAAGGAGCTTGCAAATGAGCTTGCTTCCTCCTGTAGTTTACGTATGGGGCTCAATTCCAGGTGCATTAGCTGGAGTTATGAGCTGCTTTTCGAGGGAAGGATCCAAAGGGAATGAAGGATTAGAGACCTGGGAGACACAATCTGGCCTAGATTTGCTTTAGACTTTCCTATAAGGCTCTTAATTTTCTGCTTTGTCGCACTATTCTGGACGTACCACTCAGGGAGCTTTATTCACAGGGTCTACCTTTGGGTCTCTGCGGTATTTCAACAACACTGGGGGGAGGTGGAGGAAGATGGAAGGAAAAAATGAGCACTCTAGGTTTTTCTAGCCTGAGGATTTGCCTGATCTCAGGAAACCTATCAGGTTGCAGATATACGCACACATATGTATACTTTTTTTTTCCATAAACCTCAACTGATTTTGCTGCTTCTAGAGGAGGTTGATTTTGAAATATCCTTTCCAAAGCTGGGATGGATGTTTCCAGTGTCGGGGTTTATTAAGTTCCTACGGCAGCTATTTCCAAGGCTGCTTTGTCATATATTTCTTTGCAAGAGACTTTAAGAATGGCAGCGAGGCTTTGCAGATAAGGATTTGAATTGCAACCTTTACACTAGAAGTGTAATAGGAACATTGGGGAATTAAATAAAATTGTATTTTTCCTAGATGTCTGCTTAAAAAGGAAATTCAGGATTTTATGGATGCCCCAGAGACAAACTATTACATTACATTCCTTGCAGTTCTTATTTGAGTACTGTCTGTTTGAGCACCTCAAATAGCACAGAATCATTCATAAAGAATGGGCAAGAGAGACTGTGTCCCATCAATATTTCAAGCTTGGTTATCAAATCAAGAGAAATTCATGAGTTCTGCTCCAGCTCAACATTTGCAGGTTTGATACTATTGTTTGACAGTTTAGGGGTTTTTCCCTCTGCATTCTCATTGTCTTTAATATTTTATATAACCTTCCGGTTGATGCTATTGTAATATTTATCAATTTTTTTTTTACTTGGCTGCACCAACCAGTTTTCTCTTTTCTCTTTCAGCAGGGAGAAATTCACACTCATTTGCTATTTGTGGGGTGATGACATAGTGTGAAGAAGCAGTAATGATGACTGACTGATAGAAGACACCATATGTTCTCTTCATTTTTTCTCTGTGCTATTTTCTGAGAGATGAATAAAGACTCAATATAAGATGAACTTTCCTATAATATATAATAAAAAAAAAATTGACTTTTTTTTTTTTCAAATAATTGGCAGGATGGGGGAGAGAACCTTTTTTCTAAAGCATTCAGATAATATTGCTATAAATATCAGGCTCCAAATCACTGAGATAAATAATTTCCAGTCTTTTCCACCAGAAACATTTTACATGTGTCTAAGCACCAAAAACAAACTTACAATTAATTTCACCCTCCCCCAAATGTCTTCCAGCCTTCTATAGCAAACATTCTGAAAATATAAGTTGCATTTGCTTATGACTAAACAAAGGTAAACAATTCCTTCCAATTTTAAAAGAAGTGGGATTATATATAGGATTCTAAGTGACAATTTGTGATGTATGATAACCAGCAATCCTGATTACAAGCACAGTACTAGTATCACTAGATCACAACAACAATGCTAGATTATATGCTGGGATGTTCCTTTACACCCTGAGTGTATGAGTCTCTACGACGAATAACGCAAAAGAGTCCCTTCAGCAAATATCGAATTTGCTTTAACATGTTTGAATCCTAATATAATTAGAAATCTCATTTCACATAAATACCTGAATGAAAGTCTTTTATTGTTATAGTGTACTCATTTACCAAGCATATTCTTCTGTTATATAAATATTTTAATTTTTTTTCCATTCTGTCCTCTTATTTCATTCTACACTCTCAAAACCAAGGCTTTCTGATTGTTGCTCTTCCTCCTAACTTTGTAATAGCCACTAACTAGCACCAGACTACAGCCAGAGCCATACAAATATCTGCTCATGTTATTAAGCAGTCAGGAGCAGAAACAAAGAAGTAAACAAAAGGGATTCACGTCACCTTCTGTTCCATTGGAGACAGAGAGGGAAAAAAATAAAAATCAATCCTCCCAAATACAAAAATAAACCCCAGAAATCATTGTTTTGAGATATCTTATTTTTCAAGTTTCCAAGAACGTTTTGCAAGTAACGGAGACAAAACTGAAGAAAAACGTATTTGTGAGTCCTGCAGGGAGGGGGGCAGAGAACGTGCTGTAACTGGACCTAGGGCCAGGACTCTTATTTGGGCTTTGTTTTCAAGGTCATTCGTTTAAAATATTTTTTGTAACACAACCTGAATAAAGAACACAGAGCCATGTTCTGCTTACCCTGCTCACAAAAGCGGCCACCACGGATGTAGCAGGAAAATTTCCTTATGCCACACGAACAGGACTTGGCCCTCCGAGTACAGCATTCTCCCCGGTCACCTGCCATAGCAACAGACGTTGAGGAATGTTTTACATTTATAGTATGTAACTCAATGCACTTTTCCCTGTTAGACTTATTTATTTTTGCTGTTAAAGCCTATGCGCCCTGCATCACAAAGAATATGACAGAAGGTGCTCAAGTAAAGCAATGATTGCAGTTTTCACGTAAGGAACATGTGTTATTCTTCCTCTGAACTCCAAGTGGCATGAATGCATCTCCCCCTGGAAAGCTGTACCACGTGCACTTTATTCTTCTGTGACAATAGAATTACATAAAGTCTGATCTCAAAATTCTCAATCAAATATTCCATTCATCAGCAAAGAACTGGCTTACTTAAAGACTACAGGATTGGGTCCCTAATCAATACTTTAATAACACCTACTTAGTTGGAACAATTGATTGCTAGGGAGCAGACTAAGTCTAATGTATTTCTGTTAATCTAGACAAAGGATAAATGTCATAGTTTATGTATGACACACCTGGCACTATTCAGAGGGTTGTAGATAGGATCCATCTTGACACACGTTTAACACTGTATGTGCACAATGTCTTAAGGGTGGATGTCAGGTACGTCAACATAACACGGCTGGCTTTGTTTGTCGGTAAGCCCCGCTGCCGCTCCCTCCGGCCCGCCGAAGCTCAGCTCCACGATTCCCTGGCAGAAAGGGCAGCTCCTGGGGCCCTCCGCTCCCGAAGTTGAGGAGTGGGTCCAGAGCACGGCGTACCTCCTTGACGCACGGGCTCTGGGGGCACTATTTCATCTAACTCTGGTGTTTCTTGATTTCATCCAGCGGCCACTTCATTACACCCAGCAACAGCCAGGCATGCCACAGAGGCCATTCTTGGGGACTATAGCCGTACCCCGGTTTTGCTGTTATTAGGCTGTTTATTCTGCTGCACAGTTGTGCGGGAAAACCCTCTCGGTATTTTAGGGTGGAAAATAGCCAGCAGAGAGTGCAAGAGGCACCTTCTGTGCAGTTACCCCACAGTTTATGTTCCAGGCTCTAGACAAGGCACCTTGGTCCCCACCATACCCTGGCTACAGCGCATCTGCTCCGATTTATTGTTCAAGAGCATCATCGCTTCAATTCTCTTCCCATTACTTCTACCGTTTCTGCCCTTGGGGTTTGTGTTCAAAACCACCTTCTTCTGGGAGTAAGCGTGGGCCATCGATCCTCCCAACTGGTCTCAAAACACACATATTTCCAATAACGCTGAACTGCAGACCGGAGGAGGACATGCCCGGCAGGATGCTCGTCTCCACACTGAAGACGGGAGAAGAGCCTCCCTGCCCCGCTCCTCCCGAGAGACACCCGGCAGCAGGGACGCGGAGCCTTCCCCAGCGCCCTGCCTGGGACCTTTCCTCCCCCCCCCCGCAACTTCCCACTCGGGGGCTGCAATATTGCGGTCAGAGACGCCCGGGCACCAGCTCACGATGCAGCTTCCCAGCAGGAGCCGTGTGCGCGCCTGTGCGTACACACACACGCACACACAGACAGACACTTCTTTCGGCAGCCCCCTGTTCCGCGCGGCGGTGATTTGCCCTTCAGACAATGCATAATTCAGCAGCCCTGAAGGCGGCCGGGGGGGCGGGCGGCGCCGCGAGAACGTGTCAAACTTGAGAAGCGAACGGCGCCCCTGGAAAGGCGGCGGCACCGGCACCGGCACCGGCACCGCCCGCGCTCTCCCCGTGCCGCGCCGAGGGATGATGCGCCGGGG
>WAAD01004793.1:98567-115785 GCA_013389945.1 Fregata magnificens
GGGACCCCGGCTCCAGGTGAGGCGTGGAGCCGGCGTCTCAGCCGGGCTGACTGCTGGCGGGTACGGGTCTGGCTCGGGGTTCCGTAACGAAAATAATGGGATCCGAAGCAAACTAGTTGATAAATGCCGGCGTCTCCCTGGGCTGGAAATCCAGTTCAGCCGGAGTTCAATCTATGCGCAAGCAGGAGGGGGGTATGGAGGCACTTGCTCGTTTCTGGAGTTGCTCTGTAGGGGAACGGGGGTTTGCTTCAGGCGCTGTTCTCCCGCAGGTGCGCTTCTCGGTGAGCCCCGTGTTCCCCTGCCCCTGCCCGGTGATGCTGGCAGCTCGGACCTTGCAATGCCACCTGACATCTTAGTCGACCCTTAAGAACGTAGACCTTCAAAACACGGCAAACATACAGCAAAGAATAATTTTGCACAAGTGTGTTAGCACCAGCGTGCTGGTGATGGGTGACCGGGCAGCCCGGGCACCTCGCTGACATCTGGGATTCCCTGGTGTTCGCTGGGGAAGCAGCCAGGAACAACGCGATACCCGGTCGTAGCTGCGTGGGTATTTTTTTAAGCTTTTTGAGGGGTTAGGAAGGCCCCTTATTGTAATTGTATTATAATGTCGCTTTCTGTCTGTAGCTGACTTGTGGTGTGTGCAGATTAGCATGCTTAAAAAAACCCAGAGATGCTCATTTTTTTTATGTTAGACGCTTACCCTGAAATGCTTGTATTTTATTGCAAGATTTAAAAGTTGCAGCTCTTCAGAGAATAGGCTGTATATACAGTACCTTTGAGGGAGGATGAATGGTAAACCTGAACGGTCTCAGAAGTGAAAATCGGGAGTTCAGTCGCTAAATCCATTTTCTTTATTAATGATGCTCACCATTCGATGAGAAAGCTATCCCCAGTTTATCCCAGAGAAGATTTCATTTTGTCAGATGCCTGGCGTCTCATCAATTCCTTTCATGTCCTCAGGATTTTCTCTTTTCCAGGAGCAGGCCACAGCAGCTCTCTGTGTTGGGGATAACCGTTAAGCTCTTCTTTTGAATTCATGAGCTTCCAAATTAAACTTTTGCTGACACCTGCTACCTAGCCTGGTTGAGCAGAATGACAGTGTCACGCGGGCTACTGGAGCTCTGCCACCAAGCGAAGTAAATCGCAAACAAAAATAGGTGTAAGGTGCCCGGGCTAGGTTACACAGCGATTTGGGGGAGCTCTGGGAAACTGTGGCTACTGGATATCTAATCAAAGTCTGCTTCTAATGGAGCAAACTTTCCAACAGCAATCGCAGGCAGGAATTAAATCCATAGAGTAGACGGCAACGGAGATTAATAATCATCATCATCAATTAGCTGATGGAATCAAACAGAACAAAATGAGGGTAAACAAAAACCTGGCTTCCCCTCCCCCTCAAATCTAGCCCTACCTTTATTTATCCGGTGTCAAGGATCTCTCCTGCGCGCTGGTTTCGAGTGCCAAAAAATTTAGCAGGTGTCATAACATAAGGTCAAGACTTAATTATTTATATGGAGACATCAATCATCATGTGAGGATGATTTATTTATAAATCACCAGAGCTGTAAAATGAGACAGGGAATTCTGATTTTCTCCTGCTCATTCCTGAAGGGGACCAGGAAGGTCCGAGCTGCGGCCGACTGACCTTTGGAGCCTGCAGAAGTTTCTGCCCAGCCATGTGTGGAGGAGGGTTTCGCTATGCCTTTTAAATTGTGTAACGAAAATGTCACGGGGGAAATCTCATGCATATTTGCTACATCTCAGTAATGAACATTTACTGATTATGGATTATCTGGAGAATTTTGCTTTTTAAACATTATTCAAATTTTTATGTTTATGTAAGCTAATAAGACTGAGGAGATTCAGTAACTACTCTTTGCCTTATGGTATTTGAAAAGTATGTCCGTTGGGCTTAGCTCAGCATCTTCCAGAATCACTTTTAAAATACCAAAATAGAATCTTTCTGCCTGAAAAAAAGCCCCCAACCCTATCTGTACTCAGTATAATGCTCTTTGCTCACAATTAATGCCAAAAATCAATTTGCTAACATGCTTTTTATGTTTCTGCTGATCACAAACAGGATGGCACAGTAAAAGCTTTTATTGCCATCTGATTAGTCCACAGTGGTGGTAAGTAAATAGCTTGGGCTAGTACAGCTGCAAGACTCCTGTGCTGAATGCAGTAGATACAGAGAAGAGCACGGGGTGCTGAGCACCAGGCATGATCCTGCTCTCAGAGTCATTCAAAGAAATTTTATCAACTGTATGAGCAGAAGCAGGATCAGGCCCGTAGGTTTTCCGTTAGCTGGGCGAAGTAACAACCGTGCACGTGGGACGTTCCTGAACCTCTTCCTCTAGGTTTCTGATCAAGGGTTAATTACAGCCAGGGATTCCCAATAGATTTGTCCATTTATTCATCTGTTAATAGAAATGGTGCTGCTGATCTTATTTACGTGATTGCATTTCAGACAGGGAGGTGATTAACTTAGACCGAGTGAAACTGATGAAAAAAAAGGCAGAATACAGGAAGAGAGAGATGGAAAGGAAAGTTATGGTGAAAACGAGTAGAGCTAGGAGGGAAGGTGTCTTTTGCTCACCTATCATTATCTCATAAAACTCCGTGTAGCACAAACCCATTAGCTTTACCATTAAAAAGGACTATTCGAAGCATGAGGAGTATCTAGGGCAGCTCATGATCCCTCTGAACTTCGTGGCAGGACTCCATTTTGGCAAGAGCAAGTCAGTAAGCTCTCCCACACATCCATTATACTGTTCCCACTGATCTTAAAAGAAGACCATTTATCACTGTATTTCAGTGACAGAAATACTAAAATAATATTTCACTGGGTTTGTAAGAGGGTGTAAAATATGGGTAAAAGGATGGATGAGCTGGCAATATCTTCAAAGAACAATTAAGACATTAAGAGTGTGGGAAAATATTTTTAGACATTAACCAATCAGTGAGAAAATTGGAATTTAGGACCTGATTCGGTTATGAGATGTTCCTCGAGCACCCTCTGGATCTTGCCCAGAGCATGTGAAAAATGAAAGATTAATAGTATTTCTTGTAGGCAAGACCAGTCAGCTGCTTGTGTATTTTTATGGTATACTGGGTACATTTATAGCATTTAGTAATGCCAGCAATGTTCAATATAAAGAGTAACAGATGAATGTATCGTGAAACAAGGCACTGGCAAGGCAGGTGGGAAATGATTTCCAAAATATTGCAGCAACCAGGCTGGGAGAAATGTACTAAGATGGTAAACATAATATAATGGACCTAAGCGGCTTTAACCCAAGCCAGGGTTAAAGCCTCAGGTTGAGTCCCACCGATGCAAGATTGAGCCCTACCCACACGTTATGTAGGGGAGGAAAGCCAGGACTCACTGCGTGCAAACCCCGGCAAAGATGGCTTCCACACCGCTCCGTCCCCATCGCATCAGAAGGCAAAAGTGATGATGAAATCACAGTTGAATGCAAAGAGGAGAAAGGAGGGGAATGAAATTGTATTGGCTCAACTGCAAGAAACAAATCGCAGATTTCCCTAATCAGACAGATGATGCCTAACTAGGGCACAAAGCAAACCACGAAGGAAGGTGGCAGATTTCACAAATTAGTCATGGCAAAAATGGTGAATTTCACAGCTTGAAGTGAATTCATGTTATAGGATGAAACAGCACAAAATGATTAAGAGCTTTAACTGATAGAAGTAATAAGCATGTGAGCCTTAGTCATCACACAGCAGCCGACATTTCTCCCCGGCTTCAGCTGAGCCACAGGAGCAACACCTTCAGCCTCCTCCTGTTTCTGATGCTGAGTGGGAGCTAGTGGGGACAACTACAAACAAACGAGGTCCCACGGATATTTCCGGGAGTTTGTTGTCTCCGGGAGGCAAAACCACGGCAGTCCAACGGGAGCTGGAGCAGCCACTCCGCAGGGAGATATTCTGCAGGCGCAGTCTCCGCTCCCAGTGCCGCCACTGAAACGTGGAGCTGTGGCTTCAGCGGTGGAGCACGTGCCATGAGAAGAGCACATCAGGGGACAGCAAGGCCCCGTCTTCACAGCATGACCCCACTGGTGAAGAGCAGAGTGGAAGGACGGCTGAGAAGGGTTGGAACACGGGGGGACACTGTTGCAGCACCCTCCCCGCCATGCTGGGGACAACCTTCCAGGTCTGGCAATGCCACTTGTGGAGCCATTAGGTGCTGGCATGTGCCACCTCATGGTAAGCACGCCACAGTATGCTTCCCTAATAGTAAGCAACCATTAAACAGCCCATTCAATGGCTTTCTTCTGAAAGTCACGCAATTTCCATTCTTTCAGGGAATAAAAACCAATGTCACAAGCCTCTCTCACAGGTGCTGTTACATGACTTTTGCTGGCAAAACATTTCAATAGCTGTTGCAGCGCATTTTCAAGGAAAGCTCTGTGATCAGACACTGGAACCTTACCCTACCATTTGTATCCCTGCCTGGACAAAGATAAAAATTCTGGAGAAAAATGTCACTGTGATGCCTTAATTCTTTTGTTTCAACGTATGCTCTTTATCATAGTTACTGAAAATCCATAGAGCAAAATGCAAGCAAAGTGAGCTAATACCAACCAGGACGAGCCTCCTCCAGCAGCATAAGCCTCCTTCAAACTCTTGGCCTTTGTGGCAGACTGTCCGCCAGTCCCCCGGCAGCGCGCCCCAGAGCAGAGTGGCTTTGCAGGCTGCCAGGAAGGTTAACAAACCCCAGCGCTGGCAGACGGAGCTGAAACTGCAGTGGAGTCATGAACCCTTCAGAGAGCAGAGCGTGCCAGCTTTCCTGTTTATTGAGGGTGTTCCAGCATAGTCGGGTCCGCTGAGCGCAGCTGTATTAATATCACGCAGGGAGGAGGGAAGCTGTTGAGGTTGCCAGGACCGAAGCCGTAGAGGAATGTAATGGGGCAGTGCCAGTTCCTTCAAATCCCACCTGGAAGTTATTAGCCATCCGCTGGAGGCGGCGGAGCACCTGCATCCCAGAATATCAAATGCGCATCGTCTGCACAGAGCCCAGCTGAAGCTCGGCTGGGCACCGCGCGGTCACAGCTCCGCTCCTCCCGACCCAGAGCGAGGGGGAGAGGATTTTAAATTGTATGCTGAAGAAACACCCTAAGAGGAATTGATCACTCTTGAATGAGGATGGGAAAACAAAGTTTGAAAAGAATTAACGTTTCTAAAGCATTTCTGAAGGAATGCCCTTGGACTCCTGGTAGGGAATTAGAAAGGACTTCAAAAAAGGCGGGCTGGGGGGAGAAGCCCTCTTCTCCTGAACTGATTTCAAAACTTGGCAGGTTTAAGAAACCTTTCAGTAATATTTTGTGGATCAATGCTAATTTGATGCATTGGAGCTCAGCACCGTGCCAATTCACTGTCAAACTGATATTAACTAGGCACTTTCTGAGCATGTTTATAGCTCAAGGTCCATTAAATATGCATACGTGACAATTATTGCACCTCCCTTAAAATACTTAATTTGAAATGTGTAACACAGCATCCATAAATGGTCTTTCACTCTTCATCAGAAAGAAGCCTCACTCACTCGGAGGTGCAAGTCCTTGCTCCGGGAGAAGGGGCTGGATGTTACGCCTGTGAAGGCGGCAGACGGCAGGCAGGGGGGCTGATTTCTGTCTTCAGTGCTGCCGAAGAGCAGCACGACCGTGATAAAATCTCCTAGGGCCTGACCTTCCAACCCCCATTCATACAGTAACCAACCTCATGAAAGTCAGTTAATGTAAGTAAATGACACTTGTTGAGAGAGCAGTAATTACTCATGTTGGGAAGGGTGGCAGGATCAGTTACATAAACTTTCTGAGTGGTTTTTGAACTTGAATGCCTGCAATCTAACATCCACTTACAGCTAGGAGCTAAATAAAAGTTGCTTTATTTTTAACGGTTGCTAATTTGAGCCAAAGCCGCAGGAGATCCTGGGTTTTAAATTTGGGTCCCTTTAATACCTGCACAGAAATAGTTTGAGAAATGTTGGTTTCTCATTCTATTCAGTGTGACCCTCAAATGCAAAAATGATCCCCTTCTGAGTTGGGAGAATCAAAGCAGTGGTTAGCTGGTGACATGTATGTTTAGATGACTAACTTTTGGCACCTATGTTTGAATATTTGATTTAATATGCCTTAATTTTTATTTCCTGAAATGGGGATACTACTTAGCTCAAAGAAGATCAATTAATTCTGTCGCTTTTAAGTTATTTAATGGAAGATGTTACAGAAATAATTATTTAATATACTTTAACAGGGTTTTTTGCACAAGCTGCTTGATCTGCTTAAAGCATATAAATCAGTATGAGCTGAATTAGTAAAACAGATTCAGAAATCTAAAGGGTGCATCAGAGGTTAGACTAGTGCATAAGAAGGGATAAAAACTACGTTGCTCTTTCGTTTGGCAAAAACACCACAAAGACTGTTGTTTTGTGAACCTTTGGATATCTCATTTCTTAGGAATCACAAAATCCATTTGTGAAAAGATCTATGAAATAAAGGAAGAAATTGTAAAAGCAGCATCCTGGTCAATAAAACATATGAATCTGCAGGCACATACATAGGAGGATGCCGTGAATCTCTTCTTTGTGTTGCAGTTCAGAAGAGCAGTTATTTTCTTCATTTTAGCAGATGCCAAAGGCTCAGAGAAAGGAGTACTCACAGAACGCAGCCCTTCCTCTCTTGCAGCAGAAATGTATTTGCCTGGTTTCCCAAGTAAGAGAAGAGGTAATCCTGTCCTAATCTGCAGTGACCGAAACCTGTTCATCTGGCGGTTATCACAGCATTGGGGTGTAAGACGGAGCATGACCATCCTTGGGTCTCCCACTCCAGAACTTAGTCATCCAACACAGATTTCCACATCCGCCAGTTCTAGGGAAAGTTCATTCCCTGCCATCTCTACGATGTTTCACAAACACTTAGATGCTTTTTTCCACCTTTCCCCGAAAGTATACTTTATCACACTTGCATCCAAAAAAACCAACTCTCCAACTGCAGAAGCTAATTTATGACTTTTCTGGCTTTTCTTCACAACAGCTATTCAGATCACATAGTTAGCGTTTCTTGCTAATAGTACCTTCCCTGGTCGCAAAGCCCTGCGACAGTGTTTTAAAGAATCAGTTATAACTTACTAGCAAAATGGTTCACATCTACTTATTAGTTACCACTGTACGATCCATCTGAGGAAGCTGCTGTCCAATAAATTACTGCTCTCGCCTGCCTTTACGCAGCCAAACTCTCCAGCATCTCTTCACTGCTTTCCATCACCTAACTTAGTGCCAAGATGGAAGGATGGCAGCTGTCTCAGCACTTAATGCCAGTATTCTTCCTTTGCAGACAAGGGGGAAGGGATTTGCTTTCAAGCTGCCCCTTTTCCCACAGAAACTGACAATAATATTATCTCACATCTTTAAATACGGGTCTCAGAGTTAATGGTGTGACAGTGAGATGCAGAGGCAGAGGTTTTACGTTTGTGATGCAGAACATTTACATGGATCATTTCTTTTTTGTAGTTTTTTAACATTTAAAATTTAAAGTAACTTTTACATCCTTAAAATAATTAATTCACCCTTTTCTCATAAAAACTATATATTTTTTTAATGCTTTGGAATAGCACTGCCCGTACTGTTTTGTGTATGCTGCAACTTCTGGAGGACTCAGCATATCCCCACAGCATTAGATATTGTATATGCACGTAACACATGGGAGCCTCTGCGCAAGGAGCCTGTAGCTCACATAAAGTTCTTCTAATTCTGCACCTTACACAGGAGGTCTACAGCACTGACGGCAGTGTGTAAATAGGATCTACAGGTAATAAATCATTACACTTACCTGCACTGTATTGTTCTAACTACATTGCTATTAACCCCCATTGCAGCATTTTTACTTCAAAATACTAGAATCAGCTTGGTTTCAACCTTTGGTTTACACTGGGAGAAATCTGAGCTTAGGTTAATGGCAGGAGTTTATCTGAGGTCTCTGTTATAATATCAGCATGTCGCTAGCACAGAAATTAATCTGGTTTTCATAAATATTTGATAGGGCTCTATCATCATCCTCCTCATCATTTTGGGCTGGTTGGAAGAAGATCCCCCTGCGATTGCAACCCGTTTCTGAGTTGTCATGGAAAGTCGGTTGGTGATATTTCAATCAGAGTGTTCTTATAACAAATTCCATTCAAATTCTGTCTGAAAGGGAGTTAAGGTTTCATCCTGCTGCTTAGAGAATGATATGCTAAATGCAGCTTCCCATGGGCTTGGCTGCAGTCCAGTGCTTTGTAATTTATAGTTCTCCTTCCCAATTCCGGCTATGACCTTGGGACCTAACTCCGAAGTTCCCCCAGCCGCCTGCGCTCTTTGTAAAAATGCTGTCCCGGAGTCCTTGCCACCTTCCCACCCAGCACAGCCCGGCAGCAGGGCAGCTCTCGGTAAACCAAGGGCAGCAGATGACCAGTGCTCGGGCAGGTGGGGAGCAGGGAGCCAAGGAGAGTGCTCATTTTCTCACTTTTACTAATAGGAGCAAATCACAGAACGTTGTTCTCAAATGACAGAAATTATTAGCTAACTTCGAAGCCTGAAATGCATTTACAGAAGAGGTTTAAATTATATTAGCCAAAGACATTTTCTGTAGAGATAGCCACAAAACAGCTCTGATTGGAGATCTCCAAACAGCTGTTGTGTCCTATGTATTCATATTGGAAAAATAACTTGAAAGATTAAGTTAACATGCGATTAAAAAAAAAACCAAACATTATTACTGATCTTATTGCTAGTATACTGGGGGTGCCTAAGATGCTTTACTGAGAAATGTGTGTGTCTGTGGCCAGAGGAGCTGACAACCCAGATTGTAACATATGCCATTTTTAACAGAAAAATTGTGTGACTGAGAGAAGTTATTGCCCCTTAAAGATTACCTTCATTATAGATTGTAACAGAGATACGTCTTTAGAATGACTGTAGTTCCCTTCAGTTAAATAGCTGTTCAGAAATACGGTCATTTGAGCTTATGTATGTAACTGCGGATTGTTTTAACAAAGTTACTGAACGAAAGCAACTTCAGGGAGGGTGCAGCAGACCCATGCAGCTTTTTTGTTCCTTTATTCTTTCCAGATTTTTCAAGGACATATCTTCTGGAGATATTTGTTTGTACATACCTATCTGGATTCCTTAGGATGGGGAATACTTTTCAAATAAAAAAGGGTGACTTTTAAAATCATTATTTTAAAAGTCTTTTAGATTTGTTAGTTCACCAGTAATTGTCAGGGATTTTCAGCACAGCAAATGACACAGATTTAGCTTTAAAACCAAAGAAGAGCAAAACTTGTCATTGTTTTTGGTCTTCAAAGTATTGCATCTGATATTTTTAGTGATTAGCATTTACCATAAACAAACCTTCTCTGTAACCCAGTCATACCCCCGACTTCACATAGATCTCTTTGAAATGCTTCTTCTATTATCTGTTGTGAAGACATCTGAGAATCATTATGTTAAGTAGTTCTTTGTAAACAAGAAACCAGTGAAACCGAGAAACTCCCTCTGCAAAGATGCTCACCACTAAGATACCACTGGCAAAACAGTCATCAGCTATCTGGATTGGTCTAAAAAGTGGTGACCCTCAACTGGAGAACTTCAGCATAGATTCATTAGGCTTTTCTGTTTCACTAATAACAAAACTAAAATTAAACTATTAAAATGGTACAAAATTGTTTCAGATACTGTGTTGCTACTCCAGTGCTTCTTCTGGACTAGCATTAAAGATGCAGCAGGCTCACATTTAGCGTCTCCTATTTGCTTTTGCACAATGTGCTGCAGCTCTTGTTTTCCCCCCAGTCCTGCAAGCGCTGGTGGCAGCTGCCGAGCAGTCATGGAGTCATGCTCCGTGGGTACTTCATTGTAAAGGAAGCACCGAGAGAGGGGTGTCGTGCAAAAAGATGTCTCTTCTCTGGCAAGTGAGCTTTGTGGAAAGGCCCTTAGACGGCAGCAGTGCTGGGTGTGCAGATACCTTTGCTGTGGTTCCCCGAAGGGAAAGGGCAACAGGCAGTATTTATGGAAGGTTTCTATATAAGAGCTTTCTGTGCTGTACACCGAGTATTTATTTTGGCAGTAGCTCTGTAATTGTGCTGTAAACCACCCTGGGTACTGGTTGCTGTGTACCCAGGAGTTTGACTAGATGCCAGCCAACAGCGAGCTCTGTGATAATCGTGTATCACTTCACAGCGGGAACCCCGTGCCCGTGGGTAGCAACAGCCTTCCTGCTTCCTCCCATGCTCCTCTGAGCAACTGAACCCCACCTCCAGGGCATCTTCTGGACTGTGAACTCGTTGTCGTTTGTTATTAGCACACCTTATGAAGTGTGCTGGGCATGCATTAGAAACACCTTTCTCTCACGTGTTAGAGAATTAATATCAGCCTGTCTCAGACCTGGCTGACCCCATTCCCTTGCATTTCTAGGGCAAGGAAGTAGTGGGGAGAGCTTGCACAGTGGGGACCCACCACCAGAGCTCACAGGGTCCTACTCACTCATTTCCTCCAGGAAAAGCCTTCTCTTCAAAAAGTCCCGCTCAGCCCTGGAAATCTCATTCTTTCAACAGAGACCAATCAGAGTTGGCTTTTGAGGTGCTCTGAGCAGAGGCACCAGTTTCTTCCAACTTTTCAGTGTTGCAGAGAGTTTTTTTTATACGATTATTGGTATTATTCATGCAAACCTGCAGCTCCTCATCCTTAAGTGACTTTGAGATTTCCTTCTATAATCCGTCATATCAGCAGCCCTCTTGGCTGGACTTGCCTTAGTAACAACTGCTCCTTCTTCCTGCAGTTCTCCTGACACCTCTGTCAGAGGGACAGAAAGCCAAACTCGGTAAGAGGGGATGACATGGAATTCACCCACGTTTGGATGGGAAGGGGCGGGGTGCATGATGTATAAAGGAAATATGTAAGAGAGACCGACAGAGGAAGCAGCTGGGCTAGTTCAAAGAAACAGCTCTGCCTTGTAGTTCCATGTAGCGCTATATGACATTACCTGGAGCATAGCCTGTGAGACCAAGAAGTACTCTTTCAGTCTGATCTGGCTCTTGTGTGTCTGATTAAAGCCTCTCTCTCTTTTTTCCAGCAATATGCCATCTCACTGGTTGCATAAACCTGGCAGTTCTGCTACACTGGGCATTTTCCCTGTTTGGCTATTAAACTGCCGTGACGCTTTCTTTTGTCAGGGCTTCTTTTTCCCCCCTAATCTCTCACCTAAACTTTTTCTTTCTTAGCTTCAGGCCATTGCTCCCTGGCCTACAATTTTCTGAGACTGTGAATAATTCCCTACCTTCATGTCTATTGTTACCTTGAAGGTATTTATAGACTGTGATCATGTTCCCCCTGAGCCGTCTCTTTCACTGGACTCTATGAATTTAGCTTTCTCAGCCTCTTCACATGTTATGTTCTCTAATCCACATATCATTGCCCTCTTTTGTTTTCATCTTCTTTTTTTGAAGATTGGTTACTAGAAATACACAGCATCATGGTTTTGCACGGCCATTGTTTATACGGATTTGCATGCACTTCCCCCAGTTAGCTGTATTTTCTTACCCAGCGGGGGTATCTTTGTTTATATTAGTTTACTTTATGAAATATCTCTCTCCTCTCCAAATTTAATTTTGCAAATGAAAATATACCAAATAACTCTCCATTTTGCTACCAAGGTATCAACAGAAGGCAGTAAGGCTAAAGAAGGCAACTGACCGTAAAGACTCCTAAGGTCGATTTTTGTTTGGTGCAAAAACCTTGCCTGAGTTAGGTGCAGCCTTCTGCACAGGGCAGCTGCTCACATGGGAGCAAGGATCATCCTCACGATTATGCCTGTGTCCCATGTAAGGACCTCTTCGTCTGCCATTTTGGAAAGTAAAATCAGCTACCTGCCCCCAGCCATTCAGTTTCTCCATTTAGCATGGCTTCCTCTGCTTTATCACTGAAATATGAATTTCTGTCCTATGGAAAATTCTAATTTTGGTTTCTTTTAAGATTAAAAATCTCAGTTTTAAAACTTGTCATGAAATACAAAATTCTTGGGAAGGAAATTCAGTTTTGGGAAAGTAGAAATGCTCCATCTAGATGGTTTTTATCTAACCTAGTGTGCTGGTTTTGGCTGGGATAGAGTTAATTCTCTTTATAGTAGCTAGTATGGGGCTATGTTTTGGATTTGTGCTGAAAAGTGTGTTGATAACACAGAGATGTTTTAGTTGTTGCTAAGTAGTGCTTACACTAGTCACGGACTTTTCTAGGCTCCCATGCTCTGCCAGGTGCACAAGAAGCTGGAAGGGGAGGGGACACAGCTAAAATTCTTGATCCAAACTGGCCAAAGGGCTATTCCATACCATATAACGTCATGCTCAGTATATTAATGGTAGGGAGCTGGCCAAGGGGGAATCACTGCGCGGGGACTGGCTGGGCATCGGTCGGCGGGTGGTGAGCAGGTGTATCACCTGGGGTTTTTGTGTGTTTTGGTTTGTTTTCTTTCTCTCTCTCTCTCTCTCGTCGTTTTCCTTTTCACTACAATATTATTCTCAATACTATTATTGTTATTTCCATTATTTTACTTTAGTTATTAAACTGTTCTTATCTCAACCCACGAGTTTTCTTGCTTTTGCCCTTCCGATTTTCCCCCCCATCCCACTGGGGGTTGGAGGGGTGAGCGAGCGGCTGTGTGGTGTTTAGCTGCCTGCCAGGTTAAACCACAACACCTAGGTACTATGATTTGGCTGTAGTGACATATCTCCCCTTGTAACGTCTCAGCTCAGCCCATCAGCGCCGTGCCCCACAGGAGCTGCAGGTCCCAGCAAACCCTGTGGCTCAGCCGGACGCTGGGCTCCACCACGCAGCACTGCCTCTTTCCAACTTGCTGCTTTTTCTAAAGTTTATAACAAATCAACAAATGACAAATGTAAAACGCAAAAAGCCTGAGGAAAAGGTTGTATCATATCATAGAAAAGGAAACCATGCCTGGGAGCGAGATCTTTGTATGGGGAAGGAATTACAGCTCCCCCAGAGCAACAGCAAGGTTGAGATGAAGGGAGAAGTTTGAACCTAAATTTGTAAAATTAGGCCATATTAAGATTTCTCACAAAGTCAAAGCACTGGAAGATGGAAAAAGCTTCCTACACTGTAGCATGTGTGGCTCTGTGGATGTGCCCAGGATTAGATTTCTGCACATCTCCCATTCACTCTGATGCCTGTGTAAAACCTGACACTAATGATGTCCCTTGTAAGACAGAATAATCTATCAAACTAACCAGTACTTCTCCAGCTTCTTCCTTGGACTTCCCCATCTCTCTGTACCAGTCCTTTGGTTTTACTTAGCTCCTTACTGTTTGAAACAACTGTCTCTTTTTGTCCTGGGCTTGTACTGGATTTGCAATTAGGGTCTCAGTTCTGAAAGATCATGAGAAAAAAACCACCTGTAATAGTAATGCTGTGTTTAAAATAACTAATCCTTAGTTCTACATCGGTTTATTAAAAACCCTCCTCCCATAAGTAATAATAGCAATGTGTATGAGGACATTACAAACATTCTAAAAGGTCTTCTATCTTCATATTGTACAAAAATTTATTCTTAGCAATACTGCTGATTTTACTAGCGCTTCACCTCACTCTGTTTCAGCAGAGCCGTAACAGGCTTCATATGACAATACAAAGTGGACTGCTAACATCTGCAGGGCTCGTTCCTGTGAGAAGAATTGAACTCTCTGAATAATTAATTTTTCTGTTCAGTGGTTGAACCGAAATTAGTGGGGGGAAGGATTGCTTCAGGTATGTCCAAAAGACAAGTGAGTGTTTCATTTTTGTCACTGAAACAGAAATCTTCAAAATTAAAAATAATTTCCAATACGAAGATCTTTTTCTGCTTACAAGTGGGGGGGGAGCAAATGTTTTATTTTGGTAAGTTTAGAGTAATTTGTAAGATGTTTAGTCAGTTGCTACCCTCATTTTAAAAAAATCCACACAGTTCAACTTACAAACATTTTGTAAATGAAAGATCCCAGCAAGCTTTAGCAAGAATTACAAGAAGTTATAATCTCCTGCCTTTCAGAGAATCGGTGTTTTTAATGGACACCAAAATGCACTCTGGAAATAGGCTGCTGCTTCTGTCTTTTAGTTAATTATTAAATTAAAAATGTTTGAAATATGCATTGTAAGAGGACTTTATTTTAATTTTCCCAGCAGAGACATTGGCAGCTCCTGGATGATACTGCGCCGAACTGTCCTCTTTAATGACATTTTCTTTTTAATAATCATTGATCCACACAAATTTGTCAGTTCCTAAATAGGAGCTCATCACTCACATTGCTTGTGAGAGCTCTGTCAAGGGCTGAGCGTGGCGCAGAGGATCTCCAACTATGCAAGTTTGCCATGTAATCACATGATAGGTTGGCCATGATTTGGATCCTAATTTTTTGTGGCTGTTCTAAATACATCAGCATACCAAAATACCACATCTTTTGTCCCTGTGCGCTGAGAGCGTTCAGAAAGGAAAGGTAAAATCCTTTGATGAAACATAAGCAAAATAAACCAAGTTGGAAAGCAGTATTTCCTGTCTGTCCCCAAGAACAAGAATCTCTTACCTCCATCTCCACCCTGTTTGGGCCAAAATATCACCGTTTTCTCAATTTATTGTTTAAATGATTGGGCAGCCCAGGCCAGTTCTTGATGCAATAGGAATGCAGAGGTCTTTGTCACCTCGACACCTTCAGAGGATGACAGGGATGGCTCAGCCCAGGCAGGCCGGAGCAGAAGCACAGACCGGGGCCCCAGCGCAAGCCCTGGGCTGAAACCCAGGGAACAGGCTGCGCTCTTTGCTTATCGAGCAGAAGGGGCCGTGTTGTGAAAGGCAGGGGGTGAAAGAGGGCAGGGAGACTCTGAGGAGTGCACGGTCCATGCTAAGACACTGATCCATGAATTGGTTTTGCTTTTCCTGACTTCCTGTCACTGGACATTGCTCTCAGCGTAGTCAGTCCTGTATCCCCTCCCAGACACCACGCTGACTGCAAAATATATGAAATAAAATCAGGCAGAGACAGCACAAAGTGCAACTGCCAAAGGCAAGAAAAGAGGGATCTGGGCTGTGCGGAGGCGCTGGTGAGGCAACAGACGTGAGGCAAAGGGGGAAAAGCGTGCAGGGGGAAGGTGTAAATTTGAGAGCAAGAGCTGAGCCTTGAACGCAGGAGTGAGGAGGAGCCAGATGAGCTGAAAAGAGACCTGCCATCCATGCCCCAAGGGATTCATAAAGAGGAGAACAGGAGGCTGCCTGGCCATGAAAGTCTCCTTTCAAGGAGAACAGGGGAACAGTTTGCAGCAATTCCCGGTGGCAGGGACAGGGTATTTGATGAGCCTCCCACAGCCTGGACCTTGGATCAGTCAAAGCACAGCAAAGCCTTGCTTTTCCCCTCTCACTGCCCTAGGTCTTGTCCTAGAGTCACCTGGAATGTTATGAAAGCAAACACCTGCTGGAAATTAAATCGTGACCTGTTGTATAAGAGCACACATGAAGCCCTGAAAAACCAATGCTGACATTACACAATCATGTCTTCGAGGGTCTGGTGCTAAGGAGCAACTGTACCTTCCAGCTGTTGTACAGAGCCTTGGGGGGGGGCATAATCCTCTTCCTTTTTTTCTCTTCCTCTCTGCCCTTTACAACTATGGGAAGAAAACAGATCAACACTGTAATGTGACTTATTTCCCAAGTCCTATAGGGAAAAGAGATGGGGAAGAAAAGGACTCCCAGTCCTTTCCCAGAGAATCCCCATGATTAGGGAAGACGACTCCTTTAGGATACCACTGGAGACCACTACTGTATTTCTTCCTTTTCCAGTGATTCCCAACAATCTTCACAGATCACGACCCCCTTAGGACATTACTGTTCACGGACACAAAATGCTCTGTTTTCTCGTGTTCCTTCTCTCAGCACCTCCCCTGAGCAGGTATCCCTGTGCAGGAGGAAGGTTTACAGTTCTTCCCCCCCGCTTTTCATCTTGTAAGCTGTACCCTGATCTCATTCTCTGCTGCTACACAAACAATAAACCAGGCACCCGAGCATGGTTTATCTTAGTAATATTCCATTTCTCTGCCAGACTTTAGGTCAGGTGGTAATTTTGGGTGAGGTAAGGTCTGCAAAGACAACAAATGCAAGAAACAATCTTTCTCCCAGCAAAGGATAAACTAGATGACCCAAGTGATTTTCTCTGTCACTACTATTTATGTTTCTATTATGGAATAAACCGCTGGACAAGGAGAAGGGTTTAACGCTTTGACTGTAGTGATGGATACTACCAAAAAACTCAACTTAGTTCATCTCCTTGCTGCCTTATAAGGAGCAGTATGTGTCTGGCAAAACAGCAGTATTTCTCTTCTGTGCAGAGGTGATCTGTAGAGCATAGCATATTCTCCTTGAAGGATATCACGGATTGCAAAGATGCTTGGCTTGGACGGCTCAGGTGTTGAATATCTGTATGAACTTGAGGCAAATTTTGGCTTGCTTTCCTTATCTTCAGTCTGTGAAACGTATTTCAGTCTGGAGTGAATTTTCAGTACCCGTGTACTGTCTGTACAGCTCTGGAAACGCTAAAGTAAGGAGAGAAGAGTTCAGGGCAAATGCATGGGTTCCAGCATTTCCCTTCCCTGGAAGCCTGAGGACTACCTCCAGCCTGAAGCACGTTCACAGGCTCTGCATTACTGATCTCAGGACAGGAAGAAAGCTGAACTCCTGATACCAGCAGAAAACTCCTCCACCAAAGAGTCTGTTACTAAGATCCTATTCATTACATGGTAAAGGGCTTACGGGTCAGCCTGTTGGTTTACTTCTCAAACAAGAATACCATCGTCCAGCTCTTACCAACAGCAAGCTACCAGCCCTCATCCTCACGTATTGGCTTTTCTAGGCAACTGAAGAAAAAACATTTCTGAGTGGGTTTAACAAAGGGAGCTGAAGATAATTATGTTTATAGTTTATAAATGTGAAGGTGACTCCTGGATGTTTATACTGTTTAGACTAAGAAACGTTGTTAAAAGGAACAAGATGTCTCAATCCTACAGCATCCTATTTTTCTGTGAAGTAAAACTCTATAGTACCAGAGGGTGAATAGTTTTCTTCTGCTGTTAGCCTCTCAATTCTATTAAGAAATTCTGGAATATTATTTCCCTGCCTCTTTCCTCATTTTCTTT
>WAAD01004793.1:115808-192169 GCA_013389945.1 Fregata magnificens
CCAGATAGAGCAATGCTTCACTTAAACTCCATTGTAGACAGCAAGTGTCTCTAGCTGACACTGGATCACATTGTCATTATGATTTAGGGTTTCACTGATCGTGCTTTATTATTTTTGTATTTTCCAGAAGGTTTTAACTCTCATTTTATGTGTTCATTGAATTGTTTAAAGTAAAGAGGCTCTCAGTCTCCATTGCCATACTGAGAGGAAATAGAGGAGAGTTTGCTGTTATTACCATGCAAGCTAGACAGTCTGAACAGTGTCTTTTAGCCAGTTGTAAATCCACCATTATAAATCACTATGGGAAGGGGAATGGCAATCACTGCATTTTGATTTATTGCCACAATACTTTTCATATAAACATACTGACCAGAATAGGGAATTTAGGTGTATTTTGTATGTCTTGCTGCAGTAAACATATCTCTTCAAAGCACCATTTGTGCTAGAAGTCAAAAGAGTATCTCTGAGTAAGAACTACTCAACAGAAGAAAGAAGAGAGAGTGCCAGGCTTATGCACAGTAGAGGAATAAAAAAAAAAAAAATCTGCTGTGTAGCATAACTGTGTGGGGTTCTATAATTTCTACAGATTGGGATGTAGTTGTGTTCACGTAATGCATAAATAGTTCGCCCTGGTTCAAAGAGAAGGGCTGTTCTGGGAGCTACGAGGCACTCGGAGTTTTAGTTCCTACTTTTCCACAGACTTCTGTGGTATTTTCTGCAAGTCATTTCATTTCACTGCACCTAAATTTCTTCGTCTGTAAAATAAATCCTTCAAATACAATTGAATCAGCTTCATACAGCAAATTACATCTGATGCCGAATCATGTATTTTATCTCTCTGTCTGTCTGCTTATTTTTATTGTGAGCTCCTCAGGGCAAAGACTACTACTTGAAGTCTCATATATAATAAAAGTGTCTTTAGCACCGCAGGTCCCATTCTCAGGGACTGGAAGCTTACTGTAATAAAGATAAACAAATGTGATCAGCCACTGGAATTAAAATAAAGCATCCAAACCAAAGAAAATCTATACTTATGAACCTCTCATGAACATACTGGCCCCCAAAACAGATATACTGTTTAGGTGCATCCCTGGACAGATGCAAAACACTGGCTACACTTCAGCCTTTGGCCAATTGGAACTGTGAAGAAAAGCTTTCTTGCCGCAGCCAGAGCCATTTAGGAATAAAATAACGAAGACCGCAGGCTAGGGAACAGGGTACTCAATAGTTCAATGACCTTAACAAGAGAATGTAAAGGAATATTAATAATCCTGAACCCCTGTTTTCAATTGTAGGAACGGGTTGGCTAGTCTAAACATTCCTGAGCTGGAAAAAAATCTAAAGAGGGATTTTTCTGGTGATACAGACGCTATGGGGGTTATCTGGAAAAAGAGAGCTGAGAACACAGACAGGTTTGCCTGTCCCTGGAAAAGGCCAGGCCAGGGCTACCAGCCAGGTTTTGTGGCATGCCCCCATAGCATGGAAAGACTCATGAAAAGAGTTCTTTCTTAGAAGACAGAAGCTAAAATCTTGTTCTTCCTGAAAATGTTATCTCCTGATACAGACACAGAATAGAGATACAACCTGAATAGAAATGTGACAGGGATTTGGTCGGCTGAGCAGTTTCAGAACATGTTTACCATACTCCACCTGGTCAAAAAACTGAAGAATGGCAAAGATGGAAATATTTTCTTTCTTAATGCCTAGATCTGATAGCACTGAGCATTAATTACAATGAATTCAAAGGCGATAAAAGGCTCATTAGAATCACTCTTGAAAACTGAGGAAGTGCTGGATCATTGAGGTCAGTCCCTTCAGTTTAAGCATGAGCATTTTGCTCAGACAAAACTTAGTGTCTCTCACCAGAGTTTGGCTGCAAGTCCTGAGCCCAGGGCTGTGCCCTAATGATAGGTTCATGATACATTGCTCGTTATTTTTCATACATATTAAACTCATTTTGTTCACAGAAGAGTTCTCTGGGGTCAGCAAACGCCTCATGATGCTCATTGCCCTGAATGGCATTAACACCTTATGTGGCAGTCATTTCTGCATTTCTACTCGCTGTGCCTACATTTTAAAGAACATTATTTTCTTCCAGAAAAACATTTCAGTTCTTGCAATCAGTGCTCATTTTTGTAAATTAAGGAATGAATTCTGCCAAATTGTTCTCCTATTTTTCTCTCTTCCAGGGTTATTTGCGAGGTAGCTTATGCTACTGTCTGTATATCTACTACGTGCTTTACAGGAAAATGAAATCATTACACACAATACAAATTGTTAGACCTCTTTTATAATCACACACTCTTAATTGGCATGTAAGCACTAAGATCTCTGTAATACATGCAGTAAAATGTCTCCGACTCATTTTTTTTTTCCCAAGTTTAAAGGTCAATGAGAATATTTTTCTTTGATTTGACAGGCACACAAGAAATAATGCAAGACTCATTTATGGTCAGGTAATGCACAAAGAAATCTATAAATCAAGCTATGGGGAATATTAGATCATGCTCATATCTGAACCCATCTGGCTTAGTTCAGGAAAGAATCAATATGAGGCAGAGAGCTCAGTATTACTCATGATTTATGCTCTTGCATCTAAGGGGAGAGACATTTGCAATTTTTAAGTCACTTCATCTGAAACAAAAGGATATGCAAAAGAAACTACAGTTGGCTATTACAACATATGCATTAGGTAAGTAATTTGATCACAGATTATAGCTGCTGGAGGAAGGGATGGTTCTCGTGGTTCATTCCACTTAATGACTCAGCACATTGTTATAGTATTTTGATCTTCCTCCCCCCAAGGTATATTAGGACAGAGCCGTTAAGAAATAAAATTAGCCAGATTTCCATGTGTTTGATTTTTGTCAGTGAATTGCAATTGATAGATCTCAGGCACAGTATTGTTAGAAAATATAGCATATTGTAACATACATAACATATAGCTTTTCTTCATTGTCTTCTTTCAAATACTACTTTCACCAATAAACCCCAAACCTAAAAACATATCATGGCCAAATATTAATCTTACCCCACTACCATATTAGACACATAAGCTTTTGATCCTTCTGTGAACATCCAGGATTTACGTGAAAGCTTTCTACCTGTATCATTCATCTCTCAACTAAATAAAATCTCCAGTTGGCCTTAAAATCAGCCTCCCCAAGAGGCAGGATGAAAAGTGTCAGACTGCGTTGCAGTACACTGTGCGAATGCACGGGGTGGGAGGCAGAGGAACGAGAGATTTCACAAAGCAATTAGAGTATGAAAAACAGATACTGCAGTGATGGGTGCCATAAAAGTATCAGGGGAACTGGGGCAGGTAAAACATCCATTTCAGCTACAGTGATTTGTTTTACATACAGTGCTAATATCCTTCATACAAATACCAAATGCAGCTTAATTTAAATCTAGAAAGGCATTTAGACTAAAGGGAGAGCCTGACATATTTTTCTCCCAGCTAATGTGTACAAGTAGAATCAATACTTTTCCCAGTATATGTTGATAAATTATTACATCAGACTTTATTGATCCCACCAAAGAAGAAGGAGGTCAAAATAATGGAAATCAGATGGTTGTGATTAGAAATGCTTGGGATATTCATTTGGAAAAGGTTGATAACTAAAATGGTCTATGGGCTTTACACTTATTGATTTAATAAATAGAATAAGCCTTGCTGATCCAAAACAAGCTTACTTGTATAGGTATTTCAGGGGGTTGTGCTACTGAAAGCCAGTCTATATGTCTTCTGTATGTGCTTGACTTATATTTTAGTTCAGTGCACTGAAACCATTCATTTTAAACATCTGTTCCTTTCAGCCACAATTTTCTACTGCATTTTGCTGCTGAGAACCCTTAGATTTCATTCTGGTAGTAGGCTTAGTACTCTTTCAAGTATTTATTTAAAAGGTTTTCGTATGTTTGTATTATTAATAATGATGAATACGTTCATTAATTTACACGTGCTTTACAAACACTGGGCAGGATCCAAGAGCCTCCCATGTGAGGAGTGATGTGTTGGGGCTGTGCTATTGAGTCTTTCTCAGATACATCCTTTTAGCAGAGAATAATATATCAGTGTTGCACCTTTCAACCCAAAAGATTCCAAAATGTTTTCCGAACCGAAGAGGGCAGCGTGCCCACTAGCAGACATCACATCATCCATCCCAAGAAGGCACCACCTCTGAGGCATTGTATGGCAATAGCCTGGCAATGCAGAGCACTCAGGAGCTGCGCAGGCAGGGAGGCAAGCTACCATACATATGATGGCAAGAAAAAAAGAGGTAGCATATGATTTACCTGAGGGAGACACAGTCAGGATACAAAATTCACAGCTTTCTCTCCCTTTGTCTTCATACCACTGGAGTCTCTTCTGTTTTGGGCATCCCACTTGTGTCTTTGTTTCTTCCCACACTAGCTTTACTCTCCAGGCACTATTCCCCCACCTGGGGCTCAGTTTCCTTTTTACAATCTCAGGCTTCTACTTCCACACTTTTGCCGTTAACATGGTCTCCAGCTGCCTCTTCTCCATAACACTCCTGCATCATACATCCTCCAGCCAGCAGCCCCCACTTGCCCTCCCCGTTCCCTCTGGGATGAGCTGGCCCTTTTGCAGTGCCACTCACCAGCGCCAGGCATGCCCCCTCCCTGCTCTGTGCTGCTGTCTCTACCTTACAGCCTCAGCAAGTAAATAAGAGGGACTAGCCATGGAGGGGCTGCGGCAAAGACCACGCTCCTTGCAAGGACTTTGAATGCTCTTGATAAGAGCGATACCTGCCAGCTGGGGCTTGTAAGGATGGAGCAGACCAAAGTCTGTTTCACCTGTTCTCTCACAGGCGGCATTTTTCCCAGAACCCACAGGAGCAGGCTGGAGCACTGCCTCTGGGAAGGGTAATTTAACTGACTGTAAAATGCAAGTAGTATTACCATAGCCCTGAATGACAAAAGAGAAGCAGAGCTCCACTACATCTCTGGGAAAGGGTGGGGGTTGGTCACGTCTCATCAGTTTCAAAAGTCCTTCTAAAATATGGTAACGCAGGAAATGTGTATGTGCAGATATGGCTCATTGAAAGTCAAAAATTCTTATCCCATTTTCTTTCCACGCTTGGGATTTTTCCAAAGTTTCTCTCAAGCATGAGAAACCAAATATGCTTTCCTTAAGGTCTATAGAAATTCCTTGCTCTGGTTCTGGTGTAATGAATACCAACCGACTGTTGAGTTGACAGTAGTTACAAAGCCTGGGCCACACGGGACAGCAGTATAGTCTGAAAAATGAAAACATCCATATGTACTTCTCATTTGCTGTGAGTAGAAGGTGATCCTGAAAATGAATTCTATATTTCTTCCCAATCACCCTTCACCATGGCCAATGCCTAAAAAGCTGTGTGTTTTCCCCCGGCAGCAGCACATCTAGCAGTCACAGCAGCTGCATAGCAGTTATATTGCAAGGGTGACAAAAGTCATCTTCCAGACAGGTAGAAAATGATACAAGCTCCATAGCACATGACTGGATCTATCATACCTGCTCTGCGTTCTTTAAAGGTACAATAGCATAGCATAACAAGTTATATTGGCTAGCTCAGTATAGCAGCATCATAACCTCTATACCAGGTTATAGTTATGAATCTCCTTTGGACAGTACAATGCAACTGTTTCTTCTGGATAAGACCTATTATATTTGTTACCTGCTCTACAATAAGACACCTGGACCATCATTATCCTGCACCAACTTCATAGGTTCTTTTGCCTGACCGGATTCTTTCATCCTAAAACTCACCAAAATGAGGAGCATTAGAATGAGGAGGGCTGGGGTGAAACGGGAGAGAAAACACTAGTTCCCCGTTCCTGTACGTGCTGCAAGATGAAGCAGACTCTTTTGAGTTATAGCAGCGGGATGTGGCAAAGCTTTCTGGTCCTTTCTAAAGAGCCCGAACTTCATTGATGTGAGGCAGGGCTGTAAAATATAAGGGTAGAGGGTGCTCAAAGGGCCATTGCTAAACATTTCCTTTGCTTTCCGTGCACTGAATTCAGCTTTGGACATTTACATGCAATAGTAGTTTAGGATTAGATTAAGAAGTACTTCATGCCTGGGATTACACCCAAATTTGGGGAAGTCATTTCAGATCTCTGAGGAGCAGTCATAGCCTAAAGCAGAAACACAGTTGTCCTGTGCATGGTGAGGTGCTGAGCACTGAGCACTTACAAGGCAACAGAGAGTAATTTGGTGTCCCTCAACTGAAATGAGATATGATTTCCCCAGTAGGGAGTCCAGAATTTGTACTATATTCAGGTGATAGTGTTTATGTATCTCTGTTAAAATGGCATATTATTCCCAATGCTGATATCTTTCTGGCCACAGAGGCTAAACTATTATTTCCTATTCATACTTTTTTTTTTTTTCCTGCAAAGCTTCACTTCTTTAATGCTTGTTATTTAGAAACTTTGTGTTATGTAAATAAAAGCTGTGACCTTTGCCTTTCCAGGGGCTGGAGCTAAGTTAATGTAGAACAGCACCAAGAGAGAGTAGGAGCAAACAGGGTTAGAGCACATTTTTAAATGCCATTTTCTTGCTTGTAATTTATTCTTCCTACCTCTAGCATTCCTCTGCAGAGATATTTATAAAAATAGGTGTTTCATGCACTGTATATCACAGGTTTATTTAGGACTGTTGTTGAAGATTTGCACTGCTTAAAAGAGCAGTCATAGCAGATAATTCCATTTGCAAGCTTCAACAAAATGTTCCAGGGAAAGTGCTGTTATCACTGTGGAGAATTTTAATGATGGCAGAGTTTACAGACAACTTATTTGGCAAACAAAGCTGCAGCAACAGACACCTCAGCAAGTTATGTTGCCAGTGGTGGTTTTCTGATTGTTGCTGCTGCCTGTTAAACACATTTTACATTTACCTCCCAGCTCGCTCCAGAAACTTCAGGACTGTGTTTATCCAGCAGTGCTAACCTTGCTCCTCATGAAACACTGATCAGGAACTCATCTAAAAAAGTTGCTGAGCACCACACAGACCTGACCGGGGAACTCAATGACTGCCTGTTCTGTTCTAAAACTTCTTGTTATGTACATTAAAGTATTGGCTTTGCCATTATAATAAGGAAAATTAATAATAACTTTACTAATAACGTAATATGATGCAAGGCAACCGTAGGAGAAGCTGGGACAAGGTACCTCCTACTTTCTGGGAGATGCCTCATTAATTCACATCTCGCTAACCACAGGATTTGCTACTGCAATAAATTAATATGGTGCTTTAGTAATCTGTTACCAACTGTTGGACGGAGTGAGGAAAATAGGAGCTTGCAAGCTGGTAACTCGCTTCATCTTAAGTCCTCACTGAACAGAGGCCCTCTCTGTGCATGTTTAGACCTGCAGGGACACTCCAAAGGGACAGCACTGATATCCTCGCTATATATTGCACATAATATATAATTATTATGTGCCATATATTGCACATAATATGTAATAATATAGCGCTATATATTGCACTTATCCAGCTTAGATTCCCTTCCCTACAGGCAAACTGCTTTTCTGTGCCGCAGCCTTGGCAACACCTAAGAACCTGCTTGCTTGCCCACCTCTTGGTCACCAGCTGCCCATGCAGCAGGCTGTACCACCGCCGAAAGAGAAAGACAGATTAAATGTATGTAGCCTTCCCTTTACAACTGTTCACTGGTGTCTGGAAAAGGAAATTTGAGCTACTCCCTCTCATACTGCTCCTTTTCAACAAATGCATCAGGTTTTGGTGTTGCCAGTCTGACACTCCTTCATTAGCACCAGAAAAGCTCGTCAATGCACTCCTGTGTATGTTGCACTGGAAACCTTGCAAGATGCCACGCTGTTCCCAGTGATTTTTTTCCTTTCTCTCATTGCTTTTAAGCTGTCAGCTAGAACAAAAGGAGTTTCAGTTAATTATCTGTGTATTTGCTGAAACCACTAACCTACATCCTAGCTAGTGCGAAACAGTTGCTTAACTGAAGCTCTTGGCAGATTTACACACCTTCTGGTTGTAAGTTTAAAAAAATCTATTCCTGTTTTCAGATTTGCATATTCAATTTCCTCTTATATAAAAATAAACATTTTACCTTTTTCATTATTCTCCAGTAACTAAGGAAAAAGGATTCAGTAGCTGGAATATTAACCTGAACTGTGGAAGGTCCAAACTTAGCCTCTTCATGTCCAGATAGCCCACTTCTCTAGGCAAGATCTTCGGGTTTCTCTGCCTCAGCTTCTCATTTGTAAAATGGGAGCAACGATGTTCTTTCACAACTATAGATGGTGAAAATCTCAGCTATTACAGTGACAGGGATGGTGCAGGTGACTAAATAGATAAACTGTACTGCAGAACATGGAAGGGTTTAATCTGATTTAGTGCTTTGGAAATATATTTATCTCCACGCATATGACTTTCTTTCGGTGCTGTTCTTTTTTGATGGACTGTTTCTCAGCTGAATCAGTTCCCTCAGTTCACTTCACTACCCAGCTCAAAGACATTATGCCAATGTAACGCAGCAGGTGGGACAAGACGGCTAGAAGTATTAACTGCTTGAGTTGTACCGCTACCAAACAGCAAATCGTGGCCCTAGAGTTTCATGAATCATTTTTTGCACAGTAGCACATGACATAGCTGGAACTCAATTAATGTTTCCACTGATTTTGCACAGAGCTGTGACCTTGCATACGATATTCAAACAGATCACATGCAAAGTCACAGCCACCTCACTGACAGATACAAACTGAATGTCACCATCTATGCACCCACCATGTTGTTCTCACCCTTGATGGTAATTAAATGTGAATTTTCTCCTCCTGGGGAAAATTAAACATCTGCACGATGCGGAAATTTTATCCTGGGTGTGGAGGGAGAGGGTTCAGATGTCCCTCTTCTCGCAGATAATTGCTTAGTTTAATGAGGAAGTTTTGCAGAATTTTTAACCATTGCTTCTGTGCCTTGTTTAATTATTTGCATATGGCATCAGCAAGTTAGCAAAAGTGTGCATATACAGCACTTCTTCTCACTCCTGTATTAGACATTAATGAAAAGAAGCACGAGGATAAGTTTCTCACTAATGATGATGGAAAATTAGTTTCAAAACCCCAGAGATGTCTTGAAAGATACACCAATGATATATAAAGGTCCAAGGAGAGAGATTCAGCACAAAATGTTGCCTAGGCCCTTTTGGGCTGTTTCTCCAAGAGATCCTGTTCCCATTTAGTTTTGTAGTTATGAGGGAGGGTGGCAAAGAGTAAATACAGAAGGATCTAAGAGACTGCAATACACAGAGCAAGTAAGTGAGGCTGATAAACACAGCGCAGACTAGACAACGAATGCCAGCATGGCATATACAGTAAAGGTTACATGCCTGGAGACCTACAGCCAAAGACAGATTCATGGCTTTTTTTTTAAGTCTCAAGCTAGTGAAAAGTTGAGTGTCTGGAGAGGAGCAACGCTTTATGCATTAGTCATAACATGTTGAAGGGCAGCAAACCCACAGTCAGGAGCACAAGGTAGCAGAAAAACAGTTGCTAATTCTTTTCCTCTCTCATTCTGCAAGATGCAGTCTCCAGTTACTCTCGGGCATCTCAGCCAAGCAACAAGAAGCCAGTTCAGAGAGGATCACACTCTACTTACACTCTGTGCTACCGTATGCTTTAGCATCTCGTTTGCAACCGTGTGTATTTCTTCTCTGATAAGACTGAGTTTTATAGTGGTTTTCAGTGTGAAGGGAAGAGATGGTGTTGATTATTAGGACTTACTGTTTTAGTCAGTGGTAAGCAGCCAGTCAAGTATATACTACAAGCCCCATTTAAGAGTAAGGGATCTGTTTGCCCAACTTCACCCTTTCCTGCAGCTAACGTGGGAAGAGCTGCAGGAGTGAGGGTCAGGTGATGGTGCTGACACAGCTCGACCATTTCACCACCTCAGACATGTCTTCAGTTCGGGGGTTTGTTTATTTTCCTGATTGATAGGCTCCTAATTTTTTCTTAAGAGTGCCTGAATCCCTCTGCAGATAAACAAATCTATGACAATAAGGCTGCTTTTCTTAGATACTTAGATACAGAGCAGCTTAGAAATAGCCCACGTACACTCCGCTTGAAAATTCCTTCACCACGCAGTCGCTGCGCTCTGCCTGCAGTTACTGTTTGTCTGTGTTGTCTCCCAAGTCCCCTGGGTTATCACTTTAATGTCTTGGACGTTAAAGCACTATAACAGGAAGTTGCTCATTATACATAGGCAGACTAGGAAAAAAAGGGTGAGGCAAGAAGGAGAAAAAGATAAACGGAGGCGGCAAAGAAGCTACCGCTAATGGTTCGAGCCAAAATAGCTTTTTTTATGTTTCAGTAGGTCTCTAAAACACAAATACATGACAGCCATTAGCCATCAGATGCACAGTTTGCTTATCATAGAATCATAGAATCATAGAATCATTGGGTTGGAAAAGACCTCTAAGATCATCAAGTCCAACCATCAACTAACACCACCATGACTCCTAAACTAGACCCTGGAGTGCCACGTCTACACCTTTTTTGAACGCCTCCAGGGTAGACGACTCCACCACCTCTCTGGGCAGCCTGTTCCAATGCCTAACCACTCTTTCAGTAAAGAAATTCTTCCTAATGTCCAATCTAAACCTCCCCTGACGCAACTTGAAGCCATTTCCTCTCGTCCTATCGCTAGTTTCGTGGGAGAAGAGTCCAGCACCCGCTTCCCTACAACCTCCCTTCAGGTAGTTGTAGAGAGCGATAAGGTCTCCCCTCAGCCTCCTCTTCTCCAGACTAAACAACCCCAGTTCTCTCAGCCGCTCCTCATAAGACTTGTTTTCTAGTCCCTTCACCAGCCTCGTTGCCCTTCTCTGGACACGCTCCAGCACCTCAGTGTCCTTCTTGTACTGAGGGGCCCAAAACTGAACACAGTACTCGAGGTGCGGCCTCACCAGTGCCGAGTACAGGGGCACGATCACTTCCTTACTCCTGCTGGTCACACTATTCCTGATACAACCCAGGATGCTGTTGGCTTTCTTGGCCACCTGGGCACACTGCCGGCTCATGTTCAGCCGGCTGTCGACCAGCACCCCCAGGTCCTTTTCTGCCGGGCAGCTCTCCAGCCACTCTTCCCCAAGCCTGTAGCGTTGCACGGGGTTGTTGTGACCAAAGTGCAGGACCCGGCACTTGGCCTTGTTGAACCTCATACAGTTGGCCTCGGCCCATTGATCCAGCCTATCCAGATCCCTCTGCAGAGCCTTCCTTCCCTCGAGCAGATCGACACTCCCACCCAGCTTGGTGTCATCTGCAAACTTGCTGAGGGTGCACTCAATCCCCTCATCCAGATCATTGATGAAAACATTGAACAAAACCGGCCCCAGAACCGAGCCCTGGGGAACACCGCTCGTGACCGGCCGCCAACTAGATTTCACTCCATTCACCACCACTCTCTGGGCTCGGCCATCCAGCCAGTTTTTTACCCATGTTAGTTTTGATCCTCTCAATTCGTTCTGTTTTACTGATCTCTAATAATACTTTGCACACAATTATGATATTGCAGTTACAGTATACTTATGTGGGAAGGAAGCTCTTTAGTGCTTTCTTCACATAGTGTGTGCTGGAAGCATGTGTAAGCCAGAGCTAATGGTCTGAAGAGGTCTCAGATCCTCCCTATGTTGCAATGCAACATTTAATAATACAGTCATGATGCTCCTGAAAAGGGATGCAAAATTCATCTGTAAAAACAAATAACAAAAAATATTAATAGTTTTTTTAAAAAGTAATGGAGTGGGATGGCTGTAAGCTGGGAAAGCCCAGAATGAAGTCTAAAATGGTGCACTTAACCCCTCTGTTATACCTGCGTATGTTGGGGATCTAACACTGTGGTCCAGCCACTCTTAGGCACATGCACCAAGTTAGTATACGGGCAAAGCTGTAATTTTCACCGTGGCGAATGTACATAAACTCCAGTCATTTTTAGCGCTGAAGAGGGCTGCAGAGCTGAAACATTGCTATCTGGAACCACATGAGTTCCCGTAATGGCTTTTCCAGTTTGTTAGATTAAACTTTTACAGCACCATGTGACACCCAGAGTGGCACAGCTAAGTTTCAGTTCTAACCACAGTTTATTGCTAGAGATCAGCCCACACACTGCTAATTGCAAGTGGGATAGAAATAACGTGCAGCCTAATTTGACTTTAAAAAAATATATTTTCCTTAAATCCTACGCTGTTTTTCCTCTGTTGGGAGTCACACAGCTATGAGCTGTCATCTGATGAGGCAGCAGAACACACAGTAATTACTAAAAGGTAGATTTCAGGCTCTGGATATTTCCCCCTTGCTAGGATGAGTAGAGGCATTGGTCTGGAAAGAAAGGTGCTAAGGAGCCAGAAGCTGCTTTCAGTGAACTTGAGCAAGAATTCTGATGCCAGCTTAGGGTGTCAGGAAACATCCCCTGGGAGACACCAAGAATGCTAAAATTCATTACCTAAAACCAGGATGATGAAAGGAATTCCTTGAGAAATACAACACAGTAAAGCTAGGGTGTATCGTTATTAGCAGCACATCCTTCTAGTGTAACAGAGCCCCACCACCTGGCACCTCTCCCGTTTACATAGACACCCGGTGGGGAATCACCAGTAGCCGTTACATTGCGCCTGTTCTCAGGCAACGCAGAATTAGCTCTGTCGGCCACAGTTGTTGAGATTGGAAGGCACAAAATCTGTTGTATATCCAAAATTAATCTAGCTGAAGAGTGTGTAGTGACTGGGCAGGACCTGGATCAACCTAAGTAAAAATTAACAGGAAGGATGTCCTTTCTTCGTAAAAACCTGTCTGCTGAGAAGTATTATGGCTTGCATTTACTGCGCCAAACTGATACAGCGCCAGGTTTTTTCCTGGAGGCTGGAGTCCTTAAGAGTATTTTGTATCAATATACTATATATCATGCAACATGTATGTATTATAAAATTATAGTAATATTCACAGTATTAGTTTTGGCAATATAGGACACAGAACTTAACTTTGTCAAGGAAAGCACCTCTTACATCACAATATTATGACCAAAGAACACATTTTCTGAAAGGTACCATTTTGTTAAAAAGCCATTTTGGCAAAGAAAATTGACTTGCTCTAATCAAAACCACAAAGCTATTACAACGTGAAATAACGGAGAGGTGACTATACTTTTATGGGCAGCTGAGCATAAAACGGTGAAACAAGATTGCCTGTGAAATGAAGGAACAGAAGGGCACTTGCTGTTACCTACCTACTGCTCTACCCACAGAAGGGAGAAATCCCACTAGAGAGCACCTGTGTCAGGTAAAGAAAAATCATGAGTCATTTCATTTTTCTGTTTTACTGATTTCAAGTGTTGAAAATTCTTGAATGACGCTCTCCAAAATAATGAGGTTTAAAAATAGTAAACGTCATAAACGCTTTCTGGATTTTATTTCATAATCAAAATAATTACAACACTACTCAAGGTTAAGTGCCTTAATATTATTAATCATTCGTTACGTATGATTGAATTAAGGGCCAGCAGCACTCACACCAGTCCTGCAGACACTTGCTAGCTGGCTACTACCCCTTTCTTAATATAAGTGGTACGTCTCCAGGGACTCTAGCAAAACATTAGCTTTTGTAACATGACTGGAAAGTCACCATGTTTGGGTTATTTTCAGTTTATGTGGGAGTAAGTTCCAGAAAAAGAACTGGTTGGGGAATTCTCCAGCAGAAGGATTTTCAGTAAGAAAATGCCCTTTTCACAGAACCAAAGTTTTCTATGTGGAAAAAGAAAGTTTGGAAAAACACACTTTTCCCTGGGAGAATCAAAATGAAGGCTCACCTGGCTGCTGCCTGCTACGCACTCCTCAATTCCGCTTTCGGCAAAAAGTGAATTTAACAGCCACTTTCCAGGCAGGCTGCTGGAGGTGAGCAGTCCCCAGCTCTCTGCCCTGCTGGTATGCGGACGGCTGCGAAGGGAGAGGAAGAGGATGAAGGAGGGAATTAGAGCCCTCCGAATGCCTGGAAAACCCTTGGCAGTTCACAAGTCTTCTGCACAGCTGTCCAAGCGGTTAGCAGCCAAGCACAATGAAAACGCTACTTAAGGGTCCAATAAATTAAATTTTTCTGAAAATCCATTTCTACAGAAATCTCACTTTGACATTTTGTCCTGATTCAATACACCTCTGTTCCCCAGGGGAAAGGGTTTCTGTTTTCCAGACAATTCTGTCCACGGATCGCAGGGCTCTCAGGAGACGCCCTTGCCACCCACTCTTCCGTGTTGTAATGAGGGCACTCAGCTGGAGTGACCTTGCCACGGCCGCTGCCGCATCGCACGGGGAAGGGCTGTCCCCGGGATGAGGCCCCTAGGGAGATGCTGGGGTATCTGAGTAAGCAATTAGCAAGCAGGCCTTGAGATTATAGTTGAGAACAGAAGGAAAGCTCAAAACCCTCTACCAACAGAGCTATGAAATGTTTGTTCCAGCCGCAGCATAGAAACATGGTTTTAATGGCACTTAAATAAATTGGCATCTTACAGCATTCTAGGACATGAACATATTCGTCTCTTCGCTTAGTCGCAGGAAATTGCAGTGATGGATTGACATCATTTTATAATTGCATGCGATGCACAACCAAAACAGAGGGCTCAGGCAGTGAGCTGCATTCTAACTAAATTCTCAATATTTGTTAATCACAAAAGTTCAGCTAGCATGATATAAGAACTGCATGTATAGGATGAAATATTAATTTACTATGCTTCAGTTGAGATTTTTAAGGTAGTCTTATTTTCCTTGAATGCATGGGTTTATCGTTATCAGCCTGAACACAACTAGCACTCTTCAAGGTTTCTTGCTGAAAAGAAATTGAGCATGCAAATACTGTTTCATCATAATCACACTGGCTGTGCAGGGTAATTCATAAAAGAGCCAGAAATATATTGAAATTCAATATTGTTTTAGTCCAAATCAATATTAATAATTGTTTGCATTTTTAAAGTGCAATTTACAGTTGAAAAATGTACAGAGATCAACCCATAGTTGCTAACACATCAAATTTTCCTCTGAAACTTAAAGGCACAGTAATTTTACTTAAAAATGTTTCTTATGAAGCAGGAGAAGGCATTGATCTGTGAAAACAGCTATCTATTATTTATATGCACAACATTAGAACGGGTTTTAATTATAAATGAGCTAAAAGGTCAGTAACTATTTTATTTTTAAGGTCTTGATTTTAAATTTGGATAGCTTAATACAAATATTTACGCACTGTGGGCTTAGCAATTTCTTTCAGTGGTGGGACGGCTCACGGTGGAAAGTGCATAGGTGGATTAGGCGAGGTTAATTCTCAGGAAATGGAGCAAAGGAGAGCCTCTGAGCTGCAAACATAAATGTTCCCATCTGCTTCACTGAAGAATACTGTATCTGTGAAATGCTTCTTGAAAGGGTATGAAGTGAAACCATGAAGCACTAGTGGATAGCGCAGGAAATGCAAATGATCAGAATTAAGCTTCAGAGGATTTTGCCAGCACCGGAGTTGGGGCTAAGGGGGCATACTCAGTTTGTAAATGGACAGACCTGTGGTTTTGTAGGGAATTTTTGTGAAAGAGAAAGATTTAAGAAGCTGTCAAGCACCAGACCAGGTCTAAGGTAGTTTTCTGGATGTGTGGACATTGATATAAAAACTGAATTTGATGGAACCAGGAGTTAAAACTTTGTCTCTATCATCCTGGTTTGAATGAAACCATTGTCATCAGTGTGTTGATGGCAAGCTAGAGGCCTGCTTGGCTCTGCACACCCTTCAGGCATCCTGGCTCAGGCACACCTGGTTTCTTTATCGTGTAAATAATTAGAGTGATAAAAGCAGAAAGTATTATAAAAATGATAATTTCTCTATAGGTCCTAGGAGGCTGTGGAATCCCTGTGCCTGGCTATTTCTGTGGGCAGGTTAGCAAAGTATCTTTTAGCACTGGTTTAAGTACAGTTGATGTAGTTTATCCTGGAGATAACTTACACTGTGGGCAAACCAGAAAAGCTCAGCCCCTCTGGCACTGTTTTCCATGATCTGTTTGTAACCATGTAACCATGAAAGCTTATGGAAACCCTAGATCTGAAAGTGCAGATATTTAATGTTTTCCTATCAAACTGTGCACGTAGGATAATAAACTCACCCGGCCCCAGGAGCTCCGGCACCAGAGCTGCAGGACTGTACCTTGTTTGGTTTCTCTAGGCAACCCCAGTGAAGTCATGGAGTACAAACCTGTATGACTGAGCAAGAAAACCATTTAGCAGTGTGCTATCATTGGAAAATTAAAGTCCAAAAGGGATATTACAGTGATGTAGCCAACAAAAGCCAAAGCTAAGCAGTCAGACTAACTTGAACCATATCTCTGCCAAACACTGCGCAGAAAGGAGAATTAGACGTCCCTTAATTGCTATGAGAGCTGCAGTGCTCAGCGGGTTGCAGGTGTGGAACAAGACCTACAGCATATGGCAGCACCCCTGGTCCTTGACTCTAGCCTTGACTTTTCGCCGGTCACCTTTTGCATTACAATACTATTTGCTTTTTTTTAACCAAGGTTCTTCAAGCTTTGTGGAATTAAGAGTATATCAATAGTGACGCTGCCCGAGTAATATTACTAGTAGGAAATACTCCCCTCAGATACACATTTTACTCCATATGGGTTTTGTATTTCAAAGACAAATACTTGATCAAACCTTTGGGGAAAAAAGGTATAAAAATAGTAGTTTAATTTCATCTATCACTAATGAATTCATGATTAGTCTTTATCTGTGGCATGATAAAGCCAGCATCAGCTATTGCTTTCATAAAAAATATGCTGAATAACTTCATGCAAATCACATAACTCCTCCCTGTGCAACAGCGCATCATGTTAAAAAAATACAAAATCAATGCAATTACTTCTTCCCTTCAGACGAGTGTTGCAAGGGGAAGCATTGAAGATTGTGAGGCACAGATAATTACATTGATGTGAACCATAAAACCAAACAAAAAAAAACCCAAGATAAACTTTGGTGTTTATTACTGGTGCCAGGACAAATACTGATGCTTCTGCGTGTGCAGAATGTGTTTGATATTTGCCTTACCAAGTCTTATCCAGGCAAGTCATCTTTGCACCTATTAAGTCTCAGCCTTCTTTTACTGCTTGTGACATACAACACAGTATCTACAGTCAAAACCCAATCTTTTGGTACCTTTTACAGAACCATTGAATGTGAGTGACTTCGGAAAACTAACAGTAATTTCTCTGAGCTTCAATCAGGTTCTTTGGAGGCAAATGCCTCAATTTCAGTAATGAATGCAAATATTCGTGTCTGCAGTAACATCTCCCCCAGCCCTCAGCCAGAACTAGATCGGTGTCAACCCACAGGAGAGACAGCACAGACACAGGGACAAGATGATAACACCGGCCCCGAGAGCCACCGCCTGGCGTTTCAATAACCCTGCCTGGTACAGGGCTAAACACACCAAACAGGAAAAGATCCCTACTTTATATTATCTTTGCTGTTCAGTTATCTGAGCCTAATTCACCAGTACTAACATGCTGATAAGTGTCTCAGCAGTACAGCCAGAGCATTGGTGCTGGGGAGGGGAATACCAGAATACCCTTTTCCTTCCCCAGGAGGATTCCTCTGTGTCACAAATACTTTGACAATTGTTCCATCTCCTGGAGCAGGCATCATTATGCCTGTCTACATTACAGCAAAAAGAGGGAGGAGAGAACAGAAGTTCTGAGGCTGCGTCTCCCTTCCCCTCACTGAATGCAGAAGCTGAGAAGGGATGGAGTTACAAACGGAGTCTGATGTCAAAAGCATCGAGTCAATAGAGTATATCCATTCCTATAGGGTATCAATGTAACAACAGGAACTTTCCCAGTGACATTTAACGATCTCCAATATTTACAGCACACAAATATGCCTAGCAGCTAGTTGCCTTATCTGTTCTTATTACAAATCTGACAAAAGGTGCTTAAAGATAATTGAATAGCAGCAAACCAAATAGTAATACTCTGCCACTCTACCAGCATTGGAGAACTGATTTTAAAGAGAGTTCATGCCTGTTCAGGATTCTCATTACAGCTCAATATTCAAAATCCCCTTCTGTTTAAAAGGCTGAGTAGTTGCTCTGAAATCCATGTGTTTCCTCTGACTGCTCTGAAATTTGGAGTGTCTGAAATTCTGGTGCATAGTAGCATACAGATAAGGAAGAGCTAGAAGTGCATCACACCTAGGCGTCCCAGTTACTTATACAGTGACCATCTGTCCTGGTTTCATCTGGGATGGAGTTAATTTTCTTCCTAGTAGCTGGTATAGTGCTGTGTTTTGGATTTAGTATGAGAATAATGTTGATAACACAGAGATGTTTTAGTTGTTGCTAAGTAGTGCTCACACTAGTCAAGGACTTTTTCAGCTTCCCATGCTCTGCCAGGTGCACAAGAAGCTGGGAGGGGGCACAGCCGGGACAGCTGACCCCAACTGGCCAAAGGGATATCCCACACCATGTGACGTCACGCTCAGTATATAAACTGGGGCGAGTTGGCCAGGGGGCAGCGATCGCTGCTCGGGGACTGGCTGGGCATCCGTCAGCGGGTGGTGAGCGGTTGCATCACTTGTTTTTCCTGGGTTTTGTTTCTCTCTCATCGTTTTCCTTTTCATTACAATTTATTATTACTATCATTCTTATTATCATTATTATATTTCAATTATTAAACTGTTCTTATCTCAACCCGCGAGTTTTCTTACTTTTGCTCTTCAGATTCTCTCCCCCATCCCACCAAGGTGGGGGGAGGGTGAGCGAGCAGCTGCGTGGTGCTTGGTTGCCGACTGGGGCTAAACCGCGACACCGTCATACTGGTGTCTCTGCTCCACTGTGTCAATGGGGACCTACGGTCCTTTGCCAGACAACCTTGCACTTCCTTTCTCACACAGTCTTACAGTTACTGCAGCCACCACCTAATGAAACAGCCACATTTCTGAACACAGACCATGTCTGTCTCCTCGGTGGCTCTGTTGGCAGCTATGCACTCCTGTCTTTCAAAGCACAACTGTGCTGAAGCTGCAGGTGGTATTGCACCCCTTCCCAAAGCTGACCTTGCCAAAATGCAAAACTTTCGGAAGCCAAGGAGTGCAAGGGTAGGGGAAATACTCACCACCCAATGTAAGCAATGCTCCAGTATAATACTGATAAGTGTACCCTCATGCTGCCTTTGAACAGGCACCATCTACCGCAAACGCTCGGCTTGCTTCCCCAGGAAACTCCTGACCACATCACAGCTCTGCCTCTCTGCAACTCCACCAGCTTCCACATGTACTTCCCCTCTCTCATCATTACCCAGAACCCTTTCCCTCCTCTTTAAGTGATGGCAAAGCCCCCAGATAGTTCTCTTCCCTAATACACACCTAGGAGATCTCTCAGCTTGCAGAAGAGCTTCTTCCCTTTGGTCCCACATGGCACGTGAGCTGGAGGGGCTCAGTCCCTGCTTCAGACCTGCCAGCCCATCCAGGCGGCGGCACGTCACAGCTACGCCTCTGCACACCCAGCCAACTAATCCTTCAGCACTCGGTGCAGCTTCCCTTTATACAGTGCGGTAACGTGATAATTCAACTCAAAACAAAAATTCTATTTCCTTTTGTTTAGAAATTGCACTTCAAAACAAAATGCAAATATTTGTTCCAGTTTGCTTTGCAATATATCCTGGGGGAAAATTTTCAGCTGGAAAGAAAATGCAAGAGGCATTTTAGAGCAGAAAAAAAAAATAGTTTTCCAACTAGATCTACTTATAAAATATGTCCTTTCAATTAGCTGCTGGGTTTCAACTGCCCAAATCAAGAAAAAGAGGAAATAACTTATCTCTGACATATGGGTATAATCTAAGTGAAAAAGTACCTTGACTAAACAGATGGCGATCTTTCATTAGGGAGAAAGCATTTGTAAAATTTCAATAAGAAACAAATTAGTCACCATGGCTAGAAGGATTAAGAGCCAGTATTAGGTGAAAAGAGTCAGATGTACACCGTTACAAAAGTTGCTCGAGTCAATAAAGGAACCACTCCACTGTCACAGCAAAATGTTCCATTTCAAGGCTGTGAGGGCTATTTTCTTCTTCCTGAAGTAACCATAGTAGCATCACAATGAACTACACACAGTGTGAGCCAGGAGGTTGTTTTCTTTCTGCTTTTGCAGAAATTTTGCTGTGTTTTGTTTCCTCAAGTGCAGAATTAAAACCACCCTCACTTGTGACAAAGGTTTTTAATTCCTAGCTTACAGGGACCCGTTTCACAGTTCTCCTGTTTTTCTTGCTTGCTTATGACTCCCAGACAAAGAATCTCCACTTCAGATACTTTTACCTTTTAGGAAAAGGAGATAGCGTTGAGGAATCATGAACCTCCATACCATATTACATGAGTCATGTTACATATGGCACAAAGTTAAGCCGTAATGTTGGAGGACAGGGCCCCACATATACATAAAGCTACTCAAAATTGTTGTTATAGAAACTATTTAAAATCTCATGATGTCAAGAGGTTTGGCGTGTGAATAAAACTTTTACCCAATGGCTAGGAAGATATTGTTTACATTTATATACATATATATATAAAAGAATATATACTCTTCACTCTGAGGGTGGTGAGGCACTGGAACAGGTTGCCCAGAGAAGTTGTGGATGCCCCATCCCTGGAAGTGTTCAAGGCCAGGTTGGATGGGGCTTTGAGCAACCTGGTCTAGTGGAAGGTGTCCCTGCCCGTGGCAGGGCGGTTGGAACTAGATGATCTTTAAGGTCCCTTCCAACCCAAACCATTCTATGATTCTATAAGATATATATAAAAGCAGCTCATAAAATCTTTAAGTTCTGTCATCTTTTTCTCCTTACTGCAACACATCTAAAACTGCACAGAAAAATTAATTTATAAAAGCAACTCCAGTGTACATTTGCTTCATACTGACATAAAGGAGAGAGTATATCTGGGGTAATTACTTGTTTGGTACCTCTGGAAGTCCAGCTTACTCCAGGTGCGTTGTATCTTCTGAAAGAAGGCGCTTTTATTCAGAACAGCCAGGAAACCTATAGAAGCGACAAATGAAGCACCTTCAGGGATGTGCAACCACCACTGTCATATGATGGTGCAATCGTTTAAAAAACAACTTTGAAAATGTGATAATTACTTTAAATAGAACAGAGATTGAGGCAAGTGGAGGGAGAGGGAAGCATTTCAGACTGGGCTCTAACTAGAACCAAGTGGGCACCTGAAAAACTAGAACCTTTCCACTGTATTTTACAACGGAGTTCACTTCATTCAGCACAGTTTTCTGTGTCAAATATTGTCAGTGGGACAATACCCCTATAAATCCTGCTGCCAGGCAGAGCCTGGGAGGGCCGGGCTGCCTGCACGTGAGATCTGCCATGCAAATTGTGTGCCTTCTGCTTTGGTGTGGAAGAAAGCTGGACAAGTTCATTATTGACACTCATTATTTACACTGTCACTGTACAGCTCCTGTGAGATGTTAATTTGAAACAGAGTAAAGATGACTTTTTTCATTTCAAATGCAAACTGCTTTAGAGATTATATTTTAGCTTAGGAATAGTATTATAACGCCTCGAGGATCTTGGAGAGGTGTGTGTATTAACTTGCTAAGGACCTGCTGCAGTACTGAGGAGATTAGTAACACATGACTCCTGCTACAATTTGCACCCTGAAAGATAGGAAAGAAATCTTCTCGACTTTGAAAGGATTATTTTGGTTGTTTACTGAGTGCTGTCCCTTTTGGTCTTAAATTGTAGATGAAAGTGGAAACCAGAAGTGCCCGGTTCATGTTGAGATATGTGATGGAAATGAGAGGGGCAGCTTTAGCAGCTTTGCTGGGGGTTTTGGAATGGGAAAAAGGGTCATATGTTATCACTCTGACTTCAGCCACATATAACAGTATCATAGCTTTTTGCAGTTATGCCAAAATTCAGGTTTTGGCACGTTAGATGGCTGAATATACCTTCTAGCGGTGTGCAGGTCCAAAGGACAAAACTGGTATACGTAACAGAGTAGAACTGGACCCACTGATACCTGACAAAACAAGTTTCCACCAGGATAAAGGAAAGCCTCTAAACTCCCTTTTCCCCACTTTTTGCGGTACATGGATTTGTGTCTGTGTGAGCAAAAGAGGATCCTATAATTTTCAGGCCTCTCTTCATGTCAAGAAATCCCCATTTTGAATAACCGGAGGAGGTGCTGAAAGCCAAGATGCATAACGACATCAGTGACTGGAGAACAGAGCTGTTAAAAGGCAGTAAGTTCTGCCTAATTTCCTGCAACACGGACCGTGTGTGCTGGGTGGCACGTAATATAGGTGGTCAGCTCAGCATTCAGGATTGCTGGGACACAGAAGAGACTAATTAAGCTGCAGGGAAGAAGAGATGCCAGCTCATCGGGGAGGTCAGTAGGTCTGATTCACCCGAGCGCCAGTTCCTGCCTCTGCAAGTGGTTCTTAGGACAACTGAGAGCTCAAAGTAGGGCTACATAAAATCACACAAGGCAGGTATGCTTTCGCTTCTTGAATTCGAACTGCTGAACTGGTCTGGCAGCACTGACAGGCGGCTCAGGACATACCCATTGGAGCTACTTGGGGGCAAGAGTTCACCATCATCCTTCGGACATTGGCTGGTGTTACAGGGAGGTGGGAAGGTCGAGCCACCTCTCTCCATTCAAGTATTTAACTTCTGATTTCCAAGGATTTGTCGGAGTCAAAGGAACCTTTAACTTCACTCGTGATTTCATCGCAGGTTTAATTCCTTTCCCCATATGAAGGAAAAATATGAATCCAGATTTTTTTCAGGAAAGAATTTTGGGGAGATTTCAGGGGCAGGGCATTTTGAACAGATTCAACTTAAAATTTCTTATTTCACCCTTCTTCAAAATACTTATTTTTTGTTACTACACAAAGAAGAACATAATTACAGATGAAGTAAGCCAGACAAAATGTTTTGATCTGAAATATCAGCTGGAAACAAATTTGTTCTTTCCAAATCTCAGGCAAAATCAAAGTTTTTATTCTATTGATATATGAGCAAGAATATAGTGACAGAAAATCTAGCACCCAAAGATGAATGTTTGGTGAATGGAAGCAACCACAGGATTAATAGTTCCCTACTCCTTTCTATGCGAAAGAAGCCAGAGGATTTGGGGCATAATACTTGGCATTCATTTGCATTTCCTATTTCCAAGAAGAAGTGCTGACAGCTACAGAATAATATGACTTTTAATATCTCCACCTCTAGTACAGTGCCTGCATTTGTAAAACTGCTATAAGAAGTTAGTTTTACTGGTGAATACGAATAATGTTTATAAATCCTTTTCTCTTCGGTAAATGACAAGCCTGATCTAGAAGTCAGGGGTAAAGCAGAGAGTGGCCACTTGAGTGATGGGAAAACTTAGTGCCCTCTGTTTGAAGGCCTTTTGTCTCTGTAAGTGCTTTGAAGCAAGGAAATGCATGCTTGGCTCAGCTTCAGAGCTGAGAAGCAGCCGTTGTTCACACAACTCATAGAAACACAGCTAATGTATCTAGAAGTGATCATTTCAGTAATAATGGCAAATCTTTTTCTAATATTCTTGTAGTAATAGTATTCCCTTTTTTTCCTATTCAGTTAATTGCCCACAGTCACTATCCAGTCTCTAACTATATTACACAGCCTAAGTAAAATTATCTTAATAACGCATAAAGTAAGTGCTCCATTATGGCACCCTTTTAGAACGCACAAAACAAAATCCAGTAGAAGACAAAAACCTATCACAGCTCCCAGCTGCCAACAGCTCACAGTTAAACTTCCCCAGATCAGCTAGGGGAGTGCTGAAATTTAACGTGTAGTTTTTATTTCTATCGGGTAAAGATTGACTTATAAAAATATTTCTGCATTTATAAACATCTCTCTCTCTGAACTGGCAATACTACCAGTCAATGCACGCTGTTAACTGAGGACAGTTTGGCAAAGATAAAAGGCACCGCTGAGGCTGTGCCCCTGCAGTGCCACGTTTCTCTGCACAGAGAGCCCGGATAGCACTGCACGGACTCGTACCTCCACAGAGAGCTCCCCGGCACCATGCAGACATCCCACTTTGCCTCCCAAGAATGGTATAACCACAGCAGCGGGAGCCCGTGCCCAAGCTAATCTCTGCTGCTTAGTACCTGGTTATTCAACAGCACACAAAGTGCCTGGTGGAAACGCATCAATCCCTGCTTTCAAAAGGCAAAGACACCTGCATACTGCTGCCCTCCTTTGAATAAACAGTGGGCTTTCACTCCGCTCTGAACTGGCAGCCTGCTATCAACTAAAGGAATATCAACTAAAGCTTGCACAGCATGAGAAATGAAGTTTGCCGTGTACATGTGAACTAGGCATTTACATTCATTTGTAGGTGATTTGTAATTGTCCAATTTAGCAATCAGTAGATATTTGCAAACAACATGGGCGTTTTGTTGACGTGCTGATGTATATGGTAATGTAAACCTGACGCTGGCATTATTTGTGTTCCTTGATTCACGGGGAGCTGCTTCAGCACCTTGCAGTGAAGCCGCAGGAAGGGAGAGTATAAAGGTGCCCTGCAGTGGGCAGGAGCCTTACAGGGTCACATAGGAAAAGAGCCTCTTCTGTTCTCATCTCGGCACAGTTCAGGCTAATTTAGCTGGGCTGGTCACCAACTCTCCGGGGCAGTGAAAGCACACTGGCACCCAATTACACAGAGAGTCAGGTAGCTTGGGTTCTGCAACGTCTCTGTGAGCAGCCAACAGAGAGAAATGAGGGGCTGTAGCTATCTTGTGCCCCCTGTCCCTCCTGTTCTCGGCAAGTGACCAAGCTCTTGGAAAGCAATTGTTGGTTGTGCTGTGAAAGCTGCATACCCTGGCATCATGTTTTCCTAAGACAGCCAGTCTCAGATGCGCTACCCACATAAAGAGAAGGTGACCTCAGCTAAAGATCGACAGACCTTTTCCTGGGGGCAAGTTATCCTACCGCTTTGCTGTGCAAGGCTTTTTTTACTTTCCTTTGAAGCATCAACATGGCTACTATTAGGGAAAGATCCAGTTCTAGATGGACCAAAGAGAATCCCCCTGAGTTTCTACCTAAGAATTATGTCATGCCCTTGGATTATTATCTTTTCAATGCCATTCTTCACACAGACTTGTTAGCAGACAAGGGGAAGAATGTCATGTCCACAAAACTCATGAAGGAACAAACAGCCGTGCACTATCAGACACAACCCTGAGCGCAGCCTGGCTGACCCATCTCAGATGAGGAATCAAACAGCAGAGACTTTGGTAGAAAACTGTCTCTTTGTCTTTCTTGGACTGATCCATTATCATAATGTCAAATTGCTCACAGTACAAATGTTCGGCCATTAGGCTTCCAGGGGGCGATAGCAAAAAAGCAGACCTACAAAGCACTACTTTCAGTGCCACTCATGTCAAAAGATTTAAACAAATCTTTCCCATCATATTGGTTTGCAGTGTCTTTCAGTACTGCTTGGGAGCAGGGGGGAATCAGTCCTGCTTCTGTGTTTGTAAAAGATTTGGTGCCTGAAAATTTTGCTATAATATTCAAATATTTTCCACAAACATGTTTGGATAATTTTTACCTAAAACTGTACACATTTTTTCCTTAAATGCTGCTTTAATGATGCAACACCTATTCTCCTACCCGATGCTAATACTTCCTCACCTCACAATTCATAGAAGTACTACGGTGATTAATGAATGTCTTTGAACTGGAAAGTGCTATCTGAGTGCTAATTATTAGCCGCACATACACATACTTCTGCTGCTTTCAAGGGCAGAGCATTCACATACCATGGTAGTGGGAAAGCTCAGAAAAACATATATTGATACCTAGGGGTTTTATCCACCACAAAAATGTATAAAGGAAGAATAAATTAGAAGTTAGATGTTTCATTATTGCACGTTCTAGTGAACCGCTCTCCATCTGTTTAATAAGTTCAGGGCAGCTGAAAATGGAGTTTAGATTGGAAGCTGCTTGCAACCTTATCTTCTTGCACTCTCTGTAATACTAATAAGAATTATAAAAATATGTTATTGCCTATTGTGAGGAGCAAAGTTAAAATACGTGACTGCAAATCCAAAGTGGAAGTTGAAGGCTATGGATTTGTCCAAATTCTGCCTCCCAGATGATGGGGCTCTGCACGGGTCAATCCAAAGATCCCACATACAGCATCCCTCTCCCTCATATGCCTGAGGAAGTATCGCCTGAAGAAACTGTTAGCTGATGCTCCACTAAGGGTTTTTGTAGTTTTTTATCTGATCCATTTTTAAAATAATGTGATTTGAGTGTAAGCAATATTTTCAAATGTTTCCTTAATGAGGATGCTTTGTTCACATTTATCAGTCAATGCTAACTGCTTTCAGAGTTCCTCTCCTCCTGTAACTCAACGACCAGCCTGGAAAGGCTCAGAAAGCACATGCTCAGCATGTATAAAACAGCCATTCCCATTCACCAGGTTTGCTCTCCTAGGACATGTTAATTAAAGTCAACTGATTGAAAAAATAATTACAGGAGAAAAGGGAGGGGAAAAGCCTAGACCCATAATTTAAAGATCTCTGAAGTTTCTGTTTTATTGAGAGGTAATAATTTTGTCGAGAGGAAAGAGGTTCTCTTTCTTTTTCCTTCTTGGACTCCCTCTACATTCAGTGCTTGCAAAAGCATGTAATGGCAACAGGCAATAAGCAGCAGTCTTTCTTTAGAGTTATGTAAGTACACGTGGCCTTTTGTTCTTTCAATATATGCTTTCTTCTTTCAATATATGCTTTCTTCATCTAGCTTTCGTTTCTGTTGCATGTCCTGAAGACGCTGTAGTGTCTAACCTAAAAGGTTATGTGATCCTGAACACAGTTGTCCTATAGGATGTGGAATAATGTAAACATTATAACTGTTAAAAACTGCGACTGTAGCATTTCTCGCACTAGTTAAAAACTGGCTAGGGATCTTCTTTCTTGATGCTGCCTCTACTTCCACCAAAAACATTTCACAAATCAAAACCAGAGAAAACAGTTTAGCACTTTAAGCTAATAATAATTGTTTTAGAAACCCATATTTGCTCAAGGGTATAATTCATTCAAAAAATGACCTTAAAATTCAGCGTTAGGCAAATATAAAGCCCTTGTTATTTGGGAGTGGATGTTTTTAAGCAGCTCTCTCAAATTATGATCGTGCGTTTCTTGCCAGCTCTCTATCCCACCAGCTGCCGGGGCATTCCCAGCAGAGCAGGGCAGCACCGCCGATGCCAGCCTCGGGGCTGGGAGACCCTTCAACCCTCTGCTCCATCACAGCCTTTCTGTATAATCTTGGGCAAGACACTCGCCTCACGCCTGTCCTGTAAAACTGGGGTAGTAGCATCTTCCTCCCCATGGGCATGCAGAGAGCATAAATATGTTACGAAAAGGGAAATGTTTATATTAGGTAATCAAATACAATTCTTAGAATGCTCTGACTGGACGGTTTTACAAAATGATGGTGTGATTTTGGCGTTGTACCAGCCTTGCCAGAGGTGGATTTGGTTTGAAGTACCCATTTATCCAAACCACTGACTAGGTAGCGCAAACAAATTCTGTAGTGAACCAGACAGAGGGTGGTTCGTGTTCCCTAATTGTTTGCTTGTAACAGCAGTGTTTGGAACTGTAACACAGTTGCTTTGAAGGCTAATTCTCCTTCCCTAATCTGACTCCCCTAGGGCGTTAGAGTTAGTATTTGACCCTTAAAAATATATGTATAATAAATATTTGTACAAAAAGTCCACCACACTACATAAACATGCACACAATAGGCACAGATGGACCTGCCACAAGGACCCATAAGGATTTGGCTTTGCTAGCGCCGAAAAACTCAGTGACATTTTCTTCTAGTTTTACTTTTAAAGGGGTGAGAAAGGTTTAGGGCAAAAAAAAAGATGAAAATACACAGTTAATGTCTGCCATAATTTTAACAAAAAACAAAGCTCAATTTACCTACGTATAGAGAGAACTTAGCACTCTGCATTCATCTAAGATACAAGCATCCACCAACGTTCCTGGCCTGGAGCTCCGGCTGCTTTACACACCTTATCAATCAGAGTCACAGAAATAACTTCATCGGGACTGCACAACTGGTGTTGTTCGTTGGTGCATTTTAGAAATTTAGAATACCAGTACACTGCAGAAAAATAAAAATCTGCTATGGAAACCATGAAAAGCAAACAAGTTGCCCCTGACACCAAATATTCCAGGCACATTGAGAACAAATCTTTAAAGACTTTTCCTGGCATAACTACTTTGAATCATCATCTTTCTTCAACCCATCCTCCCTGCAAACTAATGTTACACAGTCTTTCCGTATTTACAATCTCCTTTGTAAACAAAGACCACCTTCAAAAACCTTCCTTTAGACCAGGTGACATTTACAATTAGAAATATGAGAAAAGCAAAGTGCTTGCCACCCCTGCGACCTGTTGCTGATCTCCAGCCTGAGCCGTTGTGTTCCATAACTTGCTGATAAGAAACCCGGTTACATTTTCGGGAACCAGTTCCGCTGCCTGTGCTCTAATGCACCTTCCTTTGTGTTACTGAAAAATGCAGGACCAGCATAGTTGTGTGGCAAAAGCATTTATTTTAATTAGTAAAGCCATGTGGCACCGCTAATGGTTTTCCCCCCTGGTTCCCATTCTTTCATTTGTTCACTTCTTAGTATCTTACCAGAACGGACATTGGTTCCAGCGGGACTATTCATGGGCTTAAAGTGAAGTATTTGCTTTAGGGCTGTGCTCAGTGAGGGGTTTAGAATGACACGCAAGGTGCCCATCTGGGACGAGGGCTGCTGCCATTTCACTGGCACTGCACATAGCGGCAAGTGTTAGAGCGAGCAGTGAGAATTCGCAGAACTGAGCCCAGAAACTCACTGGGAGTTCCCAGGGGAGGAGAGACAGCCCACTTGCTCCCCACGCTCTCTTTTCTCATGTTCTCTGCAAGCCAGTAAAAGGAGGTCCAAGCACTGTAACTAGTATTTCCCTTGGAAATCAATATGCCTGCAGAGCTTCTTCAACGGGCGGCGTGGTGACCTGTGGTGCACTGTTTTAGTTTGACTGTTTTCATCAAGGGTGAAGCAGGCAGCTGCCAGTTGTTCGTCCTTCTCCCCACGTTGGACATGCAAGGTGCAGCTTTGTGATCATTTCCCCCACATTATCTCACTTTATGGTTTTCATATTGCTCAGTGAAAAATAAAAAGTGACACATGCTTCACTTGAAGCAAGCAAATATTAAGAGGGGTTTCTGTGCAAATTGCAGCCATGGCATGACCATTTTTCCCAAACTGCGCCTTTCAACGATATTCTACTTTGTCTTTTCAACATGGTAAAAACAGTGACATATAATTAAAGACAAACCGATGGGGCAGAAATTGACTGAATGACTGCAATTAACTGTACCAAAGAAATACTGGAGAAATCAGTTATTTGGTTTAAACAAGGACTTAAATCTACTAATCTGCATTGAAAAAATAAATGCTATGTTAAGTTTTAGGGGTTTGATTTTCTACCTCTTGTAGACGTATTACGCCAGACTTCCAGATGAGGGGATGAGACTATGAGTGAAGAGTGTCCTGGAGATTGCGTGCAGTTCTTTTCCTGGGTCAGAACCGGATTGATCTGAGAGCAATAATTATGAGGCTGACATGTATGTTCTCCTTCATCTTGCTGTTTGGAGCAGCTGGGCTCGTTGTCTTCATTCACCTACAGGATCCAGAAGAAATAGTTCATCAGCAGACACCAGGTTAGCATTCCTATTTCTATGTGACTCGTTCACTCTTTCATGTTCAACATTTCGTACTTATACCCTTAACGTGTTTTACATGTTTCACAGAGGTTGCCTCAACAAAGGTATGTAATTTTTTTTTTAATGAAGGCTATTTTGAAACTAATTAACAATTTCTTAAAAAAAAAAAAAAAAAGAAAAAGGAGTTTGCTTAAAAAACAGTTCCAAGAACCAATTAAATGATTATGCAGGGATCTTTGCCAAGGTGCACAGGGTCCAGCTGGATGGAGTTAATTTTCTGCTAAAGTTGAGACCAACTTCTGCTACCAGCTATACCACTATAAATATGAAGATGAGAAATTTTGCCAAAAGTTTATTTCCTGCAAATACATGCCTATGAATCCCCTTTGCCTGTATATGGTATTCAATGTGTCATGGAGATGCAAAATAAGAGATGCATAAATGAGTCATGCAAGAAGCGTCAAATACTTTGGGATGCATTCCTTTAATGTGCTTAACTTCCATTAAACTTTTCGTAACTTTCATTCATACGCACACCATCATCCTGTGCTACTAACTTTAAACTGCGAAGAGCCACGAAGACCGCATCAATGTGACAACTAGAAAACTGTGGGCTGAAATAGTGGTTTCCTTTTAAATGAGGGGCACGCAAGAAGTATGAAAAAGCATGAGAGCTCTTGATTTACTTACAGTCGCTTTGTCTTTGACTAAGGCCGTAACGAAGGCTGATTTAGAGCCTAGACAAATGCCAGTGCAGTTACTCCCGCTCATAATAATGCCCCTGTGCGCTGAGCTTTGGTCACTGTGTTTGCTCTTATATGCACTGAAATTCTCCTTTGACTAAATATGTGCTTTATAAAAAGTCTATTCAATTCACATCTTCATTGTACAGTGAACATGACTGTATATATTTTAAAGTATTACTAATATTTTTGAAGGAGCTGAACCCTAACACAGAGAACTCTTAAATAATTACATTAAGTGCTAATTTCTGTGTCCAGGTTTATTAAGTGCTTATTTCCATGTCACTAAATAATCTGTACTTTAATATGTTTATTATTTAGTCCAACTTCACACCAATTTTGAAAGCAGCCACTCAGCTGAAACTATAGAAATAATGAATCATCAGTGCTGTGCAAAGCAGAGAATTAACCAGCCCCTTCAGTGTTTTGCAATTTATTTTTGTATACTTAGATGCAAAAGAGCTTACAGATTAAAACTGGCAGTACTGGCCACATTTGACTGAAATTGGCCAGTAGATCAGGGCTGAAGGGAAAGACACATGGACAGCAAATGCAGGCAGTACTCTAATGCACCTAAGAATGTGTAACTTTACATTAAAAAGTTAATTCTTTGCTCCTGAGAGAGAAGGAAATTCTAGTGGTGTCTCAAACAGTGCAATTTCTTCTCCGTTTTTTCATTATTGGTCCCACATCTTGACCTGTCGCACCTCTGTTCTCTCTGCCACAAACCTCCTGAATGCCGTCTGCTGATTGTAGTACACTGTGAAGTGATTTTTGAGAGGGATAGAACTGTAGAAGGGGATGCCCAAGCACATTTAAATAAAAGCAAGTTTGAACAGAGCTCCTACCCCCAGCAGGGAAACTCACTCCTTAACATCCTCGATTGCTGTGGGCAGGGTTCTGCACAGCTAAGACGTGACCATCCCAACGATGCTGTTACTGCCAAAGGTGTGTAATCGATTGCTCGATTCTCACATTCAATTACTATTTACGTTAATAGGGACCAGACTGTACCCTTGAGTAAAAGGTGCTCAATACAATTACTCTTCTTTCTGTTTGGCTGATTTTCATGTGTGTTAAGTGCTTTCAGCTCCCAGCGGACTCAGAAACTCCCCACATCCCCTGCTTCCGAAAATGCTACCAGTTATCACTAAAACCTATTAGGCGGCTTAAAGGACACAGGAAAAAATATCCATTCGTTTCATTAAAAAGAGAGGTAGGCATATTTCATCACTAGACAGTCTCCTGTGAAAATCTGTCAATCACAAGCAACATTTTTGGTGAGCTGAGAAGGATCCTTCCCTTCCCCTGTTCAGAGTGTTTCTCCTTAAAAGGGCCTGTTTCTAATGGACATCAGATATTGCTATCATTTGCCTGTCCGATTGCTCCCTCAACAGAATTGAACAAATGCATGCGTCATTGAGCTACTTAGGACAACAGATTCTGCATGGCAGAGTTTTATTGGATTAGCCGTTGCTTTTGTATTTCCCACATAGTTACTGTGTAGCAAAACATATTTGCCAGGGGTTGGAATCTCACCAGGAAACCTAGGGAAAAGTTCGGTAACATTTATTTTCCACTGAAAAGGAGCGTAGGAGAATTTTGCATTGTCCAAAAGGACATTTTTCACTGTTAGTACATTCGGTCATCTTTAATTTAAGACAGTACAACTTACGAAACAAGATTAATAAAAATACGTTGGTACTTCAGCTTTATCTGTCTGTTCCGGAAATTGTTCTTGATTGTTTTAGTCCTAGCAAGCATGACGGTGAGACCTTGATGTACTACTTAAGCCAGTATAAAATCCACAGTCATAAAACTTTAAGTAATGCTTACATTACTTTCACTGAGCAAAGTAGTCCTGACAGTAGCTGTTTGTGTTGATTTGTTACTATTCATTTATTCCTTCCCTGTGCTTCACATTGCTACCTAATTGTGATGCTGTACTGAGAAAGCAATATCAAAGTAATTTTCTACAACATTAGTTACAATTTTCTTCTGATCTTCCGAGTGAAACAATCCCATCCTGTTGGCTTCTGTGAGCATATAAACCTTGATTACATTTATCTGTTGGAAACCAATGCTTACAAAGTATATGTGCCCGGGATAGCGGGTGTAGAGCCTTTTTTGCTGATTGACAAATATGCTGTCTGTGTAGTTTTATTTATATAATGCACATCACTCTGAGCAGATATATTTAAGACAGACAGCCATTTAGGGCGGGCAAAACAGATTTCCCAAGCCAATATATTAAATTCAGTAGATATTCCTGTGGTCATTAAAGAGACAATAACTTCACTTAGGACCGTCGTTTTCTCGGCATCTATGAAGAGTGCTATTACTACGGAGAATGCAGGATAAAGCAGGGGTGTGGGTTGAGAAGTGGTATGAATGACAGTCATACACCGTACAGAAACATAATGGTCTTCTAATAATTCTCCCTGTATAATTATATGAACTTGGCTTCTGCAGTAATCATGCCATTATTCTTAAACAGACACAGTAAAGGATTTGGTTTGGGTAAGTCAAGCACGTTTGCACGTGGTGTACAAGAAAAATTTAATACATATATCCCTGTCCTAATGCTAATGACTCTTGAATGTATAAATCTCCTGTCTGTGATAGGATATTAAACATGCAAAAACTTTACAGTAACTCAGTGTGCAGCCACTCCACCGCTGTGTTTGTCCTGGAACCACAAAAGTGGCTGGAAGGGGCCTGTCCAGCCCTGGGGTCAGCAGCAGGCTTCTTCGGCATAATGGCACGCGCCCTCTCTCGCGGGATTTACAGTGGAAGAGTTGATAGGGCTAAGGAGCACCTTTACAGCCTTGGCCAGGGCCACTGCAGTTTATGAGATCACTGACAGCACAGAGAGCTTGGATTTGTGAGAGCCGCATTCGGGTGGTACGAGAGCGAGCAACTTGGACAAACAACGTCAGCAAGTGAGAGAAGAGTCTAGAGGATGCAACCCATCCTGACAGCTCTCAGGTGGATTTCAAATGCATACACAAACTTCTGAGCTGCAGACCAGCCAGTCCATGGGCCAGAGATAGGACCGTGGTCATGAATAACAGGTGGGCAGGTGAGGTCCTGAATACCAGGACCACTGCTTCCGAGTTGCACCGGGGACACAGTATCTACAGCTGTATTACAATATCTATAGCTGTACTTAAGACCATGTGCTCTATGGAATTTAGTCAGAAGAGAAGGGATATTCTAAAATGGTATCTACTCTTATAATAGGAGATTTTGCCAAATAAAAACCAGGGGAAGCATTAACATTTCTATACACCTATATTCAGGTAGCAAATTTCTCTCTATATGGTGAATAAGCCCGTGGGAAAAAAATTATTGGGTTTTTGCCATATGGTTACTGAATTCACAAACCTGTCAGAGTTTTCAGTTAGAACTTTTAAGATGAATATGTATGGACACACACTTCTCTGGGAGCTGGTAAAAGGTGGAAAATACATCTCAAAGGATGCATGTTGTGAAAGCTCCAGAAGGGAGAAAACAGGGAGTAGAATGGAAATGGCTTTGCAGTCTGACTATATCAGCATTTGTAAGTCAAGTATGAATATAACCAAGACTGAAACTCACCTGACTGAGATTCTGCAGTGATTGCTTACCAATTTCTAACATAATACTGTCATCTTCTTTATTTCCTGCTTTACTAAGGGTGTGAATGGGAGGAGAGGGATGAAGGAGAGATGACAGAAGGGCTGGCATGTGAATGCTATTGCAAACCTGACGGCACAAGGGAGCCACTGTGCAGAAATCTTACTGTGTATTGCAGTAGCCTTAGAGCAAATACCAATATTATAGCTATACTGAAATTTTCTTAATTAGTTATTCAGAGCACATACACCTTGTTACTCACAAATTACAGTCCTATGCACATCTCCATGTTTGCTGTACATTTCCGTAATACTATCCTAGTGCCCAATGTACCACTTGTTTGTCATACTGGAAACTTTTTATAAATACAATTGAAAATGAACTAGCATCGATACATAATTTCAGAAGTCATTTTCCTACAATTTGCCACTTACTTCTCTTTATAAACTGGAAGCCATTTAATCTGCTTCTCAACTAACAGCATCAGCAGAAATCACGAACAAAAGAATCTGGTCACTGTAGCGGAGGCGAGTGGGCTTGCCGATACGCGTTTCAAGCAGCAGCGGCATCCTGTTACATGTGTAAGGGTAGCTTCCACCAGCTCAAGAGTGGATGAACCTTCTGCAGTTGCATCTTCTGAGTCTTCTTTAGCTGAACTTCCCCCAGCAAAGAACTTCCCTGTGTGCAGAGTAGTTCCTAATAGTCTGCAGTTATTGGGACGAAAAGAAAAAGATCTATTGCCTTGTCTGCTGAGGCAAGGCACTTATAAGGGAAATGTGGTCTTATGAGTATGATATTCCCTTTTCTATTGCTTGAAATGGTTGTGGTTTAGACTGACTGTGAATGTGAACCTGGTTATTTTTGACATTGGAAAGAAGTGCTGGCAATGACTTCATCAGTCTACTGCTATAGGGGGATGAAACGCTGTCCAGGTGGTTACAAAGAAAACCCTAAACCACATTGTCAGTGCAACCCTGTTCAAAAGAAATGCAGTCTAGTGCTGAAAGCAGTCACATATAAGCTGTTTTATCATGAATAATACGCAGACGTTGTCTCCCACAACACTTTTCCCCTGCTTTCATGACTATGCCATATCCTTGGCAGTCTTATGAAAAATGCAGCATTTATTTATGACGTGGTATTGACAGAACGGCACTTCTTTTTTCTTTTCTTTTTTTTTAACAGTTTCTGTTAACATGCTTTAGCAGTTAGAAAGTCAGTACTTTTTCCAGCCTAAAGCCTATCAAAGCAAATACAGCTCTTAAGCTATAGCATCGCAGGGCAGCATTTATAGGAGCAGTATTTCCTGTCGACCATCAGCAAGTGCTTCACAGAGTCGGAGCACTCCAGTGTTAGACTGTGGCACTGGGATCCACAGCTGCTGTGGTTTGTTCCTGTCCTGCCCTACTGCTCACAGATTGTGCTATATGGTGCTAAATCAGGCAATTCACCTGCTAAATGTTTCCATTTCCTATTATTATGGGAGTTCTCTGCAGGGAATTAAAGGTACCTAAGGACTGCAAGATCCTACAACAAAAATGCAAGACCAAAGCATATGAACTGTGAGATTATCACAAAATCTAGTGCGTTACTGGCAGCAGTTATAATCCCACTGCAGTGGTGCACACACACGTCAGATGACTGAACTCAGATCTACTGCCCATTTATTTGATGCCATAAAGCCCATGTCACCTACTCCCAAATGTATTTATCAGCATAAAACCAGAGTGATGTAGTGCTAAATCACTCACATAGTGCAGCTTCCACTTCCACAAATTTCACTATCCTCTCTTTTTCTGTGAGCGTTTCTTCTCAGATACTGACTGGTTAAAAAAAAAGGTTTGATATTTCTCTTAAAGCCTACTTTTAAAAACTGTCAGAGGTTGACACTTCTTTGTTGTGTCTGGCAAAATAAAAAGTGACCTGCCATCTCAGAGCTGCATTCATTTATGGTGCTTGGCAACATATCACAGGCAAAACTCAGCCGCGCTATCATTTGTCAGAAGACTCTCAGAGTGGCAGCTTTAGGAAAGTATATTCTTAGGGAACAAGCCTGGATGCTTCTCAGATTCCCCTGGAAATTTGCAGAGGCATTACAGAAACGTGCAAAAGTTGATCAGCAGACTTTCCTTTCACCTCAAAACAATTATTCTAAATATAAAGCTATACTGAATTTTTCCCAGAAAATGTGTCAGTACTAGAAAGCCTCCTTCCATATGTCAGCTATCATTCAGTTTGCTTGATTTTTAAAACTTGATACCACATTGAGGACCTTAGGTAAGTTTAAAATACTTTCTGGATTTTCTGAAGTTTATGCCATTTTAAACATGTTTTATAATATACGTTTCCATTGCTCAAAGTTATTAACGTTCCCCCTAAAAGCTTAACCAAAACTCCTCTCTCTAGCAATATCACCCTTTTCATTTAGTAAACATTAATTTTCCATTCGTGATTCTAGTGGAGCTTGAAATTAAAGGTGGCTTTCTTCTCTGTTACGGCTTGCTTTGCGTATCAGCATCAAAACTGCCAGCTAACTACTGCTTTAGCACCAGTCAAGACAGCATAAAAAGCCAAATAATTGATCTTGTATAGGCCCTACACAAGAGCAACTTCTTGTGGACATCTTTATCATTTTATCCAAATGAATAATCTATCTATTTTTGAAAGTAAGTGACTGCGTTTGGATCTGTCACCACTAGACATACGCAAGGTGATTAACTAATTTTAATCTTATGCTGTACAGGCCCTATCCTACAAGACGCTAGATCATAGCATCAGTGCAGAAAAGCACTTCAATATCAACTAAGTGGCTCGCCTGTTAGCTCTGCTCCAATGCCTGAAGTGCCTGACGGTCAGAATACTCTGCATCTTGTAAAATTAAGTCCCATCTTTGTCCCTTTTTGGTCTCAGCCACTTCAGGACACCTATGTGGTGATTAAGGGGAAAAATGCTCCAGCCAGGCGCTTCCTCTGTTGCGACTTCTGCGCATCAGGGCAATTCAGACATGCTCTTTCCCTCTTTTTTTCAGAATCACTACCCACTGGCTGCTCATACCTTCAGAAATGGAGGTTTTGGGGGCTTCTGTTCCCACTTTTCAGTTGGAAACCACACATATTCTCATAAAGCTCTTTGCAGGGACTGGATGTCTGATGTTTTGCTCTTTGTAGTGCATTAGCCAAGAGACCGGTGTTTACAGACGTCGGGTATCCCTAAACGATGAAAGCGAAACACGCTGTGCCACCGAGTATGTGTGCGCATACAGAAGGAGAGTTACACGGGCTGGGAGGAAATCAAGGGACATCGGGTCCCTTTACAGAGCAGCGGGAACTGAACAGCCTCAGGAGGGAAAAAAAAGCAGGCTGTGAATGAAATTCCTCATCCTTCAAGAAGGCGCCTGTGCTCCAGTGCCCTGTTCCTTCGCTGTTCTAATTCATTTACCTTTCTCCTTCCTTTTGGCATAAAGATTGGCAGTGCTGAGCTTTCTGTAATGATGGCACAGATAATGCTTGGGACAAACAAAGGTGTATTTGGCTTTGGAATTATTTTAGGCTTGAATTCACAGGAGTCTTTCGATGGCCTGCACCCGCTGCAGTCGCGGAAGCAGAGGAGACACACAAATACTTATTCTTCTGGCCAGGAGGACAGAAAGCACAAGCCTAAACAAAGGAAACTGGTCATTTGCCCAGTGGCTGTTTGAGAGGGGTGGGAGGGGAGACTCCTTTTCTCAGGCTGTAGGTAGTGCACAACAGCCAAGATCCTACATACCCGTTCCCAACTTGTCGCATTTTTTTTTCTTGACTTGTTTGACTTGACTTTGTTAATAAAGTTCTGCACAGCTTAATGCCCATAAGTCAAACCACAGGAGAAATTATAGACAGCAATCACCGCCACTCCGAGTGAACTGAATGCAGCTTTAATTGGGTCCTCCTAATTGTGCATGCAGCTGCTAGGAAAAACATGATGATGCTTATCTCATAGAAGAAAACTAATTCCTCTCACTACTCCATTGTAAACAAATGAAAAACGCGTGTATTCAAATAGTTGCAAAAGTAAATGTATACACCTGCAGGTAGATATCGTGAATTCTATGCCATAGGAAAGCAATTCTGTACTCATTGAGACTTTCATGTAGTTAACTGTAATTGTTTAAAACTCATCCTAAAGACTTTGGTGAGAACTTAAGCAGGGCTGGAATACCATTCAGATGCCCAAAACAAACATCGGCACCTCAGCGAACAAGTTCGCTTAGATACTCTGAACAGCCAAGATTAATAGTGGAAACCAATCAACTCATTTTTTATAAGCTGTTAAATTGAAACCTGCCCCTCCATTCACTTAGCTCAAGAGATGTTATTACCTTGTAAACAGGAGGCATCCTTAAGTCACTACCTAATTAAAATTCTAATTATTCTGCATTTATGAGCTGCTCATTCTCATGCTATTGAAGGGAATTAAGTTACTCAAGAATATACAAAGTCAGGTATTGTTTAACACCTATATATTGACGATGTGTTCAGTGCTGCATGTTAAACTAGCCATGTCACTGCCTGCTGCAGTAGCATATTTCACCAGTACCTGCAGAATGCTTCTTAGGATGATTTATATTTTGTAGCAGAAAAACAAAATTAACAGACCCTAGCAAGCCATTATAACAGCAGCATTAGGAAAGAAAAGCATGTAAATGGGAGAGAAACAGAAAAAAAAGATGTGTGCAGCACATGAAGAAGAATGGTAGGAAAGGAGGTCTGAGAAACAAAAGTTGAGATAACTTCCTTTTCTATTCTTCACATTTGAAATTACTTAATGAAAGGAGCTTTGTGGGTTTTTTGTAGAAAAACATCCAGAGAGACTAGTTCTGCGAGACACTTTAAACATTTTTAAAAAGGAAAATAAAAAAGATATTATTACAACCAAAATGTTTAATTAAATTAGAACGTAACAGAAAATATACTGCAGTTTTATAATTCATGTTAATAGACAATGGGCCCAGAATCAGTATGACTGAAGTTCCCAGGGGTGCTAAAATGGAGACAAGGGTAGTGAGGAAAATGAATATTTACTACAGTAAGTTTACAGTAGTTAACAAACTTAGAAAGGACACCTTAAATTTTTAAAAGCACTAAATATTCCTAATGAACAATAATGATCTAATTATATTATACTTCCATATACAAATCTTTGAGACATAACACGTTCTTAATGTCTAAACATTTGCACACCATATTTTTCCTCTTGCTTGTTTCCAGAGATCAAATTATATATTCAGCATATTCTGATTGTTCTCTGCCTTTTCCTCTAAAGGCGCTGGCTTCACTTCTTAATTGAGACCCAGTGGAGATAAGTTCACCAAAACATAATTTAATGAACTATGGAAGAGTTACTTTTACTGCATGAAATATCAAGCTGCATGACAGAGAAAAAGTATCTCCTAGGTGATGTTTCAGTAGATAATAATTAACTAAGACATCTCCTAAAATAATACCACCCACACAAATGCAGCCCTTTCCCCCTCTGAAATTGGACAACACATAAAGCAAGTTAATAAGCCAAGGACACAGTTCCTAAAAGGAGTTCAGTGACACAATTTCTTTCCTCCATGAAATCACAGATTAGAAATTGGAGACCTACAGTACAGATGAGTGAATTTTACTCTTTTCCCCTTCAACTTCAAAGGCTGAATTGTACTCGATTTACCCTTCACATTAGTCTTGGATGTGCCATCACCACAGTCCCTTCCAAGTGTGAAGAAGATTTTCCTTTTCACTCTGAATGATTTTGAGCAGATCAGCAGAGGTACTCTCACTGCACACAGCTGTCATCTCGGCGCCTCCTGCCCCCTTTACTTCTGGGCTTTGGGGAGAAACTTCCGCAGCATCGGCCTCGCTGTATTTTTTGGTTATTTACTTACATTTTTGTGTAGGGGAAAAAATGCCGACATTTAAACATCTCACGTGATGCAGCCTGGGGAGCAGGACTGAGCCGCCTGCAGTCTCCCTCTCAGGGACAAGGCAGACAGCACACTGCCATCCTTCCTCGCCTCCCCCATCCAAGCATGCTGCTTCCAGCCCCAACCCTACCTTGTGTAGCGTGTGTCCCTTGATCTTTGCATATTTTTGTTGCAATTTATTGTTAATTAGATTTCAAATTCCTCAAATTAGGGAGCGTGAGTCAAACGCTGGCTCAGAAGTTCAGAAGGGTGCGTGTATTTACAGGCATTTTTACAGCATTCGGTGACTTTGATCACAGCCCTCCACACCACCACAAACAGACAGTCGTTTGATTATAAGAAAAGGTGTTTCATAAAGAACCGCTCAGACAGTATTTCAAGAATTCTGAATATTTCAATATTCAGTAATTAAATGTTTCTGAGTTTCTGTCCTTTTAGCAACCAACCACTGATGCCGTAAAAACATTCAAGTGAAGGGTGAACCATTAATATTCCAAGAGAAACCCTATTTGCTATGAGAGCAGCTCTAATTGGCAAGACAAACCATCTTCTTGTAGTCATTTAGAGGAATCGTAAGTAAGCACAGCAACACTGGTCTTGATAGCGGCAAAATATTTACCATCTCCTGTCTCAATGGAGAAGGTGCCCAGATAGAGGCTTACCTTGGGAAAAGGCAGTTCTGTTTCCTGGCTTTGACTTTGTTCCCTAAACAAAGCACTCATTAGATCATGTACGTTAGGCATGTAATGACTGCATTTTCTTAGCTTAGTTGCATGAATCTGTCTCTATGTCTTTTATCTAGCAAGCTGAAATGTACTTCGGCGGGAATGTCACAAACCAAAGATTTCTTGAATGCATAGCTGCTTTTGGGTTGCTGTGCCCAATCTTCTCCACAGCTATGGCTCAGCTGCAGGGCACCTGCAGGGGAAATGGAAACCCAGGTGCAGGTGGCCAAGCGGGTTTTTTAGACATAGAACGGGACAATCCACAAGTCGTTTCTCTGATGACGTTCCTGTCACAAGGAGGAGAAAATTGGTATTGACTAATAAACGCAGACTTCACAGTCAAAGCAAACTCACTGCTAAACAGCAGATTGCAGTCATGGGGTAGGAATGACCATCGACTCCTGTTAGGGCTGCTGCCGCAGACAAAAACCAGTGTCCCACAGCGAGCTGAAAAGCAACGTGGTCTCATAGTATCGTGGACAGAAGGCATCATAGCATCCAGTTGCTGTAATACAGCATGCAGCACAGCGTTCACATTGCCATGATGTTTTGCCCTGGGCAGCACGTGCTACGTCATGACGTAAGGCCAGTGAAAGCCTGTCCGGCCAAAGCCAGACCTAACGGCTCGGAGCCACTGAGGGGTGGTGGCCAGGTCAGGCAGAAAACGTGTGTGCAAAATATATGGGAACAGTTTTACACTACATTTTCACGCCGTGTTATCTCTCCATGCTATTTTAATTTATGGACCTAAATTGTCCCCTCTCCCTTACCAGCAGGCCTAGGTAGTGCCTAATGAGTTCACTGAAGAGAGCTGATTGATTTAGCTGCTTCCTTTTCCCTGCAACAGGTTTAACAATTGCACAATTCTCTGGGCAAGATCGGGTCCTAAAGATGATAGGGGTTTTATCCCTCAGCATAGAAGGAGTAATAAGAGCAGACTGGAAGCCTCTCCAGCCTCACAGTGGGCCACTGTGGTGTCGGTGTCAAATATAACTTGACAAGACAGCCGATACCAGCAGGATTCTCAGAGGTGGTGAAGGCAATACAAGATGTTTCTTCACATCAAATCTATCTTGTAGGTTATTTATACTAAGTGGAAAAAAACTTTTCTAGTTTCATTCTTTGCATTTCCCGGACTTAATGCATTGCAGTTTGGTTTTTAAAAATGAATGCTCAAAAGGTATTGAAACATTTTGCAGTTAGGATGTTACCCAGCGAGGCTGTATCATGATTGCAGCGTGTAAACGCCAAACAGCTTGTGCCACTGGCTGGCCCTGATAAATCAGAGTTGAAAACAAATACCACTCAAGCTTATCTACCGGTACTAGTGCTTATATTCAATCAATACCCTAGGGCAGTGCCATCCGATAATGCTCTTTGCAGTCCAGGGGAATCACCGTTCCCACTGGTCAACCAGTGAATGTTTCAAGCAAAAATGATCTTTCTAAACAAATATATTTGAAATTTAAATTTTCCAAAATTTAATTTCTTGGGGGGGGGGGGGGGGGGTGGTGGTGTAGGAGAAGAATAAAGATTAAAACACTTCCTAAACCAGAATGAAACGTTCTGGATTCAACAAAATGATCCACACCGAAAGGTAAGCGACATTGCAGCAGGAAAAAAACCCCTCAATTTATTCTTTTCCCAACTTTTTTTAGTTTAGCTACCAATTCAAAATGTTAACCTAGTCTACTTAAGTGGCATTTCAAAGGAAACCTAGTATTTATAAAGTAAATGATCACTCTCTTTTAGACATGGCATGAAATACAACTTGCTCTCCTGCTGTCGAGCTCTCTTCTCTGCTTCCCATGATGCAAGAGCAATGAATGGGTCTGTTGGGGGCCTACCTGATATGAAGTGAGAGATGTAAAAAATGTGACATTTTTAGTTGGAGAATTCTATTACGGTAAAAAGATATAATCCCTTCCTCAAGCATTATAGTCCTAAACAAAGTAATTACCTCCAAAGAATGTCTTTTTTTTCTAAAACACGTATAGCAAAAAAACCACCCCCAAGCCCAGCAACCATAAACTATGTTGCAGGATAACCTACCGACTGCTGCACTGCCGCTGAGGAAGCACCTACCCACTGGTGCCTATTTTCAAAAGCCAAAAGCAAAAAGCCTGCATAGGCGCATATATGAAAACTAATGAACTCCAACATACAACTTCAAAATGTTTATCCAAAGCTTTGTAGAGCAGCTAATAGTTTTTTAAGTGCCACACAAATTTATTGAACTGAAAAGAATATTAACATGATATGCTAATGAAATCTGCATTTGATAAGATACATATCCATTGAAATTCTCTATACCTTTCTGTCAACACAGCATATTGCAAAAATGAACCATCGAGACCGCAGTTTAATCTGATATAAAATCAAATGATCCATGTTAACAAGACAATTAAATAACTGTCAGAAACTAAAGAAAAACTTATCAGAAGTTCACCAGGTATAAACTGGTTTTGAATAATGTGAAAGCACGATTACACAGTATGCAAACGGAAAGTTGTTACTGTGATTAGAATAATATGGGTGGTAAATTAGGTATCAATTTTATTATGAAAAAAGTCTAGCTCAGGTGCTTCAAAAAGAAAGCAAAACTGCAAAATACATGCTGTTTATGTTGGCCTATTTAAAATTACTGGAGAATGCGTTACAAGGAAACTAGCATTTGGAAAGGTTATTTGAAGGCAGTAAAACTAAAAATTATGACAGCTGCTTTTCTGCTGGACGTGGCAAACAAAATGGTGCACCATATATGTTACATAGAGGTTTAGTAGATACTATTTCCCACAACAAAACATTACCATGCAATGGGTACAAGAAATTAAACCTTACGCTTCAAATTCAACAGCTTCTAGCTAGTAATATTGTATACCTGCAGTCTGAAGATGCAATATCGGGATTTCTCCCCAGCAAAATTTTATTCTAGAGGCAATGCATGAACAGTCTTGTACAGCTCCCTCATAGGTCCATTTGTCAACTTTATTTTGCAAAAACAGCCCAGATGTTGGATGCTCAGGAACACTGTGGAGCTGCTCCGTGAGCACAGCTCTGGCATCCCTGTTTCTGCTTCTCCACAATCACTTTAGAACAGTAGCTGTCAATAAATCAGTGTGGTCTGTGGACCCCTGGAAGTTCATGGATTGCTTTTAAGGTAACTAAAAGGTCCAAAAAAAGGTAAGAAAAGTAAGCTCACACCTAGCAGACTTCCATATAAAGAGGTCCACATATCCACAGAATAATAGAGGCTCACTTAACGAAGGTTGAAACTACTGTTTTAAGGGTATAATTACCAGAAATGCACCTAAAGCTATGTATTTGGTTTGAACTACAAACCAGAAATGATCTCTCCAAAAGGAGATTGAAGTAAAACACAGTCCTTCCTGGGTGTGTAATATTAGGAGTGCTCTACACCAGATACAAATAACCACACAGCTGAAAAGTTGCATTATCTCACTGGGCCAGCACAAGAGCAGGGTCAGCAGTAAATGTGCCTGCACTTAATGGCCCTTTTTGCAGCCTCACTCAGCTTCAATGGGAAAAAAACGCAGCACCACATTTCTTCAGAAGCCACACAAAATTTGTTTTGTCTTTATTTGAGGAACTTTTGAGGATGTCTCTTCATGTAGCTCTTCTTCAACCACCCTCCCCGTGGTTACCCGTACTGCTTATCCATCACCCCGGGAGTGAGCAGTGCTATGTGCGATTCCATGCAGGCCAGACACAGAGCAGCAGTACATTAGATACACTCCAGCTGTTCACGGCAACCACATTTAACCCTCCTTGCAAACATAAATCTTTCAGATCTCTTCTTCCAACATTTATTTATATATCTGAAACAACAGAAAGGGAGAGATATATCTGGGGAAGTAACCAAAGCTTCAGAATCACCAGTTTGGTTTAAAATTCAACTTCCCCAAAAAAGGATGCAGAAGTAATGCACACAGCCTCTGCTACAGCTAATGGCAACGTCATCCTTTAAGCTGCAGGTTGGTTCAGCCACCGTCCCTCTGCCCAGACAACACTGCAAGCCCTTATGGAAGTGAGAGTGACTGGACAGGGACAATATCTAGCAATCCTACAGGCAAGTTGGAGCCTTCCCACTTCAACACCCAAAAGCATCAGTGGTCAGTCTCGGCAGGTTCTGACGACACCTCTGCTTTCAATCGTTTGGCGCACTGGGCACACAGATCTTTCTAGGATTGCTTTATCCACTCATACACATAAATAGCTAATTTGCTCAACGATTATGTTAGCTCCTAATGCAGGTGAAGATTCATGTACGTAAGTGCTTTAAAAATAGCTTTCGAAAACCTGATTCAAAGACCATTGAAGTCACTAGGAACTTTTCCGTTGACTTGCTTTAGATTGTGTCCCAAGTACTTATCATTTCCTTCAGCCCCTGTGCTTCAATAGAGTTGAACTCCACTTACTAAGGATGACACTCTGCTTTTTCTTATTACTGGTTAAAATTCATATTCACAGTGCAGCACTTTGAATCAGCGGTTTTCCCCAGATGCTTCTGATGCTTATCCTCCTTTGTTAAAGAGAATGCTACTTCATATAACAGAGCTAGTAGCCTCTATTCAAACTCTACCATGCTGCAAAGAATGATGTTGTCAGACAGACTGATCTTTCTCCAATAGCTTTTGCAGCACTTTTGTTATAAAGATGTTAAAGATAACATGGAAGAGAAAAGGAACAGATTTAGAGTCTTGGGATAAAAAAAATACAAAGCACGACAAAGAATCATAATACTGATACTCGTAATTGAAAGAGCTACTGAGAAAGCGTATCCTGGGCTTTGGGGAAGAATAAAGGAAACGAGTAATGTAGGCGGCTTAAAAAAATCCCAGATTTTTGTGAAAAAGGATAACAATGATTTTTGAAGGATTGTTAATTGTTTTGGTTTATTGTTGTAATTCAGATTTAATTGTGGTAACTGGAAAGAGCATCAGCCCAACACAGCACACCTTCAGGAGTCTGAGCCCCCAACTCACAATTAAGGTAATCCAGGGAACTATTAAGTACAATAAAAGACCAGGAATAGCATGTATATCATGGGAACAGAGATTCACAGCAGTTATTGTAGCTCTGTGAAACAGAAGTGATAATGAAGAGATTTTAAAATGCATTGATATTGAGAGACCTTAGTAACATTACACTAACTTAACATTATGGTGCAGCCTCTAAGGCCAAATTCTGTTTGCATGGTCAAGGTTTGTATGTAGACTGGTAGGTGGCATTTTCTAAAGCAACAACAACAAAACCCAAACATCTCAATCTCCCACCATTAAACTTTAACTGATAACTCTACGGGTAGCAGATTTATGCTAGTGCTAAATACTTTGCAAAACTTCAAATACTGAAGAGTAGGAAGTCACGTAAAGAAGAGCTAGTTAATACACAGGGACAAAGTACAAGATTTATTATGCAAACTACACATGCCCAAAGGCAGCTTATGCAAGAGTGGAAGGGCTTCTTCTAATACGTATCATCATCCTTCATGGAAACTGTTCTATGCTCCAACTAAACAGAAAGTATAGGTTGCCCTTAACTCATCTTATTTTGGTTAGGTTTCATATTTCTTGGAGTTAGCCCTCTTCCTATTAAAAAGAAAGACAAAAACCAACCAAACAAGAAGCCCCAAGACAGTAGCTACTGATAAATAAAAACCAGATTTCCTCACTGCCAAGTAATTGCCACAGCCTTCAGAGTGCACCAAGCTGCAATACCCAGAGAAGGGTTCTTGGAGCACAGTGATGGGCTGTTTAATGGCTGAATGCATTACAGTGGGCAACCAGGCTCGTTCTCGTTAACCCCTGCAATGTTTCCCTCTCTTTGCTAAACCTAATGAATGAGTTTAAAAGGATCAAACCACCGAGTGGATAATGTACCTGGTGGGCTCTCTCCAAGTATCTTTTTCTTGCTTTCTACCTTTGTAAACAAGTTAAAAATGCAGCAGAGAGGAAAATTGCTAGTGACACTTCAGACCTTGCTGGCTTTCCTACATTACCACAAGTTGTAAAAAGCCACTCTGAATGGCACAGGAAAGCAGTTATGCCAATTAAAAGGGTTGGAGTAATAATTTTGAAGTAGCAGATGTCTAACTTGTCATTTTGAAGTGAAGTCTTCTAACACAATTTCTGTATTTTCCGGAATTTTTGCACAAAGTATTGTAGCCTGCAGAAGCCTTATAATTAAACACCTATCATAGTGAATAGCATGTCCCAGAGTTGAGGATTAGGTGATCTTATTCCTGTAATAGGATTTGCCTGCTAATTGTCACTGAAATGACAGCAGCCTCTGTTAATAGGAGCATAGGAATTGCCATAGTGGCTCGGATCAGCAGCCCATCTATCCATTAAAATAGCCTGTCTTTAGCAATGGATGGTATGGTATGATTTAGAGGAAAACACAAGGTAGTCTGCTATGGAATAAACTACTATCGAGTAAAGTTTCTTCAATATTCTCATTAGCACTCATATTTCTTACAAAGCTCCTTTTACTTTGGCAAAGAAGCCCAATCTTTTTAATTTCTCTTCTTAAAATTCTCTTTTCATGACTCCTGAACAATCTCCTAATTCAGAAGACATACAGGGTGATGCCCCTTCCTTGTTCTTCATTTGAATTTGTTTGCAGCATCACGATCATGCCCAGAGCAGCTCATGGTGGTTGGATGGTTAGAACTTCAAGGAGGACAAAGACGAGAAACTGATGGGTTCAAACATGGTGGTGCAAAAAGTGAGATGCGTAGAGAAGACTCTTTCCTACAGCCTTTTGCTGAAATAATTGAGCTTTGGGATCCGTTCAAGAAACCTTGGAATCCACAGGACAACAGCAATAGTAACAGAAACTGCAACTGAATTCAGTAGTAACTCCTACTGACTATAGGAGAACCACCTCAAATCTTTAGGCAGGGCTGTCAAGAAGGATGTAAGCTAAAGCAGCTTCCCTGGGCATACCAGTAGCAAGAGATCCAGAAGGAAGAAAGAACCACCTCTGCTGCACCAGCATGGTCCTGCCCTGTCACCCTATAGTGTGCGAGGAAAGAGGATATTGAGGAGGGAGACAAATGGAGGTGGATGATGCAAGAAGTATTTGTCTCATCAAGGCTCAAAACAATGTCTGCCCATGGGCTAGGTTACACATCAGTCAGTTCCTGACTTCACTCGTAAGCTGCAATCATTTCATGATTTGGGAATCTTGTTTCTTTATAGTCACAAAACCAAGTGATCATTCAGAAAACTTACACCATGCTTTTTGCATTATTGTTTCTACTGCAAGAATAAGGCAAAAACAAGCTCTGAAAGCAGTATGCTGCAATATCAGGTAATTATATCGCAATACACTCAAGCTCTTTCAAATAATTAGTTAGTCAAACATCTGCTGCAAATTAATATTGGGCCAAACCTGTCTCTTGGGTAATTCAATGGACTTCAGTACCATTAGGCAAGGGATGATCTGTTCCAACACATTTACTGTCTGTGGATAATTTGCTCTGGTTTAGAGTTTCTTCCTTGCATTGCTGTAGCTTGAAATCCTCTTGCAGCACGGTTGCTATTTACTAGCTTGTGCTGATGCATCCACTTTTTCTGGCTTAACTCAAGAAAATTCAAAATGCACACACTGCCAAGGAAATGAATTTATTCAATAAGGCCTGCAATGTCAACTCTTACTAATTCTGTAATGCTGGAATAAACAAAGTCAGAAATTATGCCTGGCTTTCTAGCCATCAATAAAACCTTATAAAGCTGTAAGGACTCATAAATTTCATTGTACAAAACCAGATATTAAGGCAACTCTTAACTTGGAAAATTCAAATTGCATTTTAACCAAACAACAAATGAAGCTAATATGTATTGACTGCATTAACAATTCATAAATGCACAGAAAAGAAATAAACAGTCTTTATAGTGTTGCCATATCTTTGATGCATTGATTAAACTCTGTAGATGCCGGTCTGTCACTTCAGCAGCTGTTCAGTAAGCCCAGTGTTTGTCCATCAATGTCTTTTGTCATTGGTCTGACTGTCCTGCTCCTGCTCAGGTTGGCAGCTATTTCAAAAAATGAACTGTCACTGCGGGATAATCAATTAATCAGGCATGAATTGCTTGACCGAGTCTTCTAATGAATGTTAACATGTAAACACTTGTCAGACACTTTGCAGACCAGAGGGTTTGCGTGATTATATTCATGTCTGGGAAGCTGACTGGCAGCAAAGCCCGTAAGCACAGACCTCTCTCATTGTGTTAATAATACACATGGCTTACAAGTATTTCTTTAAAACAGATTAGCTACAACCATAATGATTGTATTGATTTTACAGTCTTTTCCCCTTCTATGGAAATCAAGGTGAATCTTTGCAGGAAGAAGTTGGTACCCTACAGGAGTGAGGCAAGTATACATTGTCTCACGCCCTGGTGTGAAAGGGTTATGCATTTTCATGAGCCATTACCTCCTCTCACACACAAGAGCAATTTATATCCAAACCCTCTAATTACAATACTGCTTAGCAACACCCCAAAAATTCTATTGCTATTTCAGTGATAAGCCTCATTCTCAGGGATTACATTTGTCAAATGAATAGTAAAACTATGCAACAGTTCTGTGTGAAGATGTACATTTTAATTATTTTGTATAAATACAGTGGCTTAAATCACTCTGGCTGTTATTAGCAGAAGAGTGGAGGGTAAATATTTCAGTAAGCAGTATTAATTGTCTGCTAAGCTATACAAGATCCTGAGGCATGCTAAAGTACCAATTTTGTTCCCTAAACTTATTCTTGAACCTTTAAATAAATCATTTTATTATCTAAACTGGTGAACAGAATGGGTTAAAGACTTTTTTAGACAAACAAAAGCATTTTATTTCTAAGGTAACTGGATTTCAACAACCAAACACTAGATTTTGTCCCTCAGTTTTGTTTGTTTGGGTTTTTTCCACTGAAACCTCCAACAAAACCCACAAAAGAAAAAACTCAATACAACATTGTTTTTCTACATACAAACACAATAGTTTCACATGTAAATACACACCTTTTTGGAGCACTTCCCCTCCTGAACAATTCCCACTGAACAAAACTGCACTTTTTTAAACCACAACACTTATTTAGATGAAGGATTACAGATTTAGGCGTCCAACTTTAGTCAGGCTGGTTGTAAATTCAGAGCCTCCAGTCATGTATTTATAATTATGAGCTTCGCTGTGCCAGTTTGTAAGCAGAACTCCCCTCTGGTTAACATGGGGAGGTGTGCTGGAGACTGGCTGGAGGACACAGCCAAGCAGCAGTAAGACTTTGCATACCGAAAAGATCTTACAATATGTCCTTTTTTAAATTCAAAATCACAATTTATGGACAGGAACTATCTTTTAAATTTTTTTTAAATACTGCCTCTGCTCTGAGCACATTTTTGAAAATGCATGAAGCTAATTTAAACGTGCAAAATGTCATTCTGTACCTCTGTGCCACATGTCAGTGCGTGCATGTCTGCAGGAAAAGGCGCCCATTAGGTATAGGAACACGCAGGATGGATTCCCTTCTGGTACTGGCACACGTGAGTTAAGCATATGGGAATGTGTGCGACCCACAGTATGCACATTAATTTGGAAGATCTGACATTTATGAACTTGGACTAAACTGCTTCTCATGATTACAGATTCATGTTTCTGGATGACTTTACCAGGAGTGTCTTGGATGGAACCCTATGGGACTGTTTCATGAGGCACCAGAAGGGTAGCAGCATGCCTAGTATGGTTAGCCGCAGATTTCTGTGAATCTCAGTAAATGACACACAGCAATCGTTCTAGGAAAATGCCATTTTAATTATAGTAATTCTTATTTAGCAAATTCCATTTATGAAAATGGCATACAGTACTGTGGAATCACGTGCATAGGCTCTTTCAAGTACTAAGGACTCAGGTAACACTGCAGGGGGATAAAAGCAAGGTTGCTTATAGATATGGACATTCAAAACTTAATTTAGTAACTCTGAAGAACTCTAACTATAGAAATGGCCATAGAGGCAAGTTTACAAATGCATGTGTTAGATAAATTAGAGGGGAAACGTAGATGCAGTCTACCATGATTTTAAAAATAAGAAAAAAATTTTTAAATCTTTGTTTCTACCTTGGAATCCTACAATTGCTTATTAGTGACCAAATATTTTGAATGTACTTTTGTGAAAATAATGTATTTTGCAAGAATAGATCGGAGGCCAAGACTGGAGTTCAGTTTAGGAAGTTAATCCCAATGAGATCCATGCTTCTGCCTCTGTACCAGAGATCACTGTTCCCACATTTTGGCTGGCCAAAAAAAATTCATGAATTTTCATTTTCAATGCAAAGTCAGACAGTTGTTTACAGAACTGTTACAAATGAAAAATAACTTTTTTTTCCTTGGTTATAACAAGTCCAATTCAGTTCCTCCAGCTGCTTCACCCTCCTAGATATATCATTTTTTCACCAAGGTTAGCTGCTTGAACCAGCCCAGTTCCCAGTTGCAAAAGAATCATGCAACTAAACTAAGGCAATGGCAGTCTGGACTCAGCCCAACCATACCTGGGGGTTAGTTTAAACTTGCCTTAACTTAAGCCACCAATAAAAGTGCTTTGAGCCGAGATTACTGGTTTAACATGGAAATGCCTGACGCAATCAAACAAAAACAAATGGATAAAGGGTAGCAGCATCTTAAAATGCCACAGTCTCTACTACTTATTATCTGGCAACTTACTTCCCAGAGGTTTTAGAGATAAAACACTGCAGTGAGTACATGGATTATTCTGTTCTGAAATGAATCTGTATGTTCTTTTATGCCTCCCAAATCACACAGTTTTATTAATATAATATAAAAAGCATCAAAGAATGAAAATGGCATCTGAGACAGCACATATAATGCTATATACATGCTTTTAAAAGCATAAGTTTAGCACTGAAAATATGCTTCCTGCTGTTCTAATGCTAGTTACCCTATATATTTCTCTTTTTGCTACATTATTGTAATAGAATATTTACTTACAAAAACATTGTTTCATTCATTGCAAACACCTGAAATCAGTTTCCAGAAAGAGATTAAACTTATAAACCTTGGGCTTTATCAACTTTCAGATTTCCAAAGCTTGAAGTTGGATCAGCCAATGTACAGCTGTTTTGTTTTAATCAAAATTGATTTTTTAATATTATTGCCACTTCTCTTGATTTTCTGGAACCGCATGAGTGATAGGGCTGAGCGGCATGTTTCATTCATTCCTTAGATTACAGTTTGTCATCTAAGTGCTTCTTCTGAATATCCATGAAATTAAAATGTATGTGAAGTAGCAGTTATTTTCTCAAGAAAGAGAAATGCCTCTGGAGGAGAGGCAAGCAAGAAATCCCGCCCAGGTTGCATAAAATGCTCTCTACCTGTGCCCTCTTGAGTGTGTTCTTCAGAATAAAATGAAAAAGAGAAAGGAGGCATTCAAGCATAACAAAAATGTATCAGTTAACACAGCTATCAAGTTTACTTTGCTTAACGTCATGGAGTCTGATTCTCGTTTGTGCTTTTCCACTATAATTTATACTCTGGGAAAGTCCATGTAAATTGCTAGGAAGTATAGAGGGGCGTTAATGTAACAAAAATAAGGCTCACATAATGTCTTTTTTTTTCATAGAACGGCCTGGAATCTTCAGACATTATTTACAGGTTTTATTTAAGGAACAGACATTTTGGCTACTTCCCTGGATTTAACAAAGTCAATAGAAGGTATACATAAATGTAAAGGATTGAAAAGCCATCCCCTAAATTTATGAAGCCTGGGATCTCCCCACATGGGATTCTCTGTCCTTTCAAATTCCGTGATGGCATTTCTGGGTTGATAATAACTATTCTACAGTATCGTTCAGGTTTGGTTCCCAAGCCCGTTTAAGTTTGCAATATCTGTATAGCTGCAAAAAGAATTTAAAACAATGGAACCACACTGCTGTACATTAGCACATAATTTAGTCCACTGCCTCTCTCAGATGCTCCAACCAGGCGTCACCGCACATGATTTCCTGTCCCATCGAGGGCTTACTCATTTCCAAGTGGCCCATAGGCTGAGCAGATGTATTCAGCAAACACAGTTTAGCACTAGGTTTTAATGAAAGACAGCCAGATTAAATGTGCGTGAAAACTACATTGCACTGATACCTGAGAATACCATCTATTTTCAGCAGCACTCACTTTCATCTATGGAAGAGCAATGAAGTTTCTGACACATGCTCTGTTGCCATCATAACATTTTTTTCTTAACCTTTTGCCACAAGCACCTGGGGCTGGGAGCTCCCCAGTACCTACTGCTGACAAGTCTGCTGCATGTACTCTCGATGAGCGATGCCAACATCACCCTTAAAGTATCAACCCACCAGGAGCTGCCTGGGAGGTTACTGCCTGTCAGCCTCCCACGTTTTCTTATCCAGCGAAGACTTGACTTTGGGGAATCTGTGAGGTGTATTTCATCTAGTTTCAAATCCATTTCCATACCTTCTAAAGTGCTTTATCCACAGCACATCTCTGATTACCTAACACCAGATTGCAGGGATCTTTTTGGAAAGACTTTGCCTGAAGCATTGATTTTGCAAACGCAGTCATACATGCTACACCTTAACCATGTCCCTACTGCTGTGGAAATCAGTGACACAATGTGAATATTTGCTTTATACTTAATACACTACAGAGTGATATAACAAGGACAGAAAAGCATCTCTGTGTAAACAGGCTAAGGATTGTGAGAAACGGAAGCAAAGAAACAATACCTACACTTCTCCCTTCCTCCCTCATTGCAAAAGTTTTCTCTCTCTCTCTCGTGGTATTGGCACATATTTCAGCTCCTATTCTTCTAAAGCTCTTTTTAATTCAGTGTTTTCATTTAAAAATGCTGGCTGAAGATACAAAGAACCTACAGCATCAACATTTTGAAGGCTATTGGAACTCACAGTATCAATTTACAAGCTTTGTTAATTCTTTTGTATTTATTTGGTTAATCTTAATATAGTAGAGGGGTTTTTTTCTACAGTCATCTCTAATATTTTTCTGTTAATATGAGGGCAGAACACTTATTTCATGAAAAATAAAATGAGAGCTACTCACATAATCACCTCATTGCAGGAGCAAAGGATTTGGAAAACAACTCATGCTTTTAAACTAATTTTTAAAATCGTGTTTAAAATAGGGCAACTAGGAATAATATATTATTACTACTATTATTATTCTTAAAACCACCTTCCCTCGAGGCCAGCTTGAACTCCATCATGGAGCACAGTTTGCTCAGGCCTTGAGCACAGAGAAAAGTGCCTGGTGCTCCACAGTGCAGTGAGCTGGCGAGCGGGAGTGTCAGAGTTAGTGGGCCCACCAGGGGAAGGGGCAGCACAGATGCAGGCAGGATGCACAGCCTGGACCACTCCTTACAGATTTGAGATTCCCCTGCTGCTGCCTAAGAAAACTTGGTTTATCAAGGAGCAAGGATTGGTCTTCAAGGGGAAGTGGGAGCCCAGCCTGCCAGGAGGCCCGACTTACAACGATGCCAGTAGCAATTGTGGTGACACACTGTCCCTCCAGTTACAGCCCAGTGGCTCATGATGACTTAGGCAAGCAGCAATATCCCCAGACTCCAGCAGCACGCCAGACTTTAATGTCAACTTTCTACTACTGCTCTTTGAGATAAATACAGCTTGCTCCTTAATCCTACCAGTGGCTTAGCTGTGCTTTTCCACCACCTACAGCTTACAGGATCAAGCCCGGACTTGTTAAGAAATACATTTCAGTATTTTCCTATCTTCAAGCTTTGCAAAAAGGCTATTGGTGATAAAGACAGTGAATAATCGTATTTGTTCTGCTATTAAATAGCCAAATAATAAATAAAATGTTATGGGAAATGGATCAATTCAAAATTTTATGCGGCTACTGAATGCCACCGTGTCCACCTAAAGATTGCTAGGTAGATCTGTGGGAAGATGGAATTCACCTCAAGTTCAGAGTTGGAGGTACAGGCTGCATATGGTATGCACCTGGTTAATCCACAGAAACCAGCGAATGACACAGGCAGAAGGAGAGCCTGAAACCCCTCAGCAGCATAGTAGCGCCGACTCAGGTCTGAAGTAGTATTGCTGACGCTCATCTCTTAACAGTAATTATTTAACCTTTTACTGGGAGGGTATGTCATGGAAAGCAATGGATTGAATTCAATTTTCATTAAGAAACACAAGGTTCTTGCCCAGCTGGTGAGGCACACAGCACTGCAACTACCGCTTTCCTCATACGTGGTCATCCCCGCCCTTGTTCAGTCGCACACCCTGTTAGCCAGTTGCCTTTTTCCTATAGTTGTTTACACAAGAACGTATTTTGGGCTGCTGTTCAGTGGAGCAGACATTCCCATTTGAACATACAGCAGAAGATTTAGTTTAAAGTTTACCTGACATATTACAGATAATAGGACCAGATCTTCGGTTACTGTAAATCTGTCAAAGAAGTCCTTGCCGGAAGCTAAGGAGCTAGTTACCTGCTTGATTTCTTTGGTTAATTATGTCTGCTACACGAAGTATTGTTTTGCAGACAGCATTGCACTCATGCTGAAAGAGTAATAAACCAGTAGAGCTGTTCGTGTTAAGCATTTGTACTGCTTGTACGTTGTTAAAGAAAGTGTAAATCTATTTAGAAGAGGAATCATTGCTATCATACAGGAAATTAGCTCAAGGATAGCTTATTTGCCAACTAAATATATACCCATCTCTCTCTCTCCACATATAGATATAAAAGGATTAAAATAATCCTCTTTGTGGGTTTTATTTGTTCTTGCTCTAAGTTAACACCTCTGTGCCTGTCTAAAAGGAACACCTGGCACAGTTCATGAGCTGGTTTGAGCTGGTACCACGAACCTCAAGGCTGCCGTAGCTTTTTCATTTCAGAAGTGCAATCCTTGCTACCTGGACCTCTCGATCGATGAGCAATTCCAAATGCAACACAGATTATAAGATCGACTGATTTCTTTTGCTTGTTTTGTTTCAGCAGTTAAATCCTTGCACAAAAGCAATTTGAAGTACTGGACAAGCTCAACTGTTTCCTGGTCTATGTGCTCCAGGCCAAAGGAAGAACTCCCTCCCACTTTTTATTACATGTCACTCTGACTTAAAACTTTGGATAGAAAATGTAAGTACCAATAACGTAGAAGGTCTATCAGTAGCATGAGGAGACCCTCTAAAAACATAAAATTAATTTAACTAGGGACCCTAGTTTTCATAAATGTCACAAGTATAAAAGAAAGGCTTTCTGCTATATTTGACAAACAGCACATGTAGGCATGCTGTCAGCCTTCACATGGGCCAAGGGACACACAGTAAATTCTTACAGCTTTACTGTTTACTTCATGGCTCCTTTGAAAACAACAGTGGCTAACTATGTTGATGGAAGTCTTGCCTGAGGTCCCCGAACAGTCATTAAACTCTTAGCCTTCTGTTCAATATAAAATGACATGCTCGTTCTGCATTTCTTTCACTGAGCTGCTATGGAGGAGCCATGATTCGATTGATATGCCTGGCTCGAGCCCAAAAATTATTGCATTGCACTTTCCTGTAGCAGGCTGTCAGTTCACATTCAGAAAGCCATACAGGATGCAATTGTCTGGTCACCAAAAATAGCTTCGGTGCATATTTAAGCCATTTCAATGTGGCAATATGTGAATTAATTCTCTCTTCTCCTTCTGGAAATTTATCATTTGCATGGCAGTGCTGTTCAGTGTGCACAGAATCATCGCATCCCACAACATATTAATATTTTAGTTTGTTATCTCTTAAGTTATTTTTAGCAGCCAACTGTCCTTGCGTGAAGCTCAAAACTGCAGCAAGATGCTTAGGCATGTTCTGTGCATGGTCAAGGACGTATCGTCATACATCTGCTCAGCAGGCTGCAGCCTTGTCCATTATTAAAGTAATCCCTGAACTGCTACTGTAACACATGTAATCATCAGATGCAGGATGTCTTTTCCCACCTGCTCTCTATTTATTACTGTTACCCCACAAGTTTTAACAGTAACATGCATTTCAGCTGATAAACACCTAGAAATGAGACTCACAATAACAAAGCACAGAGTATTCTGTGATTTTTTTTTTGAGCTACTAGAGCATATTCTCAGCTTTTCAGTATGCATTTATATTTTTAGCATGTTTAAGGACAGAAATTTATAATGAACAAAGATAATTAAATATCAATATTCTGGATTTACAGGCAAGAATCACATTTAATAACCAAGTGGGTAACATTCTATTGATTTGTCCTACTTTTTGAAAATGCACAGGCTTTCTATAGGAACTGAAGTACTAGAATATCAGTTTGGAAATGGATTTATGTCGAATTTTATATGCTTGAAAAGATCAGTGGTCCCCAACTGAAACCTTTGCTGCTGTTTCACAACATAGTAAAGGGCTCAACAAGATCTATAATGTATTAGCCGCATATACTCCCCTGCTGACATATTAACTATTTAATTTTTCTACCCCTTGAGAGCAGAACTTTTGCATTTTGGCTAATTTAGCACAGTGCAATGTAGGTATTAAGGGATAAATTAATTAATTAATTTTCCCCTTCCTGTTCAATACACAGAGTGAAATATGAGTAGTTGAAACCATCAGCAAGCATTAATGTTACAGCTTTTGAATTTACTAGGCATTCTCTCAGAAAACAAGGGAAATAACAATGTCACTGGAGGTGCATTGCAGGCTCTCAACCTCCCAGGCTTCACCTTCAGGAACCCTTCTGAAATTGTGGCTTGATTCATTTAGCTAACTTGCCCTCCCCAGCTAACTGCATTACACTCATGCCGTTCTCTGCAAAAAAAATAAAAAGAGAAGATTCCAACTTTCTGAGAACACAGAAGGTAAATTCTCATATTCACCTTCAAAATGGAAACAAAAGAATGGTGGAGAGCTGTTTCATGATTTTGCTAATGTAATTTCTGCCCAGTCCTACTGTTCTGCAGTTGCCGTCACTGAGAAGGGGAAACTTTCCAGAAAGTGCAAATACCAAGCCGGAGCAAACCCCTACCATTCGACAACAGCACTCATGCAGAACACCCGCTCCCTGCTTGTTCCCTGTGCCAAAGCATCCAGACTGTACGTCCCTGCCTGCAAGCAGGGCTGTGGGGACACCACATCACCTCCACACCTTGCCTTCCCTTCCACCGTTTCATCCCTACTCCTGCAGGCTCTGCTGTCAAAGCACCTGCTCCTGATAAACCAGTCAAAAGCAATACGGCTGGCATTTTTGTCCTTAGGCAGAGGTCAGGGCCAGCTGATAGCCCTCCCCAGTGACAAGTGGCTGCTAGAGTAGTGGAACGAGAAATATTTGCACTGGTTACTCTCCGCTTCATAGAGAGCAGATTTGCATCATCCCTAAACCAGACACTACAGCACGTGTTTCAACTAATTGTGTTTAAACAGTACTAAAGGACAAGGGATGAGAAAAAAGATTCAGAAAACAAATAATTTCTAATTCATGTATTTCACAGACCAGCTTTATTTCACTGTAGGAAAACCGAAGTGGTGAATCCTACAGGTGTTACATGTTGTAGAGATTGTTATATATAGTAGAGGTTAGGTCAATATTTTACAGAAATGCTAATGAAGTATTGCTTATTCAGCTTTTGCAATTTGTTTCCAGCCAATTTCAGGGGGGGGGGTTATTTTTCTTTCTTCAGTCTCTGCTTATAGATACATACTCATGTTCACCATCTCACACAGTATATGATGCCTAAAGTTTTAAAATTAACATATTTTAGCAGAAGAAATAGATGAGTGTCTTATGCCTGTAGTCATTATGTGATACAACAAATACTACAAAACAGGTATAAAAGGAACTAAAATCTTAATTCATACTATGCAAATCAAATAATATGAAAGCTCTTCCTGTGCAAATCTTATTGTCAAGGAAAGAGACCCGGATCTGTACTATTTCCTAATAATAATTCTATAATCATTCTATAATTCTGTAATAGATTACAAAAATTCAGAGGCTCAGTATCAAACTATCTATTCAGAATATAACAAGCATATGACAAAGTATTTATACAATTGACTTAGCACAGTAGTTTTCAGGGAGGATTTGAAAAACATAATTAATTGGTTCATAATTTATTAATAAAAAAGTAAGCAGTTGGAAGGGGTGGCTTTGTTTAAAACACCTAGACTTCACTGTAACCACATGTTAAAATCTCAGCAGGGCTGCTTTTAAGAGGAAATGGGATAAAAATCACATAATTAATTAACTCATAATTTATTCACGAAAAAGGAGTTGGAAGAGACAGCCTTGTTTAAAACATCTAGACTCCATTGCTACCAAATATTACAATCTCAGTAAGGCAATCAAGTCCTTCTTCTACCCAATGTGTAAACCAAGGACTGTGCCAATTACTGTGCACATACCTGGGCGGGGTGTATGCGTGCACGGGCTCTTTATACAGAAGAACTTATAACCAATAGTCTTGCCTGCATTTAAATGACAAAAAAGCTAGCACTCCACAGAAAATGAAGAATGTGCTGCGGTACAAGTACAGCCACACTGTCCCTTCCCCCTGCTGTAATTCCCAGGTTGTGAAAAACTTGTTAGGGGTACTTGCTCAGCGAGGGTATCAACATATAAACTGTCCCAGGAGTCTTTGGGCTGAAAAAACTGGGATGAGTGCTTAAACCTAGATAAAAAAGCATAGCATTTGGTAATTAAAGTTGATAATGGCTGGCTGCAGGTCTGAATCTAGCAAAGCACTTCTGTGCATGCTAAGCTTGAAGTAAGTAATTAGTTTTGCTTACATGCTTAAAAAAAATTAGGTGAATGACTTCTGTAAGTAACAGCAGCTCTGGAAAACTAAGCTGAGGCTTACTTTGAAAAGATACATTTCTAAAAGCAACCAGCAGTTTTGTTTCCCTCCCTTTCTGCATCCCTCATACTTCAACCTCATTGTTACGTCTTATACGGCAGATAATAAGAGAATATGACACTACATCCGAACACATCCACTCACTGTTTAAAGTCACTGCATGTCCTAAACAACTTAATAAGCAAAAGGTTTCAGGTGCTCAGCAACAATTTTCAGGATAACGCTTGTAATGAGAAGCAACTACTTGTACGGTGTGCTTGCTTGGTAATGAATGATAAAAGATGAGGACTCTTGCTTATACTCATCTACAGTAAAAATACTCCCGGCTGCAGCCTTCAGCTAATTGCAAAAATCAGGTTCCATTGTTGTGAATGGGTAAGAAAGCGTCAGAGCCCCGTCTGAAAGAAGAGGTCTTTGTCATTTCTTTCCTCCCTTTTCTTCTGACAGCAGTACGACATAGCTGAGTACTGTATTAGACACCTCGAGTAATTCAATCAGTTTGAGCTCTTCTGTTTGAGTGTGTTTTTGGGAGTAGCTATACAATACACAGAAAATGTCCTGTGAAAAAGGGGCAGTATTTACCATGGCTTCAGTGGCTCACGAGCAATGAATTCATGACTGATGAGCACCATTTCAAACGAGTGTCATCTGCATCTCCCTACAAGCACATGCATATGCCATATATTGTCCAGAAAAGCGTTTAATACATATTTAATAGACTTGTTCTGTAAACACATACTAATGGAAACAGCACTCATTAACAGGGGCAGCCCTGTCCATGGCTTTTAGTGGTAATACTCAATGAGTAAAGTGATTCTGCGCTTGTCTATGCTAGACAGATGGATCTCATCGCTGCACTGCAAAGCCTGTGCTCACATTCACGTTGGTAGAAAAAGTACACTCTTTTCATATCTGACTGTGAAGGCAAATGCCATAGTTAACACATGTCCCAGTGCAGGAAAAACCAAAAGAGCCAACAAAATCTCTGAGTAGGAGCTCCAAAGAGCTTTTCTAAACTTCAATGTCACAGCCTTAAGAGAGTATCGATAATTAATGAAATAATTAAATTAGATTTATATAGAGGCAATCCAAGACACTGGTCCCAGATAAATGGGTGATTCATTTAAAATGACTAACCATAACCATGGTGAAATGACTGTAGACCAAACCAGTTACCTCACCACACCTGTGCCTGACCACAACGAGGGCCCCACAGCCTCCGAGTAGGACGACAGCACCTTTCAAAAGACTTGGAAAAAGAGATACCCAGGGACACTGGCAGGGCTAACTGGAAGGAACTACCCTAGTTTCTTTCATGCATTGCAGTTATTTTACATTTTGTCTTCAGTGCAGTCTGAACCAAACTCCACAGCCCTAACTAAACACTCACTGAAATCTGGCATCCTTCTAGTGTAACTGGCGTGACGTATGTATATGTGATGGAGCACAGTCTTATATCAAGTTTGACTTTCTCATAGAGATTCATTTCCCCAGCTTTTTATTTCCCATTGACTATAACAATTCACAGCGACACCACCTCATGGAAACGTATGATAAACTTGCAGGGTTTTGCAGCAGGAGCTAAATGAAATGGTGTCACCAATGGACGTTAGTGCAGTGCAATCAGTACCACTTGTATTAAACAAACAGGTATTAAAGTTCCTCTCATCTAAATAACTGTGAGAGACAAACTCTTCTACTGCATAAATCGCATTGGTATCAAGGGGTCAACATGCAGACAGATGCTGTATTAGGAATTAAATCTCAAAACAGCCAAGGTAAAACCACTATAATAGGAGATGCTTAATGTTTAGAAACCGCCTGGCAATAGTATCTGCTAAGATAGTATGTTTCTTTCAAAGTAACAAGCAGAAAACTAAAAGGAAAGATAGTTTTTAAAACATTTAAATATTTGCATAGTTGCCGATTTAAAGAAAAAAGAAGCTGCTTGACAAAAGGATCCAGGTTGCCTGAGAAATGGAGCATTCAGGAGAATAATGTAAACCTCTTCCCTGCTATGTGGTGCTTGTGGTAACAGGGGAATTAGGCCCCTGTTTTTAACTTCCCCAGACCGCTGTGCTGATCCAGACAAGGTCAGAGACGCTGCTTTAAGGACTGCTACATAGGACATAGTTTGCTAAACTAAATCCCTCTGCTGTTTTCTGCAGCAACTCCATCCTTCCCTTTGATTTTTTATTACAGCATAACCCAGGTACAATGAGCCAATAAAGGGTTAAAAAGAAAATCTCGTCTTCATACTTTTTTGATTTTGTGAGCATGAATCTCTTTCACGGAACAGCTGTCAAGTCAGCCAACGAAACAGGTCTGCTTAGGTCTCCTGATAATACCAACTGCTGTTGTTCATGTATCCTCAGTGACAGTAGCAAGATGAAAATCGAAATGAATCGCTCTACAAATGAGACACTTTTCTGCTTTGACTTTCCAAATGTGACAGTGGTGTTTGTTTTCTCAGTCAGCAACATTTAGAGATGTTAGAAAGCTCTGGTGTCAGAAAGTTGCTCAGGGGGCAGTTTCTAAAAGAAAAAAAAAAAGAGGGAGAAATCTGCATAACTGTTCCTTGCACAGTTATGTTTAAATTTCTGTCCATTAGTACTACTTCCACCAAACTGAACTGCAAAATATTCCTAGCAATACAAACTACTGCAGACTTTAAGCAGCAACCATTAACATTTCATATCTCTCTACAAAGTATTTATTCAATAACCTTACTGTGCTACAGACACAAAATGTTGGTTCTCGCCATACGAGCTACTGATCAGCCTTAGCTCCCACTGACAGGATGCAATAGCACAGACGCATTAGCTTCTGTCTGTCTGCTTAGGAGAAAAGTGTTTTTCAACAGATCACAAATTACAGCGAAGAAACATTTTAAAAAGCATTCTTTCTTCAATATGAGTTTGAAATATGAATATTTGCCCTTCTATCCAAAGAGCTGAAAACACCCTCCAAATATAAATGAATTAAGCTTCTGCAGGATATGTGAAATAAATATTTCTCTCCAGCTTGCACAGGAAGAACCTAGGGCACAGGGTACCTGCTGGAACTCATCAATTACTCTCGTTTAATGCAATATGTAGCTAGAAACAAAAATTAAAGTTGTAAAAGACTGATTTTTTTTAACAATTGCATTAAAACTCATGAACCATATTGAAACACTGAAACATATTCCTATACATCAAAACGAAACCTTCCTTTTAAAATATATCTCCATTGCATATTTTCCTCCTTACCTAACACCAGTACAACAATACCTAATACAAGAAGCACAATCCAACATTCAGATTTCCCCACATTTTTGAGTAGAAAAACTTTAATACTTACCCATAAAAAAAAAAAAAGAAGGCTTGTAAAAAATGCATTATGTATTTAAGTTCATTTGGCTTCAAAGGAACACAGACCTTACAGATTTATCTACACAGTGGTTACAGACATGCCTGTTAGAACAGATCGGCTCAGGGCAGTACTGCACGAACACAAAGAAAAATGTCTCTCACATCAGTACGGTTTCGGAGTATACTGAGGGATTTCATGTGTATCTACCCCAGTTACATAGTGATGTGCCAAATCTCTAGAATCTTTTGGAAGTTTCACTCTAAATCCACTGAGCCAAAATCTGTTCCCAGTCCATGAACATATCTCCGAGGCCCACCCTTGCCAAATAATCAACTTTAAACCTTCCTGTTCTGTCAAGCAAGCTTTATTTGAGGGGCTAGCCATCCAAAATCCCTGGGTTTGCAGGTGCCAGCTGTGAGCATCCACAGAGCCCAATTATGATTTAATAATTAATATCAGTACTATGTGCTAACAGCACTTTCAATCTGAGAGTCTCAAAGTGCTTTGCAAATATGAATTAAGCCTTGAAACATGCTGTTGAGTGTCCCCATGTTACCGATGAAGGAAGCAATACTCAGTCATTTGGTCATTTTATACAGAAAATCCGTGGGAAAGCAAAAATAGTGTCAAGAACCCCATAATCCCAGTTTTATACTGCTAGCACAATGCCATCTTTTCTTTATCTTCTCTTTTTTTTTAAGTTTTTTTTACATTATTTTCTGTATATACAGAGACAATTTTTGCTTGAACCACAGGGATAGATAAAGCAACTAGGTCCACAAATTCTCCATCTTGAGCCAGGTTATTTATGATAACCAGACTATTTTGCATGAAGAGAATTTTTGGCACCTGGTTTTCTCTGAAACTGCGGAATAAGTGAAGATGAGAGCCATGTCACTGAAGTTACCCAGCACTGCCGTATAAAATCTTGTACTTTAGCTGCTAAACTTAGAACCTATTCTTTAAAATTTTCTATGCTGGGAACGTCTAGTTGGGCTGATGTTTTTGGGGTTTTTTTTCATTTCAAAATAAATGATCCAGCAGCTTTAAAAAAATTAGTTGGGGGAGGGGAAGAGACGATTTTGCCAAGTGAACATTTCCTTTTTTGGTTTCAGCTGAAATCAGGTGTATATTCTGCTGAACAAGTGGCACTGTTGCTAGTAAAGGGATAGTGCTGGTGTTAGAGATTTGCCTTTTGTTCTCATTGTTGAAAGGCAGCCACATATGACCCTTTGCTCCCACCAAAGACAATTTCCTTGCATTTATAAGTCGAAGACCTGAGGGTCAGTCCAAGCTTAGGACACTAAAAAACTCAGATCAGACAACTAACAGGATTGTCAATTATATAAAATCCTTATCAAATGACTGATGATACTGCTGATAGCATGTTTTCTCTTCTTGATTTTAGTCCTAACGCTTGTGCATCACAAACCTCCCTCAGTCCATCTGTGGATGATGCCAAAGCAGAAGTACTAAGTATTTTGTTCAGGCACCCTGGATTTACGTGTAAACAAGCATGAGGTAGCTCAATTAACAGGACTGCGCTCCCAAAAATGTGAGATATGGAACAAAGTAACGAGCGATCCTGAAGCGTACACAAGTGCTTTCAGTGCTGATCAATCATTTCACATCCCTTCCCAAAGAAAACGGAGCTGGTGCCACCTGGCACAGTGCCAGCACTCCCAACTGTCACCAAAATAATTAGCTCACCTGTAGATTCCCCAGCTCAGATGCTGCAGGGAAAGCTGGCAGCACAACACAGGCACTGCCCGCTGGCCAGCCTGGCGAGGGAGGCTCAAGCAGTGCCAATGCCCCCTCCCTTAGCGAGAGGTTGGAGTGCCAGGCTCACCACGGGCATGGTCACTCCCCTAGTGAATTCAATGAGTTACTCTACAGGCAGCACACAAAATTTAAATATGAAGCCGGTTGATAGGTAATGCAACAGAGTTTAATTTTGGGATTTTTGGCATTACTGAGCTAAAAAAAAAAAAAAAAAAAAAAAAAAAATAGGAGCTTCCTTGGCTGGTAGCAACAGAATGCTGTTTTCCACCATGGCAAGCCCTGCCACAGGGACACACACATCAAATGACCATATAAGCCACTAAAGATTTCAGCCTATTGATATCAGGCCATTGCTTCCCCCGTCAGATAATTTCCACGTGCCTTCCTCTCCTTCCTAGATCTCCCACGGCAATAGCCTCTTTTTTTTAAGCCTCCAATATTCCCCCCAGTGCATCTGGTCCCTTTCCATCTGGCCTCCCCACCTGAAAAGCAATCCCAGCCTTGGGATATCTCTGCAGTCCCCCCACCAGCTAGAGCAGCAGGACCAGCAATTGCAAATTACTCTATTGTGCCCCAAAACTGGCAGCCCAGGCTGCTTGCTGATGCATTGGGCTACAGAGAATACTCCCGTCCTGGCCCTCCGTGTGCTGAGGGAGGTATGTGTCTTCCACCTGGAGCTGAGGCAAAAGAGCAAGCCTGGCCAAAGCCAGTCTTTTACTAGGCTCAGTGTGGGCTTGCCAAAGGGATCGCCCCGAGGACATCAGGTCTGCCAGCCCACCCTATTCTAAGATATCAGTGGTTTTTAATAGCATTTAAAATGTATAAAGAAGTTGCTTGCTGCAGAACTGAGTTGGGTTGGAGGCTGCAAAAAGGAGGAAATTTTCACATCTGTCAGGTTAATTTAAATAAGGTTGGTTAGTCAGAGCAGTTCAGTGGTTTGGAAAGTCAAAATAAGTCCTTAAGAGATGAGTGGGGCCTCAGGGAAATTGATGATAAACATACTTACCAGCCGGCTATGCAATTTACTATAACATATTATATACATGAGCGTGAAAGCCACGTGTGTGTCTGCAATTTGCATATGCACGCACGCATTCACAAAACAAACTTTAATGAAAGTGAGGGGTCTTTTGTCCCTTAACGTATTAGAGCTGAATGGATTTAATCAGCAGGTTGATAAATTATACGCCTGCTTAATTTGCTCAATTGCCAGGGCATAGATTTTGTGCAGCGTGTTGCAGTGTCTCTGGACAATGGATGAATGGCAGACCCACAGCCGTGGAAATGGCACGCCTGGTCCTATCCACAAGCAGCTAACAGGCATGCATCGGTATTTGCTACCATGAATTTCCTGCTGTGTGGTCCTTTGTTCATTGCAGGATGCCTCCTTGCTTCAGTGTAGCCTCTAAATTAGTCCTGCCTTGACAGTTTTCACACCATTTTAATGTTTTGAACTAAGTATATGTTTGAAGAATCTACATCATAAATATAATCTTATCTTTCATGTTGTATTTAGATATTATATTTGAGCTACAACAGAAAGATGTAACAATTTTTTCCCAGCACTTTACAGTATGCTTCAGAAACCCAGGATGATCTCCTTTTCCTTCTACCTGAGCATTTCTTTTTCAATGTAAGTGCTAGTGTGACTGGCTTTTCTGCATGTAAAACCATAAAGAAGCAAGTATTTCCAGGATTCGTCCAGATGTGCTAGTGGGTACATCTCAGGGTTCAAGCATCAGCTATTGATCTTTGCTCTTATACTTTCTATAGTACTACTGCAGCCCCTAAATAACACACAACTGAATTGCTAGACTATGAACACACCATTTGTACAGATTCTCTGCAACAAAGATAGCAGGATCCAAATTACTGGGTAATTCAGCTTCTCCTTATACTGCATACCATAGATCAAGCCAACAGATTGTGATCTCTCTTAGACCAGTATAAATAACTAGATATAAACTGCTGTAAAAGAGATCAGAATCTGATGCACTGAGTACACACAGCTATCCTTGTTCATTTTCTCTGCACTAATGGTAATGCAAGATCCTCTGAAGCGATGTGCACTGCTAGGCAGGGAAATGTGCTAAGTAAGTTCTCATTCTAGCCACCAGCCTGGCTATAAGACAGCTCCTAATGCGCCTTTTTTCAGATGATCAGAGTCTCTGACAAGGGCTAAAATTGCCCACAAATAATTGAATTTGAAAGACTTAGGGAATGTGGTTGTAAATTTTGTACGTTACAAAAAAAAAAAAAAATCAAACAACATATAGAATAAGTGAATGCTGTATTATTCAGAAGTAAAATGCACAAGAAGGTGGGACTGGACACCATATGGTGGCAGCCACGTTCTCTTAAGCCATCAGTACACTCTGATATATCCTGTGCAATCCCTACCTCTGCGCTCAGTGCAGGTAGAACCTCGCTTCGCAGGAAAGAATCTCGTACTACTTTCGTTAAAGATACGTGAAAGAACTTATTAAATTCAAATAACTTCTTGCAGATATTTTGGCCCTGTGATATATTTTAGGTATGATTTAATTTTAAAAATGGATGCATTAATTGTATGGGCAGTATACATAGTGCAAAAAAGTTTCTGACAGTGTAAGAAGCAGTGATTTGAGTATATAGAAGATCAGGAGTCATTACTTCTATTGTTATTCTCCTGATTTGGTTTTGCTTTGTCTTTTACTTTGCTTTTGACACACACCATGTAAACTGAGTTGTAGTAAAAAGTTATAAGCAAGCTACTGCCTCTGAAGCATGTTAGAATACATCATGCTCACAGTCCCTACCTCCTTCACAAAGGAGATTTTTCTGGGAAGCTTTGTTTCTCCTGTTTGCTGCTTCATTATTCTGTTGTTGCTGCAAAATAGTTGTTGTGGAAGTTGTTCTTCTGATAGGAAGCTGACTTTTGTCAGTACACTGCATGCAACATTTTTCGCACAATGAATCTAAGAGAAGGTAACCTCATTATGCAATCATTCTTGTGAACATTAGGAAAGCTATTAAAATTTGATGTGATCGTTTATCACAAGCATAGTTATTACAAATACTAATACAACAGACGTGGTTATAGTTTACAAGTCAGTGCTACAGGAGAGGATGAGATGTTGGCAATTGTTGTTCGTCACACTTGGCTTAGAATTAATTCAGATTAAATAATATTTTAAATGCATCATTTTGTTTCTTCCACTATGCTCCCAGATGGATGTTTGTCTTCTAATAGCTCACTGTTTAAGTTCCATAAATAGTTGCAACTTCTAATGTTAAAATGACTAAATTACCAAATAATGCCAAATATTACTGCTCCACTTGTCAAACACAGTTTGGTACAAAGAATTGGTTGTGCGTTTTTCAGAGTGCAGGGCACATTGTACAAGTTAACCAGCTTTACAAGGAAATGTTCCTTCTGGCTTGATACTAGAAAATATTTGTTCTGAATGGGTTTTATTTATTTATTTTTAACCAAAAAAACCCCAGTCCTACCATATGGTTTCATTTCAGATATGCAGTGTCAGCCAGGCATGCTCTGTTAGCCAAGAACATTTGCCTGTCCTATGCCATCTATACAAACCTTTGTGCTCTGTGTTTACATTTCGGACAGCTTCTTTTAGACATACGTATTTGCTAATATAAAAATGCTAAATAAATCAATAATATGTCAGACCTTGTGCAAACAGTAACAGAAGACTGGGTGTCCCAGCATTAACCAAGTCACATGATTGACAGTTAATCATTTCCTACCTAGTGATCTATAGATAAGCTCATTTTCGCTTTCATCTAAATATCAGAGTATATGCAGATAGCATCAGAAATACCTCTTCTACATTGTCATTTATAGCAACTCTTGCACTCAACTGATCCAATAGCATCATTCATCAGATACTATCAAAAATATGCAGCTAAATAAGAGCACTTCATAAATTACCAGAACTAGTTTCTAAGGCCCTAACTGTTACCTTTAATTAACTATAGGAGCAGAAACATGATCATGGTCAAATATAAGCAAATCCATAAAATTTAGCATTTTTAATCCTCGGTAGTACCCGTAATTCAAGCAGTTTCCTATCCTACATGTTCTACCTGGTTTCCAAAAACTGTTGCGATGTCCAAAATGTGGAGGTTCTTGAATGATGTCCTTAAAACCATGACGAGAATGAGTCCAAATACAAGGCAGATAGAAAATGAAGTTTAAGGTTGTATGAAAATACCCTAGTCTTTGAGTTGCTAGGATAAAACGGAACAGATACCTCTCAGTATGGGGCTCTCTTTGAGAGCAGCTGAATTCATTGCAATCTCACTGCTTAATCGAAAGAGAGGAGAAACAGTTACACCAATTTATCAAAAGTATAAAACTGTATTTTCATCCTACTGCTCTTCACTCGCACAGAAAAACCACAAGTTGTTTAGAGGAACCACAGAGGGGATTACACTCAAGATTTCCAGGGACAGGAGCAAAACCGGACTGTGTACTCCGCACCTGCACCACCCCCTGCTGCCAGTCGCACCAGAGCTCCCACGGCTCAGGTCCTTCCCCGAGGCTCCCTGCTGTGCCAGCCCTCCCCGCCAGCTCCTGCTGGTATTCACACTGATGGTCACCTTCGCATATTCCAGAGCTTACAACCTGTGCACAGAAATATAAGTATGGTAAACGTTAACATGCTTAAATCCATAACGATTTATGAAGCAAATAAAGAGGTAAAGCTAGGCCTCATCGTTTTCAGTGAAGAAAAATCAATTATAAGGTTTTAGAGCTTAAATCAATTTTAAGGTTTTAGGCAAAGTTTTTTTTAATCTCTGTGACCACAGGAGTTAGAACTAGACTAGGTAAGCTGCTGCTTTCACTTCTGACAGACAAACACTGGAAAAAACTTTTTTTGTTTCACCCCAAATGACAACTTTAGGAGAAGAGAGGGAGGAGAAGACTCTATGGCTTGACAGGTGTGGCATTCGCTCCAGATACAGACGACCTAAGATCCTGTCCTTGCACCAAATTAAACACAACAGGAGGTTCAGTCTGAATTTTGCACATCCCTGTCAGCCACACGCTTTCTGACTCAACAGGTAATGAATTCTTTCCCCAAAAGGGAAACTGTTGTAGTAGAAGAGTTTGAGAGCAGGAGTCTGCACTCGATGGACCTTGGAAGGCAAGCTAGGCCTGAATATTCACGCTGTTAAAAAACAGACGGAAGCAAACTGGAGAAGGTGAGCTTCTGACTGACCAATCTCTTATCGAGGTATCGTCCATTATCGCAGACATTAAACTATGTTTTATCAACTATCCAGGGCAGAGTATACAGTGCACTTCCCTAGAAAAAGCCACAAACACTATACACAAATGAAACTGTGCTCATTTCCCAATCTGCCTATTCTGCAGCCGGTTGCTCATTCATGCGTGCAGCTCAGGGAGACCATTCTGGCCACTGTCCACACCTACCCACTCCAGCATCTACCCGCTCTCCCCTCCTCCTCCCAGTTGCCACCAGCTTCTGCATTACCTGCAGAGTGGCTGCACAGTCACCCCAGGAGACAGCCAGGGTCTGCGTGTATTTGCCCTCATTGAACACCCTTCCCTCTGTCTCAGGTAATTGCTGAGACAGATCCCTTTCACCTGCCCTTGGTATGGCTATGGGTGTCTGTCTGCTTTGAAATGCATGGGTTTGGAGGCAGGACAGAGGGCATGCTCCAGTTTTACGGAAAGGTTATTCAAAGCTTTTTCAAGTTGCTTCTGTGGTAAAAAAAAGAAAGGGGAGGTGTGTTTTGTTAACATATGTTATTTGCCAAGCAATGTACACAAAAACCTGATTAAAGTTACATTCATATATTTTAAACAGTCTTAAATTATTCATTTCCATTTTAAAAATATATCCAAGCAGAGATGCTTCAGTAATAAATTTTTAAGATGGTGGGACATTTTACATCATACCGTTCTCCAAAGACTTTTCTTTGCACCTTGGGTTGTTCATTAAGCCAGGAATAGAGGAATAGGAAGGACTGTGCAATACTGAGGAAAACATTTCTGGATGTGGACTCACTGGGCACAAAAATTGGAAGTGGTTGAAGAGGAAAGAGGGAACTGGAGGCCCCGCACACTGTTGAGCTGGCACACACTTCAAGAACGAGGGCCAATGTTGTTAGTGCTACACCACAAGGTTGCCCACAGCATGTTTACTACTACACGCAGCTACTGCAGTCACTGCCTATGTAGAGTGCAGTAGCTCAACACAAAGTTTATTGGCAAAAACAGAGAATTCAAATTAGTCGTCTTCTGCTCTGCTGCTGTGACCCTTGAGTGAGCCTTCCAACCCCAGGCCTCAAACGTGCTCTCCTCCCTGCCAGTCTGTGGACTGAGATGATGTCCCCACTACTGCTTCCCTAAGAAATTGTTTATACTATACTGATGCTGAAAAGAACTTCCCTGCTTAAGCTAAGAGGCACCTCATATATAAATATTTCCTGCCGTTTTTGTGGACAAATCAAGCCACCCTTTCACAGGACAGCATCTCTTGCCATTCTAAAATTGTCCGAAGCAAGTATTATAATAGATCAGTAAGCTACAAATCTGCACAGAATTTTTAATATAATGATGCACAGACTGCTTTACTTTTCAAGCTGCAAATCCAGTGAAGTTTTACACACAGATGATATACAGAAAAGCCTTCATAGGCTGAGATTTAAGTCAGCAAGTTCTTGCAATTTGTTTTCAAAGACTGGGGACAATAAAAAGCATCCAACCTGCCTCTCCCCAACTCCACAGGGTGAGCAGAATGCACAATGAAGCACTATCTGAATTGGTACTTGACATGGAGTACAGCTACCAAAGCTGAAGCTTTTGAGCTTTTGACAATTAGAGCTCTACCCTGCCGTCCTTATTCAGTGAAGCTGAGGGGAGTTTTGCCTGAAATTGGTTCTGTGAAGCCAGCAATGTGAGACTGCCATGAATATTTTAAAGTAAAGGAGTTGGAATACTCTAATGATCTTATGTAAATCTAGCCTAAGAATTTCATTGGAAATTTTTTTGAATGGGTCATTAAGCAGGGGAGAAAAGGTTGGAAAGCAGCCTGAAAAGGAGAACATTTTCAAAAGCCAAAATACTCCCCGCATTCTTCAGAGCCGTCCAATTAGCCTAGCTTGGGGAAGTCGAAGAAGAAGAAAGTGACAGAGCATCAAGTATATGAGCAACTATAGGCAGACCCTCCAGTTTGTCAGGAGACAGCAGAAAGTCAGTAATATGTAGTTAGCATGCTTAAATGCTAAATTCGAACCTTAGATGCCTTAAAAAATCCCTAAGATTTACCATTTTTCTCCTTATCATTAGTGCTAAAAAAAGAAGCCCTGCAAAAATTCAAGATTAAGCAACAGTAAGAAGAGTGGTGGTGATACCACTGGTGAGAGTGCAAGCGCCCCATGGTTCCCTTTGGGCCACGGCACCTGGCTCACCTGAAGCATTCACCAACATAGAGGCTGGTGCAGGATACCTATTTGATTAGTTACTCAACTAATTCTTTTTTTCTTGTGAAGCAGCACAAATATTTCTTAAGGAATTGCTTTAAAAAAAACCCCAGACCTGTCCTTGGCAGCTGAAGGACTTTTCATGCCTGATTTCCTTAGTCTTTATGTGAATGCATACTATTATTTGTAATGTGGGAAGAGCATATTTATGAATATTTTTGGTGAAGAAGTGATTAGGATAAATCTATATATGCACAGTAGGCAAGCAGTTTTACAGTATGCATCTGGCACAGCTCACTCATTAAATCTCATCAGCTTTCTGTTGACTCTTCTCTTGAAGATTCATTCCAGAAACAGCACTATGTCAGCAGCATCTATGCTGCATTAGCAATTGCTTATATGTATTTGGAATGTTGCAATAAATAAATACTTATTCAGCACATGCCCAGGTAAAGGACTTTTCTTCAATCTAAGGTCTTATTTAGCTGTCCTCAGAACCATAAATGCTGTCCAGCCCTATTCCTCTCCTGCACAGGTGCCATAGTAGGTTTTCTCTCAGGTTTATGAGTTTCAAGCTAAGGACTGATGGCACCCTGTGCCCAGTTTTAATCTTAATTGCCACCACTGCTTGTTCAGGGAGACAGAAGGCATCAGTAACTAGGATGCATTCAGGACATCTTCCCACATATGGATACAAGAGAATAGTTTTCTCTAATTCCTGCTGAAAAAGTTTTCTTCCTATCTGGTCCTCATCACTGTAGCACAATGACCAAGTTCCTCACAACCTCTAAGATGCCACCTTTACCTCCATAAGGTGAAAAAGAGCCATTATCCTCATTTGGTAGCAGGGAACTGAGGTTCTGCAAGGTTAACTGTCCCCACCAAGGCCACAGTGACACTGCACGTCCAGTCCACATTTGGCTGGTCAAGCAGCAGTCACATAACCATTGTAAAAGAGACCACAGCACAGTAGCGGTGCACAGATTTAGGAGCCCTCCCTCTGTATTTCTAGGGATCAGCAAATTTTTCAATGAAACAGCCATCTGAAAGACTTGGATCATTAAAATGGATCAGCTATTACACATGCTGAATTAGCTGAATACCTGAATTAGCTTCAAAGTGGTAGATGTCTTTGAAGCAACAATGCTAGTATAAATACCAAATGATTTTTTATGAGGAAAAAAATAAAGTTTTCATGGTTTTACCTAGAGGTAGTGCTGATGCCAGCAATTCTAGGAAAAGACAAGTTTGGGTTTATGTGACAAGCAAATCTTCACAAATTACGCAGGCTGCTTTGTCAGAAAATGATGACCCACTGAAATTATTCATGCAATATACAGATAAGATCTGGGACCATTCCAGTGATTTAATAAGACAAGGACAGCGCCAAGTACAAACAGAAGTAAAGTTTGGAAAAAAACCATAGCAGTCGAGCCTCCTACAAATAGCTAATCCAGATGATTAAACCAGAAATTGATCAAGATAGATATCATCCCTGGTAATGTATTTAGAGATTTCACAAAGAACTCAAAATACATGGAAGATAGCATTTATGTGTGCTAGAGAGAGAATTAATATTCAAAGATGTGCTCATGATAGACAAAAGTATTTAGACTGTTTTCAGTCACAATTAAGGGATCTGGACCACTAAGCGACACTCAGAAGGGTGAGTAAAAAAGCCATTTCAGTGACATGTTGTGAAGAATAACTAAAATGGGACAGAAAAAGTTTACCTAAACTACCAGTTACAGATCAGATACTTGTGAACATCATTTTCCGTGCTTCTGATTGAGGAACCCAAATTCCTCTCTGGTTCTGTTCCTCATAGCGTCTGCTTTGGCCTCTAACAGAATACTCTCCTAAATGAGGCTCATAAAGCAAAATAACACTTCCCAGCCATACATCAAAAAGTAAATGTGTAATGGGAGATGGCAGTTGAATACAAAATGACTCAGTGTAAAGACATCTAATATGTTTCCTACATAAATACAGTGATTGAAAATACCACACTGATTAGGAAGTTCATAGTTTTGCATGCCATTAAGTGTCAGAAGCTTTTTTTTCATTCTTGTTAGGAATTAGGCAGTAGAAAATAATTCTCTAGACTATTAATAGGGATGGAAACTGTTGCCTATATTTAGACATTACAATAATCTCCCTTTTACAATCCTTTAAATAGGTCAGCATGTGTATTGGATATTTATAAACTGATTCATTAGTTGATTGCTTCTTCCTTCCCTCCCATATCAAGTTACATGAAGAATGAACAAGAGCAGAAAAACTCACCTAGGGCCAAGGTATTATTGATCATAATCATAACATTATAATGTCAACTCTTTACGTTTACTACTGTACTAAATATTAATAAGTTAACTCTAAGTTATTGGCATTATTACAGAAATAAATTGGATATCATATTTCTGTGCAAATTCCACCTGTTCATCCTGCAAATATCAGTGCATGTTAAATATTTGAATTTTCACTGCATTAAAGGTTCTAAAGTTCAACGGTAATTAGTGCAATCAGGTGCCAAATGATTCAATTCCCAGGACAGCAGTATTATAGAAAGAACTATGGCAAAATTCCAGGGACTAAATCTATAGTATAAAACTCACATTTTTAGCATAATGTAATAGTTACATAATTTGTTCTGTGGACTTTGCAAAGCGCTACCTATAAAATATTTTTTAAAGAGCCTTAATTTGACAAAAATAAGAGTTAAATTATCTTATAATGCTGATGTTAATGTTTGAGAGAGAATGCAATTTACCTTAGGAAAAAGCCTGGTTAGTTGGGTAGATGTTACTGCAGCACAACTCAGAAATCAAAATTAGATAACTGTAAGTGCTGTCTAATTTTCCTTAATATTTGCTTTAACTCTCATTTTCCTCCCACCAGACTCATTTCTGTTTCACATGTTTGATAATGAACAGGCTATCAGTGAGAGGTAGTACTTCAGAAACAAGAGCATACCTATCTATTAACCAAAGGAAAATAACTAAATTGTGTGAAATAATTAGCAGCCATCAATTCAAAATCTAATTTTAGATTCTTCATTCTGGAAAGCCTGACAAATACTTATAATCTCGCTTATATGAACAGCACTAAGGGATCACTGAGACAACATAGTTAAGACCTTGCATGTTGGGAATATCTTTCTGGACATTATTTGATTCCAAAGGTAAATTCAAAGATCCCTAGTGCTTATCTCTTATTAACAACAACAAAAAACAAAAACCAAAAAAAACCAAAAAAACCCAACCAAAAAACCCCAAAACTCCAAAGGTAATATTTTAATCAAAGCAATATCATTTCCTTGAATATACAATAAGTGCTTCTATCACAGTCTCTCAGTAGTGGTCCATTCAGATTGACCTGCGATAACAGTGGTTGTATAAAGAGCAGTTTTGTGAGCACTAGGATTAATGAAACCCTCGTTTCCTACAGATTTATGTGTCATGGTTGACTGAAGAACTGAGCTGCTCAGGCTGAAGCTTTTCTAACAGTTGGGGCATTTATTAAGTCTTTCTGCCTTGCAAATTCTTGCACACTATCCGGCGTGAGAGCTCACACTGCCACCTTCCCTTAGTGTGGGCATTTACAAGGCTTTTTTACTCAGTAACCCATTTCCATGAAGCTGGTAAGAGCATAATTATTGCTGAGACCCCTTCTGCTCCTTCTACTTGATACTGGCTAGCGGGTTCAACAGTTGTTAGAGGCAGGAAAACACACATAGACACACAGTACGCTTGTATAAGTCTTTTCTCCACATAAAACTAAGTTTTTAAAACAAACAACTGTATGGACCATGCATGCAGCGACACAAGCAGGGAAAGACTGCATAGGGTACTCTGTCTGGTTTGGCGAGTATAAATATTGTGCAGCTGCTTGCTGTCAGTGTTATGACTGGAAACACGTAACTGACAGCTTCCTTCTGCCCTGCTCCCATCTTTATTCAATGTCCTTTAACCTTGTTAGGGTTGTCCACCGTGGGAATCAATGCGGCACCTTTGAATCCTACTGACTCCAAAGCACGTTAGAG
>WAAD01004801.1:2773-22483 GCA_013389945.1 Fregata magnificens
TCAGGACTCGTGCTTTCCTCTAGAATCATAAAAGCACTTGCAAGTTTGCAGCCATTTTGATAGAAACAAAAAACTAACATGTTATTTTATGATAAAAGAGATGGTGACATTTTATTTTTGATTCATATAGCAGTTTTAAACACAGATCTGAGGCTTTTAAACTTTTCTAGCAAGGACCACAACTTAGAAGAGATTGTGAATGAGAAAAGATCTGGTTCATGAGACAATCACCCAATCTACTTCTCTTCCCATTCATCATTACATAACATCCCTGTGACAACCACAGAAATTGCTAGTCTGGAAAAATAATATTATGGAAATAGGTAATGTATTTCTTGCTGTATTTTAATAAGATATAGGTCACATCAGCTAATAGAACTGCTCTCTGTTGACCACCAGCATGCACTGTGTAGGATGCACATGAGATGACTCTTAAAGAAATATTGCTGGAAAAATATAAGTATTTTGGTTCATATCTTGCTCAAGGGGGTGTCTGAATTTCTGTCAAAGCATCTATGTCATGTTCAGTAAGGTTATATTATTTAGTATATATAAGTGAGATTGTAATGTAATTCTCGTTAGCTGAGCGATCCTGGTGGTGAAAATGTCGCAGAAAAATCAACAGGCAATTTAAGATAGAAGACATGTCTCAGGGGCTGTTGACTGTTGTGACTTGCAGTGTAGAGGCTTCTGACTCTTTATGATTAATTCATTGCTTACCCTTAAACCCTTAACTATGAGCTGTACCAAAGCCAGCTTCCAAGGCACATATATTAGTAGATGGTTTAATATAAGAATCCTTATGGATGTATATGTCATTGAGTATAAGAACTCATGAAGGGTATTATTTATACCTGTAATTGATAGAATACCTAATCTAAACTAGCATATTACATGCAATAATCTCAAATTCCTTCTGTTCACTTTTTGATATCAAAACTTGTAAAAAAAAAAAAAATATATATATATATACACTAACCACATTCGTATAGACTTGTTGACTCCAAATGGTAAGTGAGGCTGCTTTGTTTGATTGGATGCGAAACTGTAGAGGGGAAGCATTGTTGATGTTGCATTATTCCCCCACATTTGACTGTGATTCCCCAGTCGTTTGAATTTTACCCCAGGANTGCCCTTATAAAAATAACTGTATCTGAGCATCTTTAAAATGAATGTAAGCAGCAAATCAGACTATGCAGATTAAGAGACAGCTTCCAGCTCTTGCAAATGTTATTCTCCTTTGCAGCTCATTGTACATAAGAAACACTTCCAGTTAAATGAGCAGTTGAATCTTAAATCTTAAGACGATTGAAATGATTACAGACTGTTCAACCACTTCTGTTCAAAGTTTATTCATACATGAAGATATTCTGGTTTTTAGCACTACAGATGGAACAATTTACGTAACCATAAGTTTCATTCATTAAATATTCAGCAGTAATAAGATCTAAATACTTAACCAGACTACATTGTACAGCTTTGCTTGTGGATGAGCTTACAGTTGGTGGCATATTTGATCTTTCAGTGTGAAAAAACTGTTTATCACAGAGTTTGAAAAATTTATGAAACATAAATTTGTGTATTCATTTAAGTGCCATACTGCTTGGTCAGACAAGACATATTAAATGTGACTTTATTGCACTAAAATATGCGTTCTTTTCACTTATCTACAGCGATTTTTTTAGGCGTGTTTTTGAGTACACAGGGAAAAGAGTATATTTTTAGGCGCAGGAGAAAGGCATAGTAGTGATTCATCTTTCAGAATTAGGTGACTTGCATTAAGTCAGTGAACAGCATCTAAGGGAGAGTTCTGCATAAGGCTTAATTTGCCATTACAATAGAGCATGGGGAAGTGTATTAAAAATAGCTGATGGAATTTTGGGGTCAATGGGAAATTTTGTACCCCGACTCTTCCAGACATTTTGTTGCAAGACAGAGAATTGTTAGGGAATCTTTCCTGCCTGTTCTACCTGCCATTCTTCACCCAGTTGTGCCAAACAATTCTCAGTATCAACACATTTTATAATTTGTCTATTTTACTACACTAGAGACATTGTACCTCAAAACTCTTCTTTTTTTAAAATCACATTTTAACACTTTTAAACTAAACAGTGTTCATATAGCATGCTTATCTCAGAGCTTGGCAAAAATTCTTTAGCTTCATATAAGAAAAGAGTGTATTCATGCATGCCTTGTATATGCATATATGCAAAGGATGAATAAAGACCTGTGTACACACATGTATTCATTATATTCTTCATATTTGCATGTAAATACCTGGGTATATATTATTACAAGCAGCTAAGATTATCAGTTTTAAAAAAATTGTTGCATTTTGTACTTTTAAAGTAATTCCTGGGGTTGATCTAACAAAACAAAATCTGACAGAATTCTGTGAAATACAGATTTTCGCTTGCCAAAGAAATGTTCTTCAGCTTCTGTGTGTGTGTAGCGATGATGACACCCAGTAGTCAGACAAACCAATTTTACTTCTGCAAATTTGCCCTACTTGCAATAAAAGTGGCAGATAATGTAATTTGTTTTTTGTTGTTGGCACAGAGGGTGAAAGTGCTTTTATGTTCTGCAAGGGCCAAGGTTCCTGTGAAGAGTAGGGGAAATACTTAAATTCATGTGCACTACAGCACAACCGTCACTGAGATTTATCACAGTGTTTAAATGTAACCAACTTAATTTCACACAAACATTTTTATGCCAAGTGAAAGAATTGATTTGATAACTCTGTTTTGAAGATGAGTGCTTGCCTTATTACAACTGTTGTAAATTATATACTAGAAGGGACCACATTAGAAAGGGGCTGAGGATCATCTGTTATCTCCTCTGATACTCAGAATATCACAAGGTCCAACACAAGCAGGTCTGTAGTAGGAATGCTATATATACACGTATATATGTATATATGTGTGTGTGTGTGTGTGTGTACATGCATATGTACAAAAATAAAACCCCATTGTGTCAAAAGCCTATATCTTAAGTTTGCATTTTTAAACCAAAACAGCATTGGAAAAAATATGTAGTTTATTACAGAAAACACTACTTGTGATATTTTAATGAGTTTTTGTGGTGGAGCTGCAAATTCTGCTAAGTTTATGCACAAGGGATTACTTATTCCATTCGCAAGAAAAAATGGGATATTTATTGTGAACAAACCAGAATTTAAAAGTGCACAGCTTTGGTTTTGAGGGCATGATAGAATATTTATCCCTTGTTCACTAGATAACATTTTTCTCAAGTAAATTGGTTGTAAGCTTTCCATAAATGAGGGATCCTGAGGTGAGTACCTCCATAAATAGTTTGATTTTCAGAAATGTTGAAAACTTGCACCCATGTTGCAATTCAAGTCATTACTTAGCAACCACATACGGATTTAAAATTTCACACTCCAAATTCTGAAAGTCTCATATGTGATATGTTCTATCCTAAAAGGACAATATGCTGTTCTATTGCTACTCTGCTACTATGGACTGTGACAGCACACTTGTTTCACATGTTTTATAGTATTCTTCTAGATAAAGGAGAATAATTAAATGATTGCCTCAAAAATCTCTTCTTCACTACTCAGAACCTAACACAAGTTCAGGGAAATGCTTTTAAGATGCAAAGATAGATAGGCAGTTCCTTGTGTGCGTGTAATGTGAAGAAATAAGTGCTGTACTTTTCTGAGGTACAGGTTGAACTTAGAACTTCAGGATCTACTACCATGGGAGTGTTAAAGTTATTTTCAATTTTAAACACATTGCCTTTGATTTAATTTCAGACGTCCTGTGGGCAGTCAAGAAGAGCTGCTTCTGTTCATCTGGGCTGAAGGAGCTTTGGAATTCATTGATGCGTCCGATGCTCTACAGCCTTTTACTCTCTACGAATATCGTGTCAGAGCTCAAAATGCTGTGGGATCAGTGGACAGCCTGTGGGCTTCAACCCAAACTCTGGAGGCTTCCCCATGGGGCATGGGAGCCCCTTGGGCACAAGCAACAAGTGCATACTCAGTGCAGTTGAACTGGACCCACCCTGTCTCTCCCAATGGTGTTATATCTCTGTATCGAGTAGTCTATCAAGAAAAACGCAACGATCCAACATTTAGCATCCCAGCTGTTACAGCACTAACAGTAATGGTAAGAACTGGACCACAAAAACAGTTTTAAGTTGTTTTTACTCTGCTTTGATCTCTGTGGTATTTTAAAGTCTCATTTAACATTGATTGGAAAAGTGGGGTTTCCAATTGCCAGTAGTTTTGTTGGTTTAAATTTTGTGTTTGGCCCAATGCAGACTGAAACATTTCACATTAATATCTAATTCCTGGTAGAGGTAAGTAGATTACTTGAAAGCATAGATGGGTCATGTTTGGAGGAACTAAGCACATGCATCTGAGTTGGTCAGCCTCGCTCTGAAAATACTGTCCTGAGCTTTTTGTCTGACTGTCGAAATAGTTTCACAGGATCTGCACAAAGAACAACAAAATCAGCCTTCCTTGTGTACAACTCTAGTTTTGTAATTCAGTTGGAATCACAAAGTGAATGAATTCATTAGTAATTACATAGTTCATATATGCAATGCATTTGCATGTTCCCCTCATAATTCATCAGTAATAAAAGCAGATCTACTTTTACTTTCATTACATGTACTTATACTACAACGTTAATTTGCACTGCTAACGTGTCTTTCCCTTCCAGGGACTTTCCAAACATGAATGTCTGTAAATATTATGTTTCTATTCAGTATGTGGAGGGTTAGACTCAGGAAAGGGCAGGTTGTTTTGTGAACTGACTAACAATGTTATGTAAAACAGTGACAGAAGCGGTTATGGTTTGTGCAGTTACCACTGCTCCTCCCACCTATATATTACATTCTAGCCTTTCTGTAGAAAGGCAGTTTATAGATAGTTGAACTGAACTGCGGTATATTAGAATAGCTGCTGTACTTGGCTGTCTCTTGAAGATAAGTTTTAGAAAATGTTTAAGGAGGTTGTAATAAAGTTGGGTTTCCTCAGCAGTGCCACCTCGATTTCACAAACCTAGAATTTTCCCTAAATTATATTCATAGGCCATGTTTTTATTGAGTAACACTAGAAATCCCCTAAATTCTTAATTACCCCAATTATAAAGTATCTGTTTGACATTCAGGTAGGATCCTGAAGAGCTTTCTCTGGAATACCCAATAGTAATCTCTAAGTGACTCCCTTAGACGAACCTCGACATGAAAAGGTGGGAGAAGTTTCCAGCTCTGTAATCTTACATACTCTTGTGATCATATGATTCCAAAACAGTTTTGTGTCTAGCTTCCTGGAAGCATAAATGGATTAAGTTTGTAATACATCTTTTTCTGAAAAAGAAAACAGGTCCTGAACTGAATGATAGGAATATATGCTTCTGGCTTCTGAAATAGTTGCATTCACATTGTACAGTATGTTAGGTTTTAAAAAGTAGATTGGGATTTTAAAGTTATTGAACTTCAGTAGGATTTTGGTACTTAGCTCCCTTAACTTGTTTTAAAAAAATAATCACAATCATAACTGTGATGGGACACCTAAGATTTCAAAACCAGCAAAATGACAGGGCTTCTCCAAATACTCTGCTTCAGCAGCATGCAATGTGTTGCTGAGCATCAGAATTGACCTGGCCAGTCATGCATTGCAATGTCTTCTAAGCAAGCCAACAACAACAGAAAATGTCCAAGATGGTTGTATTGTGGGTAATAAAACCTACCAAAATGGCCTTTTAAATAATGTTGCCACAGTGTGTTTCTTTAACAGCATCAGTTAAAAACCTTTTAAATTAACAAGCTATTATTTACTGAATTAGTATTTTCCTGGCTCCAAAATCCTTTATTTTCCCCAAACACTATCCTGAACCAAAATCACATTCTGGCAGCGTATGTATAGCTGTTCTACTAGTGTTGCAGCGAAGCTGACTTGCATGTTTTTTCTACTGTCCTTTGTCGTGAACGTTTATTGATTATTATTTTTGCTAACCTTTTTTATTTTTAAATATTATACTACCCTTTGGGGAGAAATCTCTCTGCACAGCTCTTCCATCACTTGCACTCCCTTTAAGCTGTTGCAACTACATTAACTCAATAGAGTTGTTGCTGATTTATACCAAGGAGCTGAGATCTGAATCCTACCTCTTATGAATACAGCAGAACAGCTAAAGCTTTGAATCAAAGTTATTGACATAAAGTGCACGGAGTCCCGTTATCAAAGATATCTTCAGGAGGTCAGGTCAATTATCCCAGCAGGCAAAAACCTGGACACCAACTTTCAAAGCTATAACACCTTAAAAATAGAATTTTATCATGAAATTGCTGATATACGCTTAACTGTAGCTTTGCGAATGAGACGTTTTAATTAAAATGTAATTTTATTGAAGGAACTAACATTCCAATGATTAAACTTCTGCCCCTTTAAAATATAGCTTTCAGGGGTACTAGGCTAAATCATTTAATCTCCTAAAGCATCTCTGTTGGAGCTCCCTCGTGGGATACGCCATTAGTCATTCTCTCACACAAGCTTCCATGTTACAAGCAAGACTTAAAGTATTAAGCGAGCAATGAGTTCGGTCCTTTATTTAATCTGTTATACTCCATTCTTATCCCATTAGATTATTCCAGAAAAAAAGCAGTGCTAGAATCACTGTAGCTGATACCACCCTTGCTCTTCTTGTTTGCACCCTGGTTGCCTGCCGCAGGACATAAAGCTTGACCAAAACCTAAAGTAGAAATACAATCCTTGTGACACTGCAGGGTACAAATTAAGCTCTCGCTAATATCCCTGCAGACTGTTCTAATTTGACAGCTTTGTTTCCATCCACTTCCAGAGCCAAATGAGAAGCATCTTCTGGGTTTTCAAACCATTTGACAGACTTATCCACTCTACCTTCCCAAAATGCAGCTATTCACTCCCCAGTTAGGGTGCGTTAATCTGTATTTCAATTAATGTGTCGAAGGTATGGCTGTCCAGTACCTTAAGGTTATTGCTGACCCCTTGAAATTTTACGCTGCCTATGGAGACAAAAATCAGAACTTGGTTCTGAGAGCAAAAGCTGCTGCCACTCAAACAAAAGGAGGATCTCCCTGCACCGTTAGAAGCAAGTGAAGTACACGTGAGCCATTTTGATGCTTCGCAGTTAAAGAGCAGTGTCACCCATTTCCCTAGCTTGTTTGGCCAGGAGTGTAGTGACAGATGTTAGGTGACAGCAAGTTAAACTGACATTCTGGTTTATTTGCAGAGCAAAGTCAAGTCAAGACTGGTTACAGCAGTACAAGTGTCTCCCGCAATGTCTTCCCAGTTCATTTTAACCCTCTAAAGCAAGAATGATACTTAGTGTCTTATTGACAGCATTAACATGAGACAGATGTGTTTATAGAGGAATGGATTGACAGTAAGTTCTCATTTACAGAAATCTGCATAAAGTGACTAGATTGTCAAAGCAAGCTTCTCACTCTTGTGAACTTAGGGCTTAAGCTTGTGAACATAGGACCCAGAGCTGATTTCATTGTAAAGCCAGTACCTGCCAAATGGCATCAAAGCATCACAGCTCTTTAACTGTTGTATTACAAATGTTGCCGTGAGGTAAAACTGTGGGTAAGTTTGGACTTTTCCTTGGTAGATGTTTTGTGGGTGTGTAATGCTGTTTCTCCCATGACAATTATATCAAGTATTTGGTTGTTTATCATGAGCAGGAGAATTCAAAGCCAAGAAGATGAGTAAAAGATGTAAGAATATGTAGCTGTTAGGATGCGCTTGGACAAGGAAAAGCATCCAGAGATGAGGGCTGTAAAGAAAAAATCTGCCTGCTATGGGCAGTGACCCCCATTATTATTATGTAGAATCAAGGCCTTGGTGTGTCAAATCCGCCTCAGCAGAGTGTAACTAAAAGTACAATGTGCTTGTTACAGGATGCAAGAGAGAGGTGTAAGCATTATAGACCTTATTCCTGGGAAATCCTACACCTGTGCCTACCTAGAAGCACAGGTCTACTCACAATGTGTTTTGCAGTATGAGGCTCTCAGGCCAAATTTATCCTACAAGGCTTTTTTGGCATAGCTATGTCATCTTGGGGTGTAAAAAATTAACACGTCTCTTAGCTGATATCACTGCACCAGCAAAGCCTTTGGTTTGGATGCAGCTATGCTAACAGTTGAGAACATATGTTGGCTTACCTTACATTATTTGGGGAGATGGTATATAACTACACTGGCCAAGCTCCTCTTGGCAGATGCTTCATCTGTGGTAGGGAAATCTGTAGACATATTGCAGAATAGCAGTAATAACAGAGACTTTGGTAGGAGGATGAGCCTTTGGCTTGCATGATTATGTTGTTATAACCAGACGGTAATTAACCAGAGTAAAAATGATAAATAAAGTCCACTTGCTGAAAAACTCCATATAAAATATATCAGAAATAATCTTAAGTGGCCGGTACTGCCATATACACACGCCTCCTATGCAGGATTTTACAGATATCTGGAGTCTTGCATCCAGAGATAGTTCCTTTCACTCATCACATTCAGAAATACTTAATACATCCGTGTGTGATCCTTCATTTCTGTTTCCTCATACAGACCAGTGAACATTTGGCAGCATTAGAGATGAGATACCACGTAGTTATTAACTTCCTTGTACGTAACATTATTCAGTAATGCAGTATGCAGGACTGTACATGACAACTTCCCTATAGAAAAAGGAAGGAAGATCATAGCCGCAAGAATAAATATGCCAAAGAGAGGGACCGGTGAAACTTTTTTATACATGCCTACTTCAGATGCCTGGGAAATGGACTGCACTCTAAGAAAACAAGATGAGAGTAAATGGAAGAATCCCTGCACATGCCATAAATTCCGAAGGTGTGCTACTTAGCAAAGAATGAAAGCTGTAAACGGCAGCAGAGGGCAAAAGTTAATTAGGCTACTGTGCTGCTGTTAGTGAGGGGAAAGTAGCCACAACCAGAAACAAGATGGCTGCTCAGCAGTGCCCTAATACAGCCAACAGATCATATCCTTAGCTCTGCAAGGGCTTATGGGTTAGGGGGAAATCATACACAGATGACTAATTTTTTTATGGTTCACAGCCGATCAAAGTGAAATTCAGCAGCTGTTCAGGACAAGTGACCACTCTAACGGCTGTAATATAACCTGCTAAATAGAGAGGGAATTGCATGAGAGCAAGAGGTTAGCTGTGATTATCGGCAGGTGAGTGCTTTATTGAAGTTGAAAGACCATTAACATTGATGGAGTAATTATTTCAACTTGAAAGTAATTACCTTGATGGGTGATAACTTCTCCAGTGTTCCCAGATTTGATTGGACCAAACAATTGTGAACTCTTGAAGCCTAGAAAAATATTACAACAATACTGCAATGTTTAAATTACTGAAACCACTGTTAGAGTATTTTAATTATGCCTAACAGTGAAAAGATTTTAACTTACAACAACTGATGACCTCTCATGTATAGAGACATTTGCTTTCTAATTCCAATGAAATGACCCACACCTACTACATGTGTGCTGTATGTGATGGGTTTGCAAATGAATCATTTGATTTAAATGCAGTTTTTAAGATTCAAAGCCTCGTTAGCACAGTTTCAGGAAGGGCTTGCACTGGAATTGCTGTAATTGTTTTATTTGCCAGGAAAGCCCAATAATATAAAATGCTTCCTGTGTTTTAATCTCTAGACCTGTTAAGCTCACACAGGATGAATACAGGACAAGTGCTCCTTCACACTGAAGGCTGCTAAAAAAAAAGAAGAGTGTGTGAGGCAATCTGTGTGTCACAGATTCTGTTGTTTCCATGCTGCTGCAGAATATGCTGGATTTGGCACTACAGCTCTGTTTAAATAAGCATTTGGATTGGCACTACTATGCCCCTCCAGAAACTGATTAGGTGCTTCAGTAAGCCCTACCTATCAAGACAGACATGTAGAATTGCCTAATTAGAGCAGAAAGGATGAAATGGATTGTTGCATGACTTTGATGATTTTGAAGTACTGTGGTAATAGAACTGGATGAGAACGGTGAGAGAGAGAGGCTTCAGCTCTCCTATTTATACCATCCTTGCTGTAACCAAGGCCACTTCAGTGTCTCCTGGATGCTTTCGGCAGCCACAGAAACATAGCTTTAGACCCTGCTGGAACTCTGCCAAGAATGAAAGAATCCTTGCAAGTTAGGATGCGGGGTAGCAGGGAAAGGTTTATCTGGTGTTTGTGAGGTCTCAATACGTTGTCAGGCGACCGGTGATTTGAATTAGTGAAGGTTACAGCAAAGGAGTTTATTTCATTACATTTTTTTCTTGAATATTTTCTCCCTAATTCAGTGTGCAATGTGAAGTTAACATAACTTTGCCCAATTTTTGGACCAGAAGTAATAACACTGATAGGGTTATGTCTGACCATGCCTAATCACACACTCTAGATTGACTAGACCAGAGTGCCTGGATCAATAGGTAATTTTTTCTACAAATAAATTAGTTACCTATTTGGAAATATCTGGTGTATTTTATCCTTGGGTTTCTCCTTGTGCGAGATCCAGTTTTCACCCATTCCATAGGTCTTTTTTTGAGGAGTGAAACACATGTAGAATTAGGTCTTTTGAGGGTTATTTACAATGTCTGACTTCAGGCATCTAACCTACTTTGGAGCATGAATGTCCTCTATAGACCATGAAACCTGTAGAACATCTAAGGCATGGACATTTACCAACCTTGGGCTGCAACTGTTCACATGAGACTGCTTTCCTCTAGTGCACTTGTGTGCCACTACTGGCATGTATCAGTCAAAAGAAGGTGGTTGATTTTAAGTTGATTAATCAGCTGGTCTTTCCTAACCCACACAATGGGATTATGCAGGTTGACAGAGTTAAAAAATGGTACCCTCTGACAGAAAGATGGTGGTGGGCAGCAGTCTGGAAGTGGTAACCTTTTCAGTTTGTGCACCTGCAGTCATAAAACAATAGGTGACCACAGGACAAAACCTAAAGGTAGATGCCTAAAATGAGATTGTATAAATGCTCCATATGCTGTTTCTCTATATATGTTTTTATATATTCTTTGTAATTATGCTTTTCTCTATGATGTTTTTCTGTAAATCTTGCATTTCAGTTGTGAAAATAAGATTAAGCTAATCAGGCAGTGTAGAAAAACACCATTGACAGGGTGTTTTCTAATTTGTAAAAGCAAAATAAACAAAACAGAAACCCCCACAAACCTTCACCTTATTAAGTATAATTTGATAGGAAGATATGATATGAGGGACATTCTTCCCTTTGTGCCATGTTGTGTGTGACTGCACTAAATCTGCTTTAAAAACAAGGTTTTGGTAAGCTACAGATGCTTTTTCATATGTAAGTAGGGAATAAAAATGGAGTAGGAGGCAGCAGAAATTGTTGGGTAATATGTACAGCTGTTTTTCAAATTAGATATCTGTTTAAAACTGCTTAATTGGATTTGACTAGATTTTAATTCACATTTAACAAACATTCTTAAGTGGATATATCGGGCAACTCCAGGATAACTCTCTTTGTTGGTAAAGTCATAGGGCAGCTTCCTAAAATCCCCAGGGTCATGCCCAACAGCTACAGATACAGGAATTCTTCAGCTGATAATTAGAAAGGCCATTCCTCGCCCCCCCATCCCATCCCCCTGCCCCACTCCCCTCCACAGATAAGGTCTTGTATTCAAATTGGCTGAGAAGTGTTATGTCATATGCTTATATTTCATAGGGAATTTTAACAAGGTGTGTGTCATTTTAATAAACAAAGCCTCTTTTTAAAAAAAAGCAAGAACAAGCCACATGACTCATGGGAACTGGTAATATGATATAGAGCCTTGTACCACTGGGGACTCCATTTGAATCTAATCCAGGTCTACAGTCACCAAAGTCATTCTCATCAAACAGCCGTTGGGTGTCCTACGCAAGATAAGTTTAGTATTCTCAGCTGACCTCCTGTCCTTTCTCTTTACTGCTCCCTTTTGAATCCATTCCCATCACTCAGCTTCACAGCCTCATTCAAGCTCGTCTCCCCTATGCTTGTTGCAGTTTCCCATTTTCTGCCTGCCAAGTGACCTCTCTCTCTCCTCCTTTCAGACTTTACAAAAAGCACTGGAATGCATGTATAATCTTGCCACACTCTTTTTTTAGGGGGTGAGACCCTAATTCCTGCACAGTGCTAAAACATGAGTTTATCAACAGAAAGCTCTTTGGGAGTGGGAATGGGTGTCTGTCTGTTAATTTACAGCACTATATAAATATTATTTTTGAGACTATAATAGCAATTATGGTGAATAGGGGCCAGATGGCCTCTGTATCTAGAAAGCAGAATGGCAGTGTATTTTTAATGGACTTAAATGTTACTTTTTGACAGGAAGCTAATATTAAATTCTATGTTATAGGTGCCTGTCAGGTGAGTATGGTTCTGAGTTTTGGTTTTTGTAAAAGTAATTACTAATGTCATGCCTGCATACTTTTGCCCACTAAAGCCTTGTTCTGTGGTGGGGTCTTTGTTGTTGCCTTTTTTTTTTTTTTTTAAGGATGGTTATTGATCTCTTGCTGAGCTGAGATTTCAGTTTTATGCCAGATAGTTTGATTAATGGGTTGGTTTCTGTAAGTGGACTGAATGGGGATAGGAAGCACAAGCCGCTCATGCCGCCAACCCTAACTCCGTCAAGACGCATAGCTCATTATGAAACAGTTATCAAGTATACATGAAAAATTAATTGGGCTCAGTTTGATTCTGAAAAGGATCAGCTTTCTACTTGGCGGTCCCCCCAATCTTTCCAGATGTTGCACGCTAGCCCCTCGAGAAGCAGCGAAGGGAGATGTATTAATACATTGTATTGATTAGATCAAGACCCCTGACAGTTATTTGTAGAGATACCATCTGGCTGCTGTTCGAATTCCTTCACCAAAAACAGGACGTGACATGTTATTAATCTCAACTCTCTAAGTATAGACAGTTGCCTTTTCTGCTAAACCGCATTTTACCATTCCGTAGGAGATGGAGGCAGACCTGAAGGGTGCTGAAATTAAGGTTATTACACAAATTGAGCCATATGGTCCAAATATTTCAGCAAGAAAATTGCCAGGCAATAAAAATTGCTCCTGCCTTCCTAATGGTGTAAATTACAGTTTAACCATGGCTCTAATGATGTCCTTCTGCCGCGCTTAACTACTGTTACATGAAGGACATTGTTTTAAAAATATAAAAAACAAGTAAATGCCAGCAGCGTGTTTTACAATCTGTTAGTGTGTCATTAAGAACACTGTCAGAATTACATAAACATAATGGCAGGCAACCTAGCATACAAAAGAACGAGTGTGGAAATAAAAAGTGTCTTGAAAACTCCTTTAGCTCTGTAATGTCAAGAGCCCTTTCCCTTCTGGAATTTTTCCAGTATGGGAAAATGTGGCTCTTTATTTATTCCAGTTCTCACACAGGCTCTGATAGAGATTTAAAAACAGAAAAAAAAATTACTGAATATTCCAATGCATTTTGAACAGGTGACAATGGAGGGGTATAAATTTACTATCACATTATATTGTAACTGTATATAAAGTTAACTGGGTATGAAAAAGGAATCCAAAATGTGACTCTCTTTTCAAACTGAAGCATTGTTTTTATTCTTTTGGATCATAATGGGACTTTCTGTTGTTTTTCAGCCCGTTTGCAGAAGTGCAGAGTATTAAAATGGTTTCAAAGCTCAAAAGCTCTGTGAATTTTACTAACAGAGTTACCAATCCTAAAAAATTGTTTATTAAAAATAGCTGTAACTTATTTGTTATTAAAAACAAAATGAAAATGGTTATCCAGTCAGCAGATGCATTACTGACTGATTCTGGTGATTCATCATACAATGTGGAAATTAAATTTTAAATAATAAAGTGAACAATTAGCCAATGAGATTTCATTTCAAAAACACTCATCCAACTATTTATTCAGTTTGTAAAGAAAAAACTCTGACATGGCCATACAAAGAGGAAAAATCACCTAAGTTTATAATAAATGCTATTTGGAATATTGAGTTTGACCACTTCTACTTTAAACCATGTGCATATTTTAATAGTTCATATATGCCAGACCTTTTGGTAAAACAACCTAGCACAGCCATGTTACCAGCTTGGGATCTGGCTGACTGGGCGCCCATCAGTGGTTCAGGGGAGGTGCACTTGGAGCTGTCTGTACCAGTTTTGTAGAAGTGGCTGCTGGAAACCAAGGGGTGCTGCGCCCCACCGCTGCCACCCCTCCCTCCCTTGGACCACATTGCTCTGGGTCTGCTGAGCAGGTGGAGCTGCTGCTTTGAAGATAGAAAATTCCACATCCCTGCAAGGGCACCCAGTTTCTGCTGGATCTTCATGCTGATGGAAACGCGTCTTGACAGTGTTGAAAACACAACTGAGCAATGTTGAACAGATGCATGGGAGATTGCGAGTTATCTGTCTGGATTGGCTGGTTGGTGAATGAGCTGACAGGCATCTCTTGCATTTGTCTTCAATCCCAGCACAGTTTCTGAATTGTGCAAAGATCTCATATGTGTGTGGAACACGGAAAAGATGACAGGGGACTTTTACTCTTGACAAATTTAAACTGAGCCCAAATCAGATAGTTAATCAGATTCCATAAAGTTCAACACAGTCTTTATATCTGTCCTTCCTGCTTCTCAGTACCAGTATGATCACAAGGGAAAGCACCAAAACATAAGTAATTCATGGTTGGTTTGTTGGTTTGTTTCCAAAGAAACCAAAGGCAGAAAGTAGTAGACTCTTGTGAGGATGGGAGTCTGAAAACTTCCTATGTACAATGCTTGGGGGTAGTTTACATACATGTAATCTGTATTAGGAGGAAACAAAGTCCAATTTATGAGTTTATCCCATCACAAACTGTGAGTATTTCCATCAGCACCTTGAATTTTTTATCTGACCAAAGTTACAGAAATGCATGGCAAATGGGATCTGGAACATCTAAGTGTATTGTACTCTGCTCACATGCACCCACAATGGACGGATTTTATTGTTCAACTGCAAACTGTATTGTATTGTATTTTTAAGTCTGTTTCTTTAGCATTCATCAAACAAAATCTCTTCAGTCTGTAAAGAAAGAAAGAGGTTGGTACAGATGTCCCTCCACCAGCATCTGACAGGCTTGAGGATTTGGAAAGCATATGCTCATTTAACTGCTTTATGAGTTCCAAGAAAAACTATGAGCATGGAGAGAAAGTTTCTACCCATGAAGTAGAGGGCTTGCTAGAAGAACCCATGCCAAAGTTGCTACTAAATTCAGCGAGTTTCTTCTCATCTTATTAGCAGGTGCCATGTTACAGCCTTTAGGGCATCAAACATCATCTGTTATACCTCTGGCAACTGCAGGCTGCTTTACTCCCTTCACCAAAACTGTGGGAACTGTTTCTTCCTTCCTTCCTTTCCCTTCACAAGCCTTCCTTTCTAAGAGCATATTTAAAGACTATGATAGTGATATAGGTGGCAGGAATTAATTCCCATCCTGAGGGTCTAGTAGAAAATAACTTGTCTTTTTCAGATTTTTGTTAGGAACATGTTTCTACTTCCAGATATTCTGTGGGTCCTGCAGTCCTTACAACAGGCAGGACTCTGCTTCAGTCAGGTAATATCCTTTAAAGGTCTTATATTACTGGAGGCTGTGTAGTTATGCAGACAAAGCCTTAGGAGACAAACAGACACTTACATGTTCTCTTAAGGCAACCTATGACTGGTGCAAGAGTAGCAGCAAGAGTGGCACAGTAGCCTCCCCTAAGCTCTTTGACTTTGCAGCTGTAGGATGTCTTTTTTAAACTAATCCATGGCTGCTCCACCTTCCTTCTTTATGTAGCACATGTGTCTTCTAAACACTTCTGTGCCCACACCACCCTAACACAGAGATGATATTACTGGTCGGGTATGGTCCATCTGAATGAGACATCTGGAATATGCGTTGTCTGTGTGCCAGAATGACTCTGAGGAGTCACGTATTCACAACAGGAAGATGAACAGAGGTCCCAGTATCTGTTTAACCTACTGGGGCATATCACAAATCATTGCTATTTCGCTTCTGAATTTTGCTCCAAGTACTTTTCCAGGTCTGTTTGCTACAGGTTTGAAAGCATCAATTCTTTTTTCCCATCCAGATCAGAGTTCCTAGCCTGAGCCAAATCCTCCATACAGTGTGGAGATGGTACTCCAGTGGCTGCAAAAAAGGCACCAGGTTTACAGTTGTCCCACAAAATCAGAATTGCAAATGCAGGTTTAATATAGCAAGAGTGTGAGGAAAGTGGACTCCTTGCAGTGATAAATTTTCTGTATTTTTGCTATAAACAAAACTTTACCCTGCACAAACAAAATGAATGAAACTTTGCAGAGCTCTTATATTTCAACAGGCTTTAAAAAAGAATTAATGAGAAGTCTGGAAGACATCTTTTCCCAGATGAAGTGAAGTATTATTCTTGTCATTACGGCATCATAAAATTATTTTTTATTGTTTTCTCTTCAGGGGTTCAAGACAGATGATAATTTAGATTTTCTCTAATGCTAGTCTATGCTAGAAATGCTAGACCTGTGATGTACCAATAGATCATGAGATTTATGTTATAGTTGTAGCTTGAGACAGTGACATATTTAAGTGCTGTGCTTGATGTTACTGGAAAGTCCTGGCCTAAAAAGACTGAAGAGAGACCCTGAGAGCAAATGAGAAGAAAAACATCACCTTTTCCACCAGGTAACATAATAGTTTGAGATCCAGTTGCTTTGATGTCAAATACAGTGCCCCCCTTGAGGAAAAATAGAGCTGAGAACATGTGGCTTTTAAAATAGAACATTTCTGAGAAAAAAATTGCAACAGCTTGTTAGCATACTGCATTTTTTCATCTTTCTGGTCCTGCATAGAAGCATCACAACACTTTCAATTGCTTTGTTAACAAACCCCTGTAATGATATTTGATTTGAGGATGTTAATGGAAATTTGAAACCACACTGATTTGAGTAACATCATCTCAGACTGAAGATCATTGCCAACATGTTGACCTATGCATGGAAATCAGGAGTCAGGGATGTTTGCTTCAATATTACGGATTAACTAAACCCAATCCCTGTTCTGGTTGAATGCCATCTACATACAGCATTTAGTTTTTAAGTCCCTATCTAGTCATGAAGTCATGAAGTCATCTAGTCATGAAGACCCTGATCCAGGATCCTCAAAAAGGCAAAAGGAAGCTTCCGTTGATCTTGAAATGCTTTGAAACAGCTGCAGTTTAACTTCTGAAGCTATCAATAGTTTTCTGTTTCACCTTAAGAAAAAAGAAAGAGTTCATCTGTATGGTCTGTTGCTGTGTGCTGACTGAAAATGTTGTCACTGGCTTCTTGGCTCTTTGAGTCTTAAGTGAATTTAAGCAAAAGTCACAGCTCTGAATTCTAAAATCTTACTTTAGATGGCCAATGCAGGCTAGCCTGTCTAATCTGTCTTGAGAGAGAGTGAGGTTCCTCTGAGGGGCTATTCAAAACAGAAGTTAAACATAAACATCTGACTTTCCCTTTGGAGGAACCTCCCTGCCTCTGCACGGAGTATAGAGAGTAACTGAGGACACTAGCTACACAAGTTTTGTGACTGAATGTAGGACCTCTGAATATTTCCCACAGTGCCTATCTTCATCTTTGAGCACTTGAATCCATTTACAAGTCTGGCCCAAAATGACTAAATTGTACTAATTGCTTTTTGGATTGCTCATTTATAACATGCATACATGCAGCTAATCAATAGATGAGACAGTGAAACTAGTGGATTTACAAGTTAATGTACTGGAGTCAATAATGTGCTGTAAAGATATTTTCAATTCTGAAACCAGCACGATTTGTTTTGTACTAAGCTTTACTATGTACCTGTTGACTTGACGATCTCTTTTAATTCCCCAAGTAACTTAAATATCCAAGGAAAATACAGAACCTGAACTAAACTTGTTATGCTTCAGTTTTCAAGTAATATTTCAGTATTTACATCTTTCATCTCTTCCCTAACTACTGCATCTTGCTAGTGCAAATCGCAAGTAGCTCAGAGTTTCTTCTCTTTTGGCAGGAGCTTTGCACTGAGAAGCCCAAGCCACACTAGAAAGGACTCGTGAATGTGTAGCCATTCAAAAAGACATATTAAAAATTCTGTTTTATTTATGCATTAACATTTAAAAGTGATGCTAGCTAGTGGCTTTTCCTGTTCACACTGCAGCAAGTTTGTCTGGCTACTTTTCTGTGTATGTATATGAACTTAGTGTTGGTCTGACAGCACAAAAAATGGGAATGGGCAGCGTGCAGACACTGCTTCATATGCTGTGTCAAGGTGAGTTTCTTCCCAACTTTGTGCCTTAAGAGGCTTAAGCTGGAGGGGACTGTAGCCATATAATCCTAGGAGGATCTGAAAGTTTAGCTATCCGCTGGCCTCACTTGGTTTCAAGGCATTAAACCTGCAAGCAGCTTCTCTCCCAGTTACTCCACCAAAATCTATAACCACTCTTTCGTCCTGTCTTCTTTTGAACCCTTTTCTTGGTGTGTAGTTGACTCTGAGCCTTCATATGGCAGAACATAGCTGCTAAGGGACACAAAAATATATAACTTAATCTTTATTGGACCTCATTATTTTCATCAACAGTGCATTATATAGTAGCTGCAATGGGAAAACAAGATTTTTTGCTCTTCTTACCATCATGTGACACAGGGGGCTTTTCAGGCTACTTGTTGAGGCTTTCCACTAGCTTGTATGACCAGTAGGGGCAGGGATCCCCTGTAGCGATCCCCTGTAGCAGTCCCCTACTCCAAACTTGGGGGAACATCTCACAAGTTCTGGAAGGAAGGTGTCAGATCTCTGCTGAACCTGTCAGTATTTTGATGGGAAGCTGTGCTTTGCTGAGGAGTATGTCCCCAAAGTGTACACCCAAATATATGCCTAATCAATATCCCCTGCTAACAATCAGAAGATTGGCTGAACTTTCCTCCAGCTACAGAAGAGAGAGGGGGCATCCCTGCCTGCATAAGCAGCGTGCTTCTGGCCTTCTGCTAAGAGTGACTGCTCTGTACAAAAAGGTGCGGAGCGAATCTCTTTTTCCTGGCATGGATTGGCATAATTGGACTGCACCTTTCCCAAACTGCTACCTGCACATTTTCATTTCCTTTCAGCCTGCCTCTATTTGGAGAGCAGGTATTTTCATGTAGGAAGTGTAAAGCATTAAGGGAAGGAATGAAAAACCTGGTGAAGGAAAGCCTTCCAAGAGATAGGGGTTTGTATACTTTTCGGCCCATCGTTTTTTAAAATACGCAGTTCATTTTAAAGGTGACATTTTAAGTTCAGCCACATATTCAGACTAAACTTTGGCCTTTATAATGTAGCTCCAAGTAAATTGTTTATGCTTACCTTTTAATATCTCTCAGAAGCGATTGCATACATAGCAGGCAAAGTTTGAATGAAAAGCTAGGACTGTTCAGTACAGGGTGGAGAAAAAAGAATAAAGCAGTAGGAAGTAGAAACCTTTTAGTCAGCTTTAAAATGTTACTTTTATTTTCCATTGTGTTGGCAGAAAGCAGGGATTTAAAGCTGTGAATTGCCTTGAGGCTGTGTTATCTTCCTCTACTTAGCAGCAGTTAGAACTGCTCTTTTTGCATGTGTGGGTGAGAGAGACAAGGACTCAGAATGATTGAGAAAAGGGAATAAAGTATACAA
>WAAD01004801.1:22542-73276 GCA_013389945.1 Fregata magnificens
GAAAAGGGAATAAAGTAAGCTTGCATTTAACAATAATATGACACATCCATTGTACCTGTGTAAAATGGGATCTAAAACAATAATGATAGTTTCCTGAAGCTGCACACAGTAACACAGGGGGATAGCCTGAGACTTAATTAATTAATGTTTGTAACATGATGTGAGATCCTACGATGAAAAGTCATATGTAACTGCAAAGTCTTAATTTTATGGAGCACAACTGACATTCAGTGGCATTTTCAAGGAAACTGATGTGGGAGCTCACCTGCAATCTATGTTAAGATTCAGATTGTCCTTGTACAAGTCCCCTTAAAGATTTTCTTCAAACTTCTTTTTCTCTTTACATTTCCTTTCCCCCTGTATGGCTGTTGAGCTGTGCAAAGGCAAAAATTGAAAATAATTGCTTTTATAGGGCAAAAATAAGGGGTTTCCCCTGTCTGTTTTCCATACACCAAAAACATAGCCAAACTGTCTTTTTCAAATTTTACAGAAAATAGAAATCTTCAGATAGTGTGCCCAGGTCATTTTAAGATCAGATGGGAGAAGTTTTACAGTGTTCAAGGCTACTTTTCTTCACAGTATCATATATGATGTAATTTGAAAGGAGATGAAGAAGGCGGCTTATGGCACAGATATACGTTATCACAAATGTCATACAGGAGCAATGTGAATGCTTGAAAAACAAATCTTCAAATGAAACCAAAAACCTTGTCATTTGATAATGCAAGGGCACGTTGTTTCTACAGCAAAGCAAAACTGGTTGCCACAAGATACCTTCAGTTGAGAAGTTCAGGTCCATTTTTATGGATAACAAAAACATCCACGGTTTCATTCCATTGGCTTAAAATTACAGAAGCCCTTCTGCAAAACACCTGCCACTCTGGGCATTGCTAGAGAAAAAGAGATTTGAGACTAAGAAGACACGGCCTGCACTGATGTGGCAGTCCAGATTTTGCTTGTTCTGACAAAAGCATCTAACTTCATTCTGGCCAATATATCAAATGTAAAATACAGTTTATGGCATTAGGAAAAATATAACATTAACCCCCAATGCTCCATATTAAGGGGTGAACACCCTACCATTTGCAGATTTGAGCCCTTAGGGTCTCGCTGCTGTTTTACACCAGCAGTGGTTCTTCTTTCTCGTGCCATGCCTACAGACAACATGGAACAAATCCATGAGAGGAGCACCGCTCCTAAGCATTAACAAATAGTGGATGGAAGGTTGCTGCTCAGCAGGACCACTACGTGTGGTACTTATTTTAAACATATTCCTGGAGTTCAGCTGCATGAGTGCACTAGTTGTAACTGTAGAGATACAAACACCAGCCAGCATTTGTGTGCTTGCCTTTCCTAGCTTTTCAGTTTCCCTGAAGACACGTTTCTATCCAAGATTATAAAGCTCCACCTGAAGGATCATTCACTCCCCTTCCCCTTGTGACCAAGGCAGACTCAACAAATTGCAAGTTCTGCAATGCCTTGATGAGTTCATGCAGATTCCAGATTATGCAGTCTGTGAATTTGGAAAATCACAAAAACCTCCCAGCTCAATCCTATAGGGTTTGACATTGCTTTAATATGGTGCTGGATTTCACATACCATGAAGTCTTTGCTCATGTATCTGCTCTATCCTCTCTCACTCCCATCAGCTCTCCACAAAGCCTGCCCCACTCAGCTAAACAGAACATACAATATACGTGCCTTTTACTGAGGGTGACACATAACTGTTTTTCAATGGGGTTTAAGTATTTTATCTCATGCTTTGTTGTATCTCAAATAAATAGTATTAAAATTCTTGCTTCAGATTCTGCCTGTCTTACTTTTTGAAGAGAAACTTAGTCTAGTTCTTCATATCCAGAATTATTACTGAAAGCGAAAAGTATCATTCAGGTTAAGTAAGGATGTCAGATTTGAACTGACCAAAAGCAGTTTGGGGAAAACAGAGCCGTCAGGTATCTACTTTATAAAAAGAGCTTCTTCTCTCCTTCTCCATCACTTTCGCATGATGAGGAATAATAAATGCGCTTTAAAGTGGGAAAATGTGGGGGGAAAAAAAAGAAAGAAGGTGTAAAACTATGGTTTATTACACAGTAGGTCTTGTGAGTGTTGTTAGAGATAAAATATTAATGTTAGGAAAACGTGTTGACATCATCCTCTAGATGGTGTCTGTAGTGGAATGTCATGTCATTGATATTTTGGTTTATTTGATATATTTAGGCATGCAGAAAAATCTTTTTTTGGATTTCAGTATTTCTTAGTACAAATCAGACAAATACAGATGCAAATATGTTTTTGAGAAGGTGGCACTCAGCGATGTTTGATGAATTTTAAATAAATAATTATGTAAGAAAAGAAAAGAGAGGAAAAGAGAGGAGAGAAAAAGTGAAGAAAAGGAGAAGAAGAGGAGAGGAGGAGAGGAGAGGAGATCTTATCTTACTGAAATAGCTTGGAGAAGGCTACTGAAGTGTTGACTTTGCCCAAAGAGGGGTTTTTTTGAAAGTTTTACCAGCAACAGTGCGACATTGTTAGTGGTTTAAAAGTGTACTGCTACCCAAAGGCCAACACAGTGACTGAATGCAGCTTGCTAAATGTGCTTGATTTCATTTTAATGTGCAACGCATCCCAGTTTTCTTTGTGGTGCTTTGCTTTCAAATCAAAGCTGGGGATTCGGATGCCTGGTGAGACTGCAGCAGGCCCCAGGTGTGCTGGGAAAGAAAACTGCTCTGAAAATAGGCACCAACTCCACTAGACAGATTCAGCTGCATGCAATTCACAGTTCCTTACATGCTCTGCCAGAAAGGAGAAAAATGAATTGCAATGTAACATTTGTATATCAGGTATTAATTGTTGTTGTTTGCAGAACATTTTAAACTTAGATTACTGCTGTTTCTAAAGGTTTCTCCTTGGTATAGTCCACAAGCCCATGTAGGACTATTCACATAGGAAATGATTGTGTTATGTGCTGAGTGAAACAGGGTGTGCAAATTAGTTTTTTTATTAAAAAAAGGTGCTGGCATGGTACTGTTAGGAAAGGATGGGAATATGGAGTCACAGAGGAGAGATGACTAGTGTTCTCTGATGTTGATGGCAAAACTACCATTTGTTTTAAAAATAAATTACAAGAACATTCTTAAAGTTGAAAAAAAAAAAAAGCATTAAGTTTGCCAGGAATCTCAAGGAAAGAATATTTTATGATTATGTAATCAAAGCTTATGTTTTAATAAAGAAGCCATTTTATGTGCTTTACTTTGTAACTTGAAACTACTCTAATATATTTTTAAAATAAATTTTCCTAAATTTATTTATAAAAAAGCAAGCTCAAATATAATGAATTCCTGAATGTCATTTCCTAGCCATTGTAGAAGAAAAGACTGATTGATCCACCTCAGGGCTGGGAAAGGAAGACTGCCTTTTCATCTCAACCAAAGGCAATTTGGAAGAATATTCCTTGGGCAAAAATGTTTCAAAATTATTTTAGGTTTAATAAGGAAATGTCTGGTTTTACAAACTTACTTTCATAATTTTGGGGGGTTTATATACCATAAAAATTATCACCAATGCGGTACATGTTACTGCTGTTGAAGGCTTGTTGGGTAATACCAAATAAAATAATATAATAATGATTTAAAGTTAAAAACATGTGTTGAAAGGCAATCTTAAAATTCTAAAATGAAATGCAAAGTTCTTCAAATGTAAAATTTTAAGAATGAAATCTACCAAAAAATTTAATGAAAAAATCTAAAATTATTATTTACATAAGTAGGGAGGAAAATAAATAGTGCAACATCAATTTCTGGTAAAAATGGAAAATCTGGTCACCTCTAGGCAAGATAATTTCTGGTAAAACGAATAACACTTTGGTTTCTGTTTGCCTAACCTTTGAGATTTTTCAGTACTACCATGGGAATAATTTCTATTCCAGTCCGCACTGCTACAGGAAGGGACTCATAGATTACTTGTGTGTCTGTAAGTTATATTCTTGTGAATTTGAGCATAAGGCTTTAGGAACAAAGTAGATTTTTTAAATGAAAAAGACATGATATAAGCCTGAGAAGGAAGGCTATCCAAAGGACAAGTTAGGGATTGCATATGAGTATGAACTCAGTGCAATTTTTAGAGTGAAGGCAGGGGCTAAGAAGTAAGCTGGGAAATAAGAGTGAACATCAGAGTCAAGGTGGAAGCACTCCCAGTGCTTTGCAGAAACTGGCAAAGAATCTGGATTAGGTGGGGAACTGGATAAGAGGGTAACGACAAAGGTGAGGATCAACTGAGTATCTTAGTAAAACCCCAAGCATTCCCCATCACTTCTGTCACTTGTGGAGGAATCTGTTTGACTTCCTTGATGAAGTTGTTGAAAATTGGCATTGGAGGATGGTTGGATTAACATTCTGACTGCCAGGAGACTGTAGCTTTCTCTTCCCTTGTCCAGGGAGAGTTCAGCATCTCTGCCTCTGTAGACAAGGGAATGTCTTACTGAGTTGCCTTCCCATCATTTGTGTCTGGGGGTTATGAAAGAACAGGTTTGGATCCCTGTACCACTGCTACCATTAGCAGTGTGGTAGCGTCTGGTACCACTGAGTTTAGTTAGAGACTCACAAAAAGAATGAGCTAGCTTTTTAATCAGATATCGAAGATACCTGCCAAATAGGGATTACTGTACGAAGAGAAGATAGGGAGAGAGAAGAAACCAGAGCTTAACCTTAACATGACTGGTGATGACTTGCTGAGTTTTGATGATTACCCCTGAAGAAGGGACAGATACTCAAGCTGCCTGTTGGGCAGCTCTTCAGTGGTTCAGAGGTCTTCTGATGTATCTGTCACATTTTGAACTCATGCCCTGAGACCTGGGCAACTGGGTAAGGTGGCCTGCCTTGAAAAAAGAGGAAAAGCTCAGAGTGACACCACTGGAAAGTGCTGCTTTATCAGATCGATAGATTCAAAGATGACTAGGTTGTGTAGTTGTATGCAGTTTAAACATTTGTGCAGGGAGTCCACCCGCGCAGACTATTATTGACAGCTACAGATCAATGCTAATTTTTGATCATTTTCAACCTACAAAGACCTCTTGACCCTGTTGCCACCTTAGGGGCACTTCAAGTAGTCAAAAGCAATCACAGTAGGCAATGTAAAATCATCAGAGCCTTGGAGGCTGTGCAGCCTTGCCCGTGCCCAGGAGGAGGACTGAGCGGTAGCGAGGAAGGCAGGTACCTTGCATTATGGATGCCGCTGCCTTTGAACGGCATGAAAGACTATGCTAATTTGTTACCAGACTTTAAGTGACTTCTGTGCTCATGAATTAAAAAATAAACAAACAAAAAAGGCAATCTGAAGCAAATCTTGATGGCTACATTATTCATGTTCTCTCGTTTTATGTTTTGAAAAATGTGTTAAAACAAGGTTTTATTTTAAATAACTTTTATCCTAATTTACAGTTAGAAGAGTGGAATTAGCTGAGGAGTGTATTTGTTGCTGTTGACAGCTTGTGCTGCCACTGGCAGTGCATGAAGCATTTTACAGAGCAAAAACAAAGGTGCGGTCCTGCCTGGAGTAGTGGTGGTGCTGCCAGTGCTGTGCAAGGGAAGGGGACGGGGCTGCCAAAAGCAAGGGCCATGTCAAAGGTTGGGCTCTGGGCTGCAGCACTGGGATCAGATCACGGTGGCTCCTCACAGCTTGCCTCAGGTGTCCATTTCTGTAGTGTTTACCTTAAAAGTACGGGCCTTATAGGAGGAATGTGAGAGTGCACACACTTAAATGTTTGCTGGATTATTCTTAATTTAACGACTGAATGAGTGAGAATGCTTCACAGTAGGAGACAGAGGAAGGAGGGCATGGGATTGTAGTCCGTTGGATTTCATGGTCAGTCAGTCTCCGAACATCTTAATGTTCACATTAAAATTTTATTTTGTTGGTTTGCTTTTAATGGTAAATGAAATCTGGCCTGTTAGCAATGTGTAAACATGGGATATATGTGTTCATGGCTTTGCAGACAAAGACTGGGAGAATATTCCACACAATGATTTTGCTCCTGCGCCTGTTTAAGGCTGTGTCGTTGGCCACTGAAGCCAAAGGTTACACTGCTATCCTTTGCGAGGTGTATTTTGCTATTTATATTTGACCGTTTCAGCAGGACAGTATTTCTAGGCTGAAAATGTCATGGGAGGACATAAAGTAATTCTTAAAATGAATCACTGAGACTGCCATCCATCCTCTTTTCAGCATCAGCCTTTGAGCTCAGCAAATTCACAAATGACAATGGCAGCAGTGCAGGGGGAGAAAATGTGGCTCTGTATTCTGGGAGTACGTCCCCTGAGCTTACTTCAAAACCAAACAAAACAAAAATACATGTAAACCGTTTGCTCTTCAAGAAGTATCTGTAGGAGCCAGGGATAAAAGTCATCCCTGGAAGGAATGCTTTAGCAGTCTCCAGAGAACATGATGAACTGCAGGCAAGGAAATCCCTCCATCCTTGTTTCATTTCAAAGTGTGGTGAGGATTGTAAATAATTAAATCTTGGGGTTTAGTGGGGAAATGGTAGAGGGTGACGAAAAATATGCCAGTTTTTGTTTAAAAAAGAAATCAAGTGTTTTGTAGCATTGCTGTCACAAAAGCCCACCCTGATGATGCAGCTGATTAGAAAGCAGAGCCATTGCTTTTTGTACGGTGTTTGTACCTTCGGAGAGCCTCTCTGGAGTGATTCAGGGGCAGTAATTTAATGTTGTGTGCTCCCTTCCTCCCACCCCCCCCGAACCACAGAATGTAAATTTTAGTCTTTTAAAAGTTCTGTTTTGAAAACCTAATAGATAACTGTCCTCATAAAAACTATTAATACAGACCACATCCAATTGCAAAGCTAATTTTAATCATGTTTTGTGCCAACATAATTTCTGATGCCAGATTTTTATGCTAAGCATGAACTTCAATTTGAGCTCTGTTCTTTAACCTGCAGTTCATAATTTTGCATTCGGCTGTATGGGTTTTTGGCTATGGCAGTTTGAACGCTTCCACTTTCAAGGATCTAAGCCATAAATGTTTATTAAAAGAATCTATAATGAAATCAGTTTTGTTATTTTTTTAATGGCTGCCTTGAGTATGTTGGATGACTGAACGCACGTTGTTAATCATTAAGTACTCATGTTACAAAAAGTGTTTGATAGTATTGCCATCTAGGGGCTGAACTAAATTCTCCATACTGAAATAAACTGTAATTGAACAGGTGCTGCTATTGACAATATACATATGTTTTTGCTTTATAGCCCACATGCTTTCCATGTTTCTTACGACAAAAGATATCTCTAAATGTCCCACAGCAGCCAGAGCTTTTTTATATATAATCTGTTCGAGGTGATTGCTATTTGCATTTGAGCTTATGCTTTTTTGGCAGTGATGACTGGGAATTCCTAACAAAGAATTATACTTTTTTGCATTATTAATCTTGCTAGTGTTTGCCCTGTTTAACAGAAAAAGGAATCATTTATCAGAAAAGTATGTTTATAATCTGTACTTGTGGCATCTTCAGATTTAATATTCATAATGGTCATTCAAATGCTGTGCTATATTTATCTAAAAGACTAACTCATTGTTGTGAGGAAATAACTATTTAAATATTTATGATCTAACTTTTAATATTTAAAAAAGAAATTAATATTTCTTTAAAATTTGTTTCTGAGTCTGATAGCTTAACAAATGTTTAAATATTAAACGATTGGAAGCATTAGCATTTAACAACTTAATATGACTTACTGAAACAGGGAAATTGACTTCAGCCGTTTCTGCCACACGAAGGAAACGGAATTCCCACACTCCCCTTCTTGAGATCTCTATAATTAATGCAGAAGCACAACTAAAAATGAGATTAAATGTATCGGTGATCGGCTGAACTGCTTTCTTCCTCGCTCCTCTGATGAGATGAATCTGAACAGTCTCCTGCTGAAACGTGTTACTGTTCTTTGTTAGCCACCGTGTCTTTCGTGGCTGTTTGAAATAATACTACAGCTGTATCGCCTTCCTGCCTAGATCTGAATTTGTGCTGAGGCTCGCTTTGCCTCACATCCGAGCGGTTTCAGGTCTGGGTCAGGTGCTGTTCAGGATCAGGAGCTGGATACAGCCTTGAGCTGCGAGGCCAGTGGCCCCTTCTGGCTAGGGCTGATGTCCCTCGGTCTGCACCCACCCGCATGCCCTTGTGCTGGACTGTGGTCTGGCATGGTGGCAGGTCAGCCCCAGCCCTTCCAGCCCTGGCGGAGCCTGGTGGGATTCACAAACAGCCGTGCTCCTCCTAGCCTCTTTCTGCCGCTGCGAGGCGAGGGCCTGGCGCCAGGGAGGGCCTAGCCCGCTTGCCTGTGTCCCCATCAGCAGTATGGCTGCTTCCTCCAACCTGGAGAAACAGGGAGGGTTCTTGTAAGGCAGCGGGTTGCCCCACAATTGTCCTACCTTGTGAATTTATCATCTCAAGCGACATCTTTACAAAGCAGGAACACAGAAGCCAGTTTATTCCTTCCCTCCCTCCATCTCCCCCCCGCACCCTCGCTTTTAAGGAGTTTGTTTTCAGTAAGGAAATGAAACTGTGCTCTTGGAAACACTGTTGTCTATCCAGATGACAATGCTCTAAGTAGCTAGAACAGGACAGCATGCCTATTGAATGTCACGTCTACACACAAGATGTGTAAGGTTCTGTAGAGGCAGGCATCACTCATATACCACAGCTTTTTACATGTGCTTGAATCCTTCAGAGTACCAGGCACTCTCATCCTCACTGAGCAAAGCTCAGACACATCCTGAATGAACTGTAAGTTGTTTGCTAGCTGAGATTTGGACTGTGCAGGACTCCCCAGGAGTCCGCTCCAAAGGCTCTACCATAATGATAGATATTTTTTAAAAGCCTAGTTTTCCTTTTGAGGTTCAGCTACGGAAACCCACCAAAAAAATCCTGGTAACCAGATGGGGTATTCTGCAAAGTGGTCAGAAGTGACCCAGGGCTGAGACCTCATTTTCCAAGTGACATAAACCACAGATGCTCATTACTTTTTTAACTAACAACTCAAACATCTGTATTCTTGCTTCAGGGAACAAAGCATCAGGCTCATTTGTTTGGATTGAAACCTTTCACAACGTATCACATTCATGTCGTAGCTGTAAACAATGCCGGGCAGGTTTCAAGCCCCTGGACATCTGTGCACACGTTGGAAGCTTCACCCAGTGGCCTGAGCAACTTCACTGTGGAAAAGAAAGAAAATGGCAGGGCTCTGCTGCTAAAATGGTCAGAGCCCTCCCAACCCAATGGCGTGATTAAGGTAATCTTCATCTTGACACTTCACTTGATCAAAAAAGAGAATGGAAATGCTGAATATCAAATTAAAACATTTTTGCTGAAAAAGGACTCAATCAAATGCATTATACTTTAAAATAAGACAGAAGTCCTATGTAAGCATAAGGCACTCTATGAGCGCTCTCTGTTTGTGGTTATATTAAAATAAATATTAACATTCTTGTGCTACCCCATGACCGTAAGTGTTCGTTTACAGTGAACCAAATTGGTCATTTAATGTATAGAAAGCTACGCATGAAAGCTCATAATCTTACTTGACGTACATTAGACACTGCCAAAATGTGTTTCTAGAAAACCTGGGTTTGACAGAATGTTGTTCTGAAATTTGGGACTGCTTTTAGCTCAATGGTTTCAACCGCGTGTAAACCTTTACCTGCAGGGTTTGCAACTAGAGGGGTTTATCTGGAGGTTTCTTCCTTAAGTGATTTTCTCTAGAGTTAGTCTGCGAGAAGCTTTGTGCTAGCCCGTGAGAGCCTCACAATGAAACTTGATAACAAACAAATAAAATGAAAACTGTCACTAAGTGATTTATTACTGCATCCAAAATGAAAAAATCATGAAAATGGGATCAAAATATTCCTTTTGTATCAACAATCTGTTTGTGTGCTGATTGTTACTAGTAAGCGAGTAAGTTTCTGAATCATTGCTTAATAGTCCTTACCCTATTGCAAAGATGAAGGTGTCTCATGTACTTGTTATTGACAAAAATTGTTGATTTACATAATTTTTTTCCCTTTTATCTTGGCTTCTGTCCTTTCTTCCCTCCCTGCCTTTTTTTTCTTTTTCTTTCTTTCTTTATTCACCAGACCTACAATATTTTCAGCGATGACAACCTGGAGTACAGTGGTTTATCTCGCCAGTTCCTCTTCAGGCGCCTTGAGCCGTACACTCTCTATACCCTCGTACTGGAGGCTTGCAATGTGGCAGGCTGCACTCGTTCTCCACCCCAGCCGGTCCGAACAGATGAAGCACCCCCAGTGTCTCAGATGGCACCTGTAATCCAGGCAGTGAACGCTACCAACGTGGAACTGAGCTGGTTGCAGCCAATTAATCCAAATGGAAAACTAATTCGCTATGAAGTTATTCACAGGTGCACAAAAGAAAATGCTGCAGGATACAGAGCAACAACAGAAGATGAGAAAATTGTTTTCACGGAATATGACACTGAAAGTAATACATTCATATATAATGATAAAGGTTTACAGCCATGGACAAGGTATGACTATAAAATACGCACCTGGAATGCAGCAGGCTACGCTGACAGCTCCTGGACAGTGGCAAAGACTAGTCAAACTGCCCCAAAAGGTCTCGCTGCCCCCAGGTTATCCTTGGTGTCAGTTAACCCCCGTAAAGTGCTCATCTCGTGGGCCTCCCCGGCACAGCCCAATGGTATTCTTCAGTCCTACAGACTGCTAAAAAATGACGTTCTCTATCCTTTCAGCTTCGATGCTGCTACTTTCAACTACACAGATGAAGACTTACTGCCCTATTCGATGTACAGTTATGCGATAGTTGCCTGTACGATGGGAGGCTGCTCTACCAGTGAACCAGCTGCAATACAGACGCTGGAAGCAGCTCCTGCCTTAGTGGATCCACCATCTCTTCGGGCTGTTAGTGCCACTCAGATTAATGCATCCTGGGCACCTCCCCAAATACAAAATGGAGATATCACCAAGTACATATTGAAACTAAACAATGAAGAGTATTATCCTGGCAAAAGTTTGCAAATGTTTATTTCTAATCTACAGCCTTACACACGGTATGATTTTGCATTGGTTGCCTGTACCGCGGGGGGCTGCACATCTAGCATATCCCAGTCAGTGATGACCATGGAGGCCCCACCATTAAATATGGAAGCTCCCAGGCTGCTTGTCATGGGCTCGGAGTCAATTGAAATCACATGGAAACTTCCAGCTAACCCCAATGGTAAAATCACAAGCTACGAGCTAAGGAGGGATGGTGTTCTTGTTTACTCAGGTCTGGAAACTCGGTATCTTGATTTCACCCTAACGCCGGGCATGGAGTACAGCTACGCTGTCACTGCAAATAACAGTCAAGGGAGTGTGACCAGCCCATCAGCTCAGACGAAAACCAACCCCTCTGCTCCATCTGGGATGTTGCCTCCTAGGTTGCAGGCATGGTCCTCAAAGGAGATTCTGGTGGCCTGGGATCCTCCTATCAAAGTAAATGGTGACATTAGAAATTACACAATCTTGATCCACAAGCCTACTGAAACAGGAAAGAAAACCCTGGACTTTGATGCATCTCATGTTTCCTTTGTGAGGCGGTCATACATAGTGGCAGAGCTACAACCTTACAGCAGGTAAGTCTGGAAGACCTCATTTGTTGAACAAATGCTGCAATGCGGTTCAGTGGGCTGGCAGGTAGCTTAACCATCTTGTTTAAACACAGTCAAACCCACGGGGTTTCGTTTCCTAAAAAGCACATGATAAACCCAGGATTTTTTAGTTTATAGTAACACCAGCTATATATCATCATGATGAAGTGCATAGGGTTGACTTTGGTTGTAATTAATACAAAACCTACAGTCTCATACTTGTGTATCTTTCGCAAGATGTCTGCATTCAAAAATAAATAGGGCTTTAGTTGACAAAGTTCGGGGTGGGGAGGCCAAAGACCTGTTAGCTAGCCCATTCACAGTGTAGCTAAGCTAAGATTAATGGAGTCACACCAGGCACATTCTCGCACTCTTGAGTTGAAAACAAGTGACTGGTTTTTAAGTGAAAGCTAAAATTTAAGAGAGGGTACAAGGCTCAGCTATAGAAGGAGCACACTTGATACTGAAGTAATATCTTCCCCACTAATTCTTGATTATTTACCTGACCTTTCCTTATATATTTGTGTAGGCATAATTTGTGTGTTTTACATGGTTGATAAGTTTGTCTACTATTTACATATAACTAATCTAAATCCAAAGAGAGAAGAGTAATAGAGTGAAGCTCTATAGCTCTCAAATGATATCCAAATCATCTCCTACAATGAATCATCATTTTGATTCATATCATCAAAATCAAAATGATTTTCATCACTTGTCTCCTGCAGATGTTAACATTGCTCTGAAAAAAACCCAAAAAATGAAAACCCAGAAGACAGCATTCTTCCTTTTTGCTACACAAGGCACAGCATATAATCTGTACGTTGATAAAACTTGTTTTCATATTAAAAAATGCCAAAGACCAAGAGAAATTAAGAAATCGCCCGGATGTCATGCACAGTCTATATTTGTATTATTTGCAGTGTTTTAATCACTTCGTTCCTCATTTGTGTTCCCAAAGGTATGAAGTACAGCTCCAAGCTTGCACAGAGCTGGGTTGTGCCTCCAGTGAGTGGGCATCGATACAGACGCTGGAGGCGCCGCCGGCAGCGCAGCCTGCCCCTCTCATAGAAATACAGACCAGAGCCGGGGGCTTCCAATCAACTTCTTCCATCCTGTGGACTGGCCCACAGCAGCCAAATGGGAAGATTTTATACTATGAACTTTACAGAAGGCGAACGACTCAAGCCCACATAAATTTAGACCTCGCACTTGTTTACAATGGTTCTTCTACCTCCTTCAAAGATGACAAGTTGCTGCCTTACACAGAATATGAATATCAGGTGGGAATTGAAGTCATTTAGCAGCTCTGATTATGATTTCAGTACACTTTGAGAACCTTACTTTACACTTACAACGAACAGACACATCTCATTTCTAATGTTAATAGTATTGTGATACCTGAATGATTATTGTTAATGTATTTTAAATTGCTGAGAAGCTGAAAATAATTTTGCACAAGCAACACATTCATTCAGCATTCATTTTTCTTTACCTTAATCGTGCCTGTGTTTCTTGTATGTTAAACGTTTGTGTACCCGCCAGAGCTTTTGCAAGGCTCTGATGTTATGTGAGTAGCGTGAAATTCTAGTTCTTAAAAGGAAGATTCATTTCATTAGTTTTTCTCTCTTTTTCCATCCTACTCCAATCTATTATGAATTAATTTTTACTTTATGATCTTAAAGTAGTTTACATCAAGAGGGATTGGGGTTGTTTCCTCTTTAAATTAGACGTTAGGATCACAAGCTGTTTTCATGGGTGGTTCAAAAGTGAATTTGCTGTTGACGGTTGGTGTTACTTCTCATGCACATAGGTATTTTTACTATTGTTTTTCTTATGAGGCTAAGATAAAGCATGGAGACCGGTTCTGACGTTCGTTCACCTGCAATTGTTTTCTATGTCAAAGTTACAAGTTTTAGCACCATTTTTTTATCATACAGTACTAGTGACAATGTAGGGCTTTACTTGATTTCAGCCTATGAACTAAGAACTTTGCTATTTATAACCATCTGAAATCTTTCCCAAGTTTTTATATGAGCTAGTGGAGTTTAGACCCTCACCAAAAAACAGCCTTGAATTTGTTGTTTCTAAAAGTAAGCGGATGTAGCATCATAGCAGGATGAGGCTGACTTTTGAATATGATAGGCATGTTTATTTGCCAGCGAACAGGATACCAGTAAGCTTCACTACTGATTCTGTACACAATATTTGATATATGATATACCTTGAAGATGAGTTTGGCAATGCTTAAAAGTCTTTACAACCCTTTTCCTAAAAAAAAAAAAAAAAAAAAAAAAAAAAAAAAAAAAAAAAAAAAAATTGTTCAGGCATGGCTTTGTTTTGCTATATATGAAACACGGTGCATTCCATCTCTTGAGATCCTGCAAGGTGGTGGCAATCTTTCTTTTACAGTCTCATTTGCTTTATAAGATCACAAGATAATTCAAGTTGGAAGGGATCTCAGGAGGCCGTCCAGTGCAACTTCCTGCGCAAAGCTGGGTCAGTGAAGACGTCAGATGAGGTTACTCAGGGCTTTATCCAGTTACATCTTGAAAATCTCCAGGGAGGGAGATTGTATAACTTCTTGAAGCAGTCTGCTCCGCTGCTTGACCATCCTCATTGTGAAGAAGTTTTTTTATTACGTGCAGTCTGAACCTCTCTTGTTTGAACTTATACCTGTTTTCTGTTGTTCCCTCCCACCCCTCCACGTACCACTGTGAGAAACCTGGACCCACCTTCTTGCTAGCCTGTGAATAGGTGCTATGGGACTGCAACCATATCCCTCCAAAGAAATCTCTTCTCCAGGTTGAACAAGCCCCAGTCCCATCGCTTCTCCTCATAGGCCAAGTTCTCCAACCCCCTGATTACCTTGGTGGCCCTCTGCTGAACTCGCTCCAATTTATCAACAACTTTCTTGTATTCAGGGGCCAAAACGGAACAAGTGCTAAGTAAAGGCATGTAATCACTTCCTTTAATTGTCTGGCTATGCTTCTGTTAAAGAACTCAAGATGCTGTTGGCCATCTTTGCTGCCAGACTACACTGCTGGCTCATGTTCAGCTTTCTATCTACAAAGACCTCTAGGTCCTTTCCAGCAGAGCTGCTCCCTAGCTGGTCAGTCCCTATCCTGTAATGCTGCAAGAAGTTACTCCTTCTCAGGTGCAAGACTTTGCATTTGTCTTTGCTGAAATTCATAAAGCTCCTGATGACCCATTCTTCTAGGCCCTTCTGAATGGCAGACCTGCCCTTGAACATATTGACTTGTCCCCTGCAGTTTGGTGTCACCCACAAATCTGATGAGAGTGCACTTTACGGATCAGGTTCTTCGGTAGCTGTGCTCCACTGCTACCGTTGTGTTCTTTTTGGTAGCCAGAAACCACAAAGAATTAAATCTAAAAGGTTGCTTTACCACATTAGCAGTACAGTCTGTCCAGCTGCTATATGTACATGTGTCATAATCTCACAGAGTCAGGTAGGTTGGAAGGAACATCCAGACGGCATCCAGCCTAACTCCCTGCTTGAAGAAGGTCCAGATAGAGCAGGCTGCTCAGGGCTGTGTCCATCTGAGCTTTGGATCAAGTTCTCCACCTTGAATCTCCAAGGATGGAGATTGTACAGCCTGCGTGGGCACCCTGTTCCAACTTGTGACTACATATCTCTTATTTTATTATTATTAATAATTATCAAACTCCCTTGTTTCAACTTGTGTCCATTGCCTCTTGCTCCATTACTGTCAGAGTTCCAGGGTGTGGTGGGAGGAGTGCAGTGGCTTTCTTCATAAATCAGTTCCAGCAGCTCTAATTTGGGTAAGAAAAGGATTCTGAAGGGACAATTACAAAACTTTTGAAAAGAGAGCCTAGGATGCTACTAGAAAAGCATACACACTGCAGCACTCACAAAGTCTTTCTTCTTTGCTTGACAATCACAAATCTCTTTTTTTTTCCTTTTGATGTTTCTGGATTGACAGCATGTCTGCAAGGTAACCGCCAGTGTGAAAAGTGTGTCTGTTAGCTTTGTGCTGAAGGAAATGACAAGCACCTGTGAGCTGACTGCTTCTTATTGCTGATTGCAGGTCCATGTTACTTGATTTCCTTCAGTTACTTAATGACATCTTCTTGAACCTAGCAGTACAGGAGGTGCTAGAACAATAGCTTCCAAAGCAAAAATTATTATTACTCAAAGCCTGAAAATTTATTGCACTTTAAGTATACGAGGGTATATTTTTCAGTTGTCACTTCTCTTGTGACCAAAGTTGTTAAACCTTTCCTGGAAACAGCACACTAGGGTGAACTGTTTGTGTTTTGAGTCCTACTATGTACAAATATTTCTTTCTCCCAGCTTTTCTTTAATGCCTGTGTAGGACCTGTCTGTAGGCCTACAACAGTGTGAAGTCTGCTCTCCACTTACTGTAATTTCCTATAGCAGAACTATTATTAGACCAGATCTCCTTGCTATTTTGGACAGGATCTGTGAAGAAAGCAAATTGAAGTGCAGGTGGGGATGGGTAGGTAGGCAAGCATTGTAGCAGACCCAAGCCCTACTTATTAGTTAGGAATCTTTCTTAGATAAAGAAAAACATCCCAGGTTGTATCTGAGCTGGAAGTTGTAGACATTGGCTGTGGGATAGTCTCAGTATGCGCCAACTTTCAGTTATCTCAGTCAGAAGTTGGTTTTGGGGAAGTTGATAGCACAGAGACTTGCTTGAGCCAAAGTTTTTAATGATCCATTAGTGACGGGTAACGAAGAAAGTCTCTTGACCGGATTCCTGTGGTTTACTGTGCTGTATTCAAGACTTAGCTTTTTATCTTGGTTCTACTCCATAACCCAACTGAGCTGTTGACTGGGACCCTGAATCATTCTTTGGGTTTTTTTTCACTGGTGGCCATTTATTTCACTGTGAGAGGTTTTTGCATGCACGTGTTTGTCTTCTGCTTATGTCACTTGCAGCAGTCCTCTGGGATCTATTCTGAGCCCCTCTATTGTTGACAATTTATATCTTGCCTGTGAGACAAGTTATTCGTAAGTATAGGGCTTGGCTTTTGCCATTATGCTGATGAAACCCAGATTTATATTTCACTTAAACTGGATATTGATTCTGCTGTCTCTGCATTTGAGGCTTGTTTGCTGGACATAAAACTTTAAATGCAACTGAATTTCCTCCAGCAGAATGCAGATAAAATCAAAGGGCTGTGATGGGGCTCTCTCCAGCATTTTTGGAGGTGTTGAGATTTAGTTCAATGAACCCTGACAACTTCTTTGGATCTGAAGTCAGGACTTTGGAATTGGGTTGTTTTGGGTTTTTTGTTTTCTTTTGCTGGAAACTTCAGCTGAATATTTAGGGCTTGTAAGACTAGATGCAAAAGTTGCACTTTCAAAAATGATGAAGAGACTTTAGCAGCTCTTGGTGGTCAAAGGGACTATGCCCCCTAAATGCTTAGGTCACTATTGTTCAAGGATGCACTTTTATTCTTTAAGGGCCAGATCTACATAAGCATATTAGCACCTGCTAGGTATCAGTGGATTTTTAAGAGACACTAAGGTGCCTACTGTCCCATATTTGGAAATAATTACTTAGATCTTTGAAATTCCCTCTATCGATCTATTCGTATATTTAAATATTTGCATTCCCTAGAGCATTTGGCCTTTTAGGTATTTGTTGGAATGCTGCCTGAGATCCTTAGCTGTATTAAACAGATGCAATTGCATGATCTCCTGAAAAAAAAAACTGACTTAGACAAACTTTATAACTCATGAGGCCTAATGAGTTTGCAAGTGTAATCTTTTGATTACTGGAATATTTCTGAAACATAGTGTGGAGGCTCTTCTCAGGAATTATTGAGGATGGTGTGCAATGTTACCATATAATAATAACCTATAGAGTCAGACTTGTTTTTCTCAGCTGAGGGAAGGCCCTTTTGAATGGAGAATTGTGGCATTTAGTGCTGTTCTGCAAAGCAGAGTTGTCAGAGTATGGTGCAATTTCCATGCAAGTGCAATTTCCGCGCAAGTGCAATTTCCACAATTGCGCTTAATTGTGTTCTAAGACTGCTTCTTTAGATTAATGGCTTAATGTCTTCCTGGTTTAGGACGCATCCTCATTTCCACTTGGCAGGCATGGAGTATGTAAAAGACAGAAAAGTAGGATTGTACCTTTTCAGAAAGTTTTATGGCTCCCTGCAGAGGTTTATTCTCCAGGAGGACTATCTGATGCACCAAGGCAGGGTCTGCAGTGCTGAAGCTGTCTGCCTCTGGCTGCTGCGGGAGGCACAGCACCCATCTTGCTTGTGAAGCATGCTTCTCACACTCCACTTACTGTAGCCAAGTGAAGGGTCTAGGAAATACCCCAAGGTATACCAGGGGAAATATGTTTTGGGTCCTCCATCTTGGACTCCCAAAGAGAAAACAAATCATATTCTGACTTTGGAGAGACAAAGAGAAAAAAATGGGTGCAAAGTCATGAAGATTAAGGAAGGACCAACTACATGGAGTGCAGAATATGTCAGGCCTCTTGGTCACTTCTCAGAGGTGACAAGAATGACACTTGGTTTACCAGCCTGCCTGTCAAATCGTTGGCTGAGCTCCAGTTTGTGCTGCTTAGTTACTGACACACAGCTCAGTGAATTCTGCAGCTTAAAATGGGGTGAAACTGGTTTTCTGACTGGCCAATGATGGATAGTCACCCATTTATAATATCCCTCATATCTGTCTCCTTTTCATCATTTTAATTCACCATTTCTTCCCGTCTCCCTGACAGAAAGATGCACTACAATGTAGTGACATAAAATAAAATGTAGTTCTTTCTTCCATTCCCTGCTTGTTATCCCCTCTTCATTTTGTTTGGAAGAGTGTGTTTTTCTTACAAGGTTCATTGTGCTCCCTGCTTCCAAGTAAAGAGAGTTTCTCATACTACACCTGCATTAGGCTACTGAGCTTGACCTCAGCTTCTGAAAAGTAAAGCAGACATAACTATTGTTTTACTGATGTAATGGCGATACCTACTCTAAATACCCTTTTGCAGAACGAGGTGCTTCCTTTCCCCTAGCAGAGGCTACACAGTAGGGAGAAGGGCCATTTGAAACCATGTGATTTCTTTCATTAAGCCCCACTTCAGGCACTGTTTCTGTTGTCAACACCATCCTAAATTCAAGTGTACAAACAGTGCATGGATGCAACAAACCTTTATTTTTGTTCATTAAACTAAACACGGATATTAGACTGGATTTGTTGGCTTCCAAAATTACCAGTGAGACTGTTACAGCACCACTCTTGCAAGACCCTTCTCGGTAAATTGTGATTCTGACATATTCAAAACCATGGCAAGCTATCCTTTAAAAAGACATTAGTGTGAGTACCAGGGGAAAATATACTCCGGGGCTGTAGATGACTTGATATGATTTCCTTGATTGTATCTTTTTATTTATGAGGCATAATTTATGACTGCTGAAAAGCAAACTAAAATGAGTGATGACTAACTACAGCCAAAGTAATAAGTCAGAAGCGGAGAACGAAGTGGTGATTTTGATCGAATCTATTGAATTAGCTGTTGCCCTTAGCCATTACAGGTATTGGAAAGACCTTTTAATATCTGCTTATCTCTCTCATGGGAACTTGGTAACTATCTCATTATATACCCATAGGAAACAAATTATTTAATTTTCTACCTTTTAGAGTTAAACCTGTTTGCCTCTCTCATTAATTACTGGTGTTATACTGTGTTATATGAAATGAGCTTCCTTTAGAATTTGGCAATTTTGTTTAAGTCCCAAAGTGTTTGCCAGTTGTCCTTCCCTTTCCCTTCCACAGAATGGGTTTAGTACTTTTATTATTAGCATTTGAACAGTGGAGATGAATAGCAATGTTAAGAGGCTCAAATTTTCACAGTGCTAGAAGCCTGGACCTAAAGTCTATCCCATTGTATGTTTATGGCCTCCCTAAGGATGCTGACTGAATGTTGAAGAGGGAAAAGTATGGATCTGAGGATGAGCAATCAGAAAGCACACTTTTGTTTACCACCTTTTTGTACCCCTGCTCATGGGTGGACGCGGTACTTTCTTTCCCTTGCCTTTGCTCTGTTCCCCGTAGACTGCAACCGCTTTTGAAACTTTCTACTTTGCTAATACCTGCCTGACACTGCAGTGCCCAGATGTGAGTACATTATCCTAATGCTGAATGTTAGATTTTGGTAGACAAGCTTTGTGCTCTGAGCTGTGCTGGCATTGCCTAAGCAACTCCAAATTAGCCAGGCTGCACGCCAGTCCGTTCTGATGAGAAGAAAGACTTGTGAAGGGTGCTGCAACCAATGGCAAGAGGGAGCTGCTCTGGTTTTCTCTAATTTTAACCACCCAAGATTATGGTCTCTTCTATTTTCTTGCAGACTGCTGGCCGAACACAACTAAAAATTGGGTGCTGTGTTTCTGAACTTACTGATGTCATATCTTACATACCCCTAAAATGTCTTGCTATCTTGGAAAAGAATTACACCGTGAAAACTCTGGATTTATGTAAGTGTAGGGTTAGAAATTGAACAAATCTGAGTCAAGAAATCCAAAGCAAAATCTCAAAGTAGTGCTGTGTCTTTGCGACCTCCATGAAACAACTCTAGAAAGAGAAGAGTGGTACGAACTCCTCTCTGCTACCGTTTGTCTCTCCTGACATGTGCCGAGTAGCGCCAGCATTGACTCTGTTTTCGGAAAGACCAGCAGTCACAGGTGTGCGCAGTCCATGGATGCCCTAAGGGCAGAGGCTCAAGTCGTACCTGACTCTTACAGGAATAGAGAGTTACGTGCAAGTATGAAAGGGGTGGCTCGGTCTGACCCTGTGGTTCCCCAGAACCTACAGCACTACCTAACTGCCTTATAGCTCTAAGCAGCGCTCAAAGCCGAAGGTAGGTAGTGATTTACTAATGAGACTTTTTTTAAAGCAAAAGGCTGTTTTCTGAGTGCCTGCAGGAGCTCAGTGCAAGCTGCCACCACATACAGAGCTGAGATCTTGTCCCTCACAGAGGCAATTGTGAGATACTGCAGAATAACTGCAGTGCGAAGCGGTATGATGCACAGTGCCTGTAGGATGTGGTGGGAGCCAGGAGTTGCTGCTGGTCGGTAATCAGCTGTTTGGCTCGCTCTCCTTTCTGCTGATTTCCTGCAAGCAGGAAGGGTGAGCAGTACCTGGCCTCCATGCAAAGCAGAGGATCCCAGCTCTCCCTGACCTGAGAAGTCAGAAAGAGCTCAGGACTGCTGCCTTCAGACAGGCAAGCTACTGCCTGCCAGTCCACCCTTCTGCCTGCTGCTGCCTTGCCATGCTTAACCAGAAGTGAATGAGATCTCTCCAGTAAGGGAGAGTTTCTCACCCTCCATAGGCTGTCGGCTGCCTGAGGCTCCCCTTTGCAGGAGCAGAGAGGATTCCCACTTGGGGACTTCCAGGTTGTTCCCTGTGTTTGCAGCTGTAATACCTGTCACATTGTTTGAACCAGGCCTGAGACGTGAGTGTTGTGAGCTGGCAGGCGTTAGCGCACACAGAACCTCCTCTGCCAAACCGCTACTCAGTTAGCCGTGGTTGCGCTTCTTCACGTAATCGGAGTCGTGTGATCAAGGGATTGCTTTTTTGTTTTGGGAAACTTTTGGCCACGCACTGTGTTTTCTGCCTTAATCCTAGACTATCTTTGTCCTTTGAGGGGGGTTAATTTGAGTGCTTTATTTCGGCAGCTTCTTCACCTTCCCTTTTCCATCACAGCAAGGCCATAGTGCTCGCCTTGTTTATCATTGCTTTTCTTCTTCTAGTGCTCTTCTTGTGCTGCAGCATTGGAGGAGCTGTGGAAGCATACATCCAGCTGTTTCCCTTAGTTGCCATCAGTAGCTCCTGTATGGAGTAAATACCTTCACATATGATCTCAACTTGATGAAAGAAAATCTTCTTTTTTAGTTTAAAACATAGCTTCCTCAGTAAGCACCTGGGGTTTCAAGAGCGTTGCAGCAGACGAACCTGTGTGGCTCAGGGATGGACTAAGTCATCTAACGGGCTTCTTCCATTATCACCATCTACAATACCATGATTTTTTTTGCATCTACGCCTAGGGGCCATTGTGATTTTGTTGCCTTTTATGGGAGGAGTAGTTACTCAGCTTTACTAAGCTTGAACAGGCTGGGGTCACCATGGTAAGGCTGTGGCCATCTTCTCAGCACTTCCCTTCCTGCTCCTCATAGGTTTTGCCCCTTCTTGCTGCGCCGATGAACCTTGAGGTTGCCCTGCGATCATTTTGAGCAACAACTGATCACCGGGTTCTTCCAGGAGCGGAGATCTTTGAAGGTTCATTTATGCTGGAAAAAAACAAGCTTAGTTACCTGTAACTGGAATTCTTCAGTCTTCCAAATATACAGTCTCTGCAGAGGTTTCCCCACTCTCTCTCTCTGGCTCCGTTTCAAAGTGCAGTCTGGGCCAGGGGCCAGCAGATTGATAAAGCATTTTAAATAGTAACCCATGTTACAGCTGATTTCTGAGCCCTCTCCTGGCTTTTCTGGGACAGTGCAGCCATTAACAGCAGCGTATCTTTTGGCAAGGTGCTGAGCCATGCACCATGATGTCAGACTTAATGCTTTTGGAGGCAGTATATTCAGAAAGTCAAGTTATAAGAAACTTTTGTTGGCTTTCTGCTGTCTGTGTTTTGCCATTCAATACATCCCTGAGATACGATTGCTTCTTGTTTGCCCCACGTTCCTGTGTGCTCTTTTATAATCTTCTTTTACGTTATAATCAGCAGGTAACACTCCTGCCTATTAAGCTCTTTACATTTCTACATGAATGGAGTTAAATATTTTTTGGTGCTGATTATATCACAATTTAGAAAGAATTTCTGTGAGCCAAAAAAGCTTTTCACAAAAGTCCAGACCGTGAAATTTCAGTTTAACCAGGCTAGCCAGGCAAGAGCTGTCATCCGTGACCGTTTTGTGGTGGTTTTTTGAGGAGCCATGACCAAACCTCTGATTTTAACAGGCACTCCTATTGTGGCTTCTGTTGCCATGCTGTCCCATTTCTTTAGGCAAAGAGGTGGCTAAACATCAGCATTTCCATCTGCAGTCAGTTCTGGGCACTTACTGCACCGAGCCTCCAAACGCTAACCAGGATTCACTTGGACGTCAGTTCTCAAAGGGTTTTTTTATACCCATCCATCCTTTTACAGATGGTTGAGCAGAAGCAGAAGGACTTAAGGGAATCCAGCTTAGGTCAGTGTAAATCCAGAATTTAGATCCCCAGAAGTCCTGTTTAGCTGTCAGAGCTGTCTCAGAAGCTGGCGTTAGAGAGTTTCGCAGACACCTAGAGGTTTTCTGCTGGACACGTGTCTTGGCAGGGCTGAGTAGCTGGTGTCTGTCTAGAAGGCATGCTCAGAGCATGCCTGTCTGTCAGGCCCACACACATGTGGCCATGACCTCAGCCTTTGTTCAAGAGGGACAGGCATGTGGTGCCTGGGGGATGGACGGCAACCTCAGCTCCCCCCCACCTCCCTGGGGAAGGGCTGGGCTGGGGAACCATGTCTGCTCCTGCTTGCTCGTGCTCTGCCCAGTTAACCTTGATTTCATTGTGTTCATGCAAAGTGAAACAGCCCTGAAGGGAGCACTGGGAGCACCCCAAGTACAAAGATGGGTCATCCGCTTGGGCATTCCCACTCTGGAGGGTGGCAGGCTTGACTGCCTCCATTGGAGCATGTGATTGAACCTGAATTACCTGCCTCCTGGAGGAGTCCTTTAACCACTTCTTAGCTGTAGTATGAAAGGGGGTGAGCATCCCCTTTTGCCTTGTCCTAAGACAGTGTTTTGAAAGAAAGAGCCCTTGTTTGTCTGAAATAAGGCTTGTTTTCTGAAAGACAAGGTGTAGGCGCCTATGACGGGAGATGGATTGATGGAGGAAGGTGCCTTCATCCAACCCTCAGCGAGGTGTCTGCTTCCCAAGTGAGCTGCATCCCTCTCTCCTCCAAAATTCCTAGGGGGTCCCATTCTGAGGCCAAATTCCTGTGCTACACAGGAAGCCTCTGTTCCTAAGTCATCACCTTCAGTTTTTCTGTGGGCAGCTTGCTCGGCAGGTCAGGTCCGACACTGTTACGCTCTGTGCTCATTAAGGCCACAGCCTGGATATAACTGGAGCGTTTGAGATCAGGTCGATGCTGAGTCGATGCCAGTGGCACACTCAGAGCTGCTCTTCCCATATGTGGCTTATTCTTTCCACAAAGAAATATGCCCCTTGAAATGAACGACTGTGGGCAAATCTTTGTAGCAGCTGAAACTGAACTGAGAGAGAGGGTTTGACCTACTGCAGTAAAGTGAACAGAGTTTGACTTTATGAAAAGTTCACAACAGAGATATATTACTGATTTCACTGAAAATGAAAGTGCTTTGGCTGAGCTTTTTGTCGTAGGGCGTCCTCTGTACTTATGTAGTGTTTCACTGGATGGTGCTATATGTTACTGATGGAATCAGGTGGGAACTTTGGGTTTGTAATTAGCAGAACCACAGTCTTCAAAGCCACTGTGGTGGTTTTTGGCCTTTTTCCTTCCCCAGGCTCCTTGTGAAGTGTCCTGTGGTCTTGGAACTCAATGTTACAAGCTGGAAGGACTCCAGGGTCAGTTTTGAAGACCTCTTTATTTCTAAACCTCCTATTTTTTTTTAAGGCATAGTCCCACCACCTACTTCCCCGGGACCTCTGAGTAGATCACATAAGAACGTGTTTTACTGTAGTTAGAACCACTCGACATGAAAGCTTACTAAGGAATACTTATACTAAAAATCGCTCAGACAGTCCTCTTGTATTGCCATTTAGATCTATCATTCTGATTGATCACTATGTGGTTGGCTAATATTGAGCCTAATTTAACCCTATATGCTCACGCATCCATCTATTCTGTCTATTGTACCTGACATTCTACAAATTACTTACTCATGCAAATGACGACCTAAGGCAACCTTTTATGATATTCGTGTTTAATTATACAAATGGTTTTTGATAAATAAGATTATACATCCTTCCATATGTTTATTCACTCCTTGATGAAAGCAAAATTTAATTTTCATGCAGATTTGTTGGAGGGTGCGTTTAATAAGTGCTGAGTTTTATGTAGTCTGCAGATCACTCTGGTTTTGGGAAGCTGACAAAATCAGTAGGCATAGTTCATAGAGACATGTGGTTTTTAATCAGGTCTAATTCAAGCTGCTAAATTTTGAAATCTTGGAACTGAAGTCATTGCTTTTGTGCTCATGCAATAAAGCAAATGTTGTGAAAATAAATGAGAGATGCTGACTTAACTATACGTTTCAATGGGCTTTATTTATATTATGGGTTACTGAAAATGTTGCCAAATGACCAATACATTAATATTTTTAAGAGAGGATGTTCCTGTAAAACTTTCCGGTTTTAAAGAATAACTAGAATTTGGCTTGTGCTATTCAGTCAAGGTGAACGTGACTTAAGTGCCACGTAGTGCCAGGCTGAATTCATCGGGGCTGCTTGCATACATGAAGAAAGTGTGTAGAAGGGAGAAATTGGCAGGACTGGATATCAGTATTTTTATTCAGATGTCTTTGAAATTATCACTGTTGATCACAGCTTCTCAAGGAGTCCTCTTTGCGTGGTATGGCACAGACGGTGGTAGGAATTCAGAGTTTGGGGATCAGGTATGAAGAAGACACACGAACACACACTGCCTGAGACATGAAATTGGCTTCTTTTCCCTAAATGTAGCAGTGGGACATATTCCACTCTTCTGTTAGAAAGTCACTGGGTCAACACAAGTGCTGGGCAGCAGTCAAGGGACATTTTGCATGGGTGTCATTGCGCTGCATTTTTCTCAGTGTCAGTACAGCTGCAGTAGCATCCCTGGCTAAGCATGGATATTTTGTAGGCTTGAGTCCTTCGCTAACAGTTTCTCTGTTTTTGTGTGCTGAAGGTGTGGTCGGTAAACTCAGCGGGCCGGACGCCGAGTCGCTGGTCCCGCTGCCGGACGGGCCCTGCCCCTCCTGAGGGCCTGGGAGCTCCCCTCTTCGACACGGTGGCATCCACAGTGGCTGTGGTGAACATCAGCCCCCCTCTTAAGCCAAACGGGGTGGTCAGTATCTACAGGCTGTTTTCTAATGATACCAGAGGGACTGATGTGGTGGTGAGTATTGTCAACACTGTTTCTCTACTTCCATTTGAGCCTGTATTTTCTAGCTTTAACAATTTTGTTTTTACAAGCTGCTACTGTTGGTTACAGACTGTTTTCCTCTCCTGCACTCCCGTTGTTAACTGCTCTGCAATGCTCTCTTCTGGCTAAAGCACCACCAGGGCTTTCACTCATCTAAATGTGCTTCTCAAGGAACTAAACTCATCATTAAACACTTCTGGTGTGGTGACGTGCTGTGGCAATGTGATGGGAATCAGAAGTGTTGTTCAGGGGCGGCTAACTGTCCAAACGAAACACTTCCAGACAGCTCCCGCCAGTCCAAATGGTGCAGGTGGAAACTGCAGCCATCAGGAAATGATTGTGTGCTTTGGATAGGCTATGGATTTGAAGTTTAGAAGAAAGTGCTGTACATGAGCTTCCCTTAAAATCTTTCTTGTTGGTAAGAAGTACTTCATGGTAAAGCACTGAAGAGTAGTGCAAGTAGCCAAGCAACTTCTTCTGTGTTTGGTGTCTCAGCCTAGACACCATTAGGTGTCCAGAAATGATGGGTCTCAGCTTAGGAAACCTGCAGGGCTTCATTACGTTATAAAATAGAGAGATGTGGGGAAACGTTAGGGCTGTGGAAGGTGCCTGGGACAGTTACCACCAAATCAGTGCAAAATACACGAATATTTTTTGTCTGTAACACTATCTGTTTGATTTTTACAAGTAGATAAATATTTGTATGGGATTTTTTCCCTTATCCCATCTTGCTCAGCTTGGAAGTGCTAGGGACAGCTTCCCAGGCCATCGATTCTGTCTGTGAGCTTAAGCTGCCTACCGATTGCACATTATGCATTTATTCCTTCCAGTGCAATTGGCTGTGTCTGTGTCTGATTCAGCCAGTTCATCTTGTTGGTGCCGGCATGGCCCACCATTTCCATCCCCTTGCACCTGCCATGCTGCTGGCTCGTCTCTGGCTCTGGCATCAAGAAACACCAAGTGCTTTCCTTTGCTTGCTTGACTCTTTCCTTCCTATTTTTTGCTGCACTCCTCTAAATCACATGTTGCGAAATGGGAGCAGATGTTGCCCCTCATTGGTGTTTTCTACATATTTTTATTTCTTTGGCTTAAGAAGATATACCCGCAAATGTCTACAGCAATGAGGTGAAATGGCAGTTCCTGCGAGCAGTTTCAGAACAAGGGCACCGTTTCCTTTGCCAGAACTGCCAGGTCTCCCTTGCTGAGCATAGGAGAGTGTCCTAACAGGCTCGCCCAGCACCGCGGCTGTTTGAATGCAGAGCAGCATCACGTTGGCCCTTGACTTAGAGGTACCTACCAGAGAGCACACTGTGCTGTCTGCGAATAAACTGACCCACCAGACACATGCATATCACTCTGACCAGTGCTGTCTCCTGTATCCATGCTGAGGAAGCTTGTGAGATATGCGTGAGTATTTGGTAGCGCACTTACCATGGAGCTATTTTCCACATTAATTTATTTCTGCTTCAGTATCACTTATCCCAGAGTTTCTCCTTAAAGGTTTTCTGTTTCTCTGTTCCTGAGAATGACATTTGCAAGTTGACATACAGTGGTCACAGCTCAACTCAAGATGTCTGTGAGGCTACTGATGGCATGGTCTTTTCCTTTGAACAGTGCCCTTTAACTTCGTAATGGGAGAAAAATGAATGCGGAGTTCCCAGTACACAACAGCTGCATTAATGTCAGACTTAAAGGACATGCAGAACCTTGTGCCTGTCTTCTTCTGGAGTTAATTCACCTCCATAACTCTTATTTAGTACTTGTGGTGCTTGAAGCTGTGACAAGTTCCCTCTTAATTTTTATAGCTGTCAGAAGGGACTGCCACCCAGCAGACAATACATGGGCTAAAACCTTTTACCACATACTCCATTGGCGTGGAGGCCTGCACCTGCGTCAACTGTTGCAGCAAAGGACCCATGGCCCAAATCACCACGCAACCGGCTCCACCCTCAGAGCAGCCCCCCCCCCAGATCCGCACCGTGACCTCCAGGAACGCCTCCTTCCAGTGGAGCGCCCCTCAGTCACCCAACGGCATTGTCACCAGGTAGGAGCTGCCACTCAGCTGAAACTGCCCACCTCGGTTAGCGGTGGTGGCAGAATAATTTTCCTGGACATGAGCCGGTATTGCAGGGCTGAGAGCACTGGGCGGTTGTGACAGCCATGCTCCTCCTTCCCAATGTTGGTGGTGATATCCCGTATGGTCTAAATGCCATCTGGGAGGTGTTTACACGCAACAATTGCTTTTCTCCTGAGCAGGATATCGGGGGGGATGAAAGTGGAGGGGATGAGTTGTTGTGAGTGGAGGTAATTGCCTGACAGCTATGGTTGCACAGCCAAAAAGTTGTGAGATCAACTGGCAGCAAAGAGGCAGCTGCATTTTGTAGTTACTAAGGCAAATCCTGATTTGCAGAAGTGAGCAGCAAGGTAACAGGCATCAACAGTTTCACTGTGAGTATGACTGACAACCATGACTGCTGATAGGCATCTTACAGCTGGGGCCAAAATCTCCAAGAGAAAAACTGGGATCGGGTCCATTCCCTTCTCTGGCAGGTAGACATACAGCAATTAGGATGAAATGTACGGTTGGCTGTTATGCTATTAAGGCTCTTCATTAATCAAAATCCCAACTTTCTTCTCAGCTATGAGCTCCATGTGTTTATGGCTTGTCCCCTGAACCTACAGCCAGCAGTGAAGGCTTGCAGTCCTGGCCCAACAGAGGTGAAGTATACAGGAAAAGGCCAGAGTGCCAACGTGTCCAACCTCGAGCCTTACACGACCTACAACCTGCGAGTCGTGTCTTACAACTCTGTTGGCAGCAGCGCCTCAGAATGGATTGGTTTCACTACGGAAAAGGAGCGTGAGTATGAGAAATGGTTCACCGATCAGCAATGCCCGCTTCTGATGCATGGGGCTGCATAGCACCAAATGACTTCTCCGCCTCTGTGAAAGATGATGTCCCAGAAGCCTGCTCTTCTGGTCACTGTGCCTCTGCTGCCCATTCATTGAAATTCTGCTCTGGGGCTTGACTGCTCATTGCTTCAAAAATACTTCTTTGCTCATCATCTGAGATCACATCCTCTGTCTTGGGAGCCTGGAAACCTTTTATTTTACTGAGAATGGGCAGCAAAGCTGCAGAACATAAAATGTTCAAGTACTGCCGGAAGGGTGATGTGTAGTAATAAATACATTGCCATAAATAATCCCTGGGAAAAGTGGAGATCTTGAAAGAGACCTGGTGATTCTTTTCAGGAACAATCTTACTCTCCGAATTCATGCCACACTTCTGCCAGGGCTCATGAGAGTTTTCCTTGGATGTCATCTGAATGATTGGCTCCTTGTTTGCAATGAAGTAAGAATTCGTTGCTACCTATCTAACCACCACAGGCAGTACTTTAAGGCCATGTGGTTGTCTGCATGGAAATTTAACATGCAGGACCTGTGCCTACAGTCAGAATAGATTTTGCCATCAAGACTGAATTTGTAGTGGTCTAACATCAGCTTTTATTAAAAAGATCTATAGTGCTGTAGCCAGAGTCACTCCATAACAGATGAGATGGGCATTTCACCTCAGCCTGCCAAGTCAGGCCAAAGAGGATGGTCACTTTTTATCATACAGCCTCGTGTCATGGTTTCAGAATCACCTTTCTAAAAATCCCTTTTGCATCACCTGGTAGTTCTGCCTAGTAATTACTAAAAATGTGTCTGCTACATCCTTAGCTGAAAATTTCAGGTGGAACAGCCCCAGATTTTCTTTAATGTCACCGCTGAAAAAAAGAAAAAGTCCTTAGCTCTAAAGCTGTGTTTTATTAAATTGCAAACGAAAAAGCTGGAACATGATAATGAACTTTTAAATGGAGAAAATTCATAATGAACTGGTGAGACATACAGAATGCAAGGGTTTGAAAGCCGTTTTTAACCCCCCGCCCACTGGGTCTGCAGCCCTCTTCTTTCATTCTTGCTTTCCTTGCCTTGCTGACCTCTTCACACTAGGTCTCCTGAGTCACTCAATGTCTCCTTCCTTTTGCCTGGAAGGTTTGCTTTAGTGACAGTTGGCAATTAGCAGCAAAGTGCAGCTGGACAAGCAGCTTTCTTATGAACAAATCAGCATGTACTGGGCACATGGCTTAATGGCAAAGCCACAAGAAAGGACCACCTCAAACTTAAATGAAGTCTTTTGTCAGCAAGCTATTGAGCCCAACTGATCAACTCTTCCTCCCTGAAGTGAGTGCTGGGGTTTTTTTCTCTCTGCCTGCCATCTGCTCTTGCTTTTTTGAAACCCCATATTTTCATGTATGTGCCTGTGTTAAAAGATGATCTTGGGCAATTTCTTGGGGCTTGCGAAAGAGTTCTCTCGATAGCAGTTTTGTTCCCACAGCCTGGCTTGCTGCAGCTGAACTTGCACAACCTCCTGTGTCTCCCTGTCCCACAGTTTAAGCTGGGATTTAATTTATACAGTTTTAGTGTCTGTACCACATACACAAAGGCAAAGGAAGGGAGTTCTAGGTCTTTATTTTAAAGATATGAGATATTTCTGCGTTCTCAGTGTAGAGGCTGGCATGTTACAGCAGCTTTCTCCTTTGTTCTTGTACCTTCCCTACTCATACACATGTATGTGAGAAAGAGAGGGAGTGCATGCGACAGAGAGCTTGTATCATGCAGAGTCTCTTCCTCTGTGCCCTATAACTCAGTCATGCCTTGGCTAGTTGGCTAGAAATGAGCTTTTTTCCTTCTTTTGCAGCACCTCGGTACATGGCTCCATTCTCCGTTGTCAGCAATTTATCTACCATCCACATAGACTGGAGTCGCACTTTTGTACTGAACGGCCGCCTGAAGGAGTACGCGTTAACTGAGAGCGGGCAACGCATCTACAGCGGCTTTGACACTGAGCTGTATTTACCAAGGACATCTGACAAAAGTCAGTTTCAATTTCCAAGAGCTTTCTCTTTCTGAAAGAGTCTTTAGCTAAATTAATATTATTTTGTGCTAAATTTAAGAAAAACTTTCCATAGCCATCCCAAGCTAAGAGCACAGGAACGTGCTGCAGACACACTGAAGTGCATCTAAGCAGATGCTTGAAACAAAAATCCTTGGAGCTAAGCTTCCTCTTGAACATTGCACCTGACTGGGTGAGACTGCTCTGGCTCATTCTGAGGGTCGAGCTTTCCCAATCCTGGAGCTGCGTTGCAATTCCACCCTTCAGGGTTACGCTCTGGGAGATGCATGGAAATCTTCAGCTTCAGAAAAGACTGGAGCCTGAATTTTCCTTTGAACCAAATAAAGTCAGTAGTTCTTGGGATCAGCCATGATTTGAAATGCAGTTTCTCTTTCAGAAATTTGCAATCTTTAAAATACAAGGAAACTCTGTCAACAGGGGAAAGAAAGAAAAAAAACAAGAAAAAATGTTTTCCGTTTTTAAGGCATTGGGGGGTTTTTTGTATGTCAAAGGATTTTGTAATTTATTTTTTACCTTCCTGATTACTGCAAAGATGCTAATACCTTTTTTTTTTTTTTTTTTTTACTCAAACATTCTTAACGTGTTGGTATCAGCCATGAATGGAGTATGAGGGATTTAGGGCAAAATGGTGAATAAATTGAAAGTTGCCAGTTACATGTCATTGGAAGAGGGAGGACTGGGTGGTGAAAGAGGAACATGATTTGTAGCAACATCACAGTGGTGACTGCCTATGATCTGCCGTGCTTCATAGTTTAGAAGTTCAATACCCATGTATAAGGGATTATGAGGCTCTGATGTGGGACTCAGGTGGGTTATGATGGTTTATGTGCTATGCCTGCCTTGGCTTTTCTCAGACCTGGCCACCTCTGGTGGCGGATCTTGGTGAAAAAGCAGCACCTACAGAATTTGGTTTCTCCTGCTGACAGTATTTTCTAACCTTTTTGCTCAGCCTTTTTGTTTCAAGTGACCTGTACCACTGATGAAGGGAGCGCCATGACACCAGTCATCAAGTACAGCGCTGGAGATGGAATTGGTAAATATGTGAAGAAATTACCTAGCACCTACTGATTTTATGTGTTTGTGGTAGAAATGCGATATGTTGTGCATGCCAGACAGGATGGCATCTCATTGCAGGATCAGGGGATCCCTTAGCATTTTTAGGGTAGGAGGTATGTCAGTAATGTGCCTTTTTTGCCATGGATGGATTTCTGTTCCTTGACATCATGATCAGCTTCAGATCACCTCTCTAGATGTGTAATAATTTTTTCTTTTATTTTTACAAATATATTGTTCCAAAATGTAGTGCTTTTTCCTCCTGAATAGAATCTGCACTTTTCCAGATTTTAGCTCCAAATTAAGATTATCTTGAATTCTCATCCTGTCCTCTCACATTCCTCCTCAGTTTGACAATGAAAACATACATCCTCTCTCCTCCTTGCATCCCACCCAGCCCAGCAAGGAGCACAAAGGCACCCACCCGCCCCTTTCGTATGACCAACCCGCCAGTCTCAGTTTGCAGTTTCACCTGGGATGTGTTCCCCTAACAAGTTTATGAAAATGTCATACGAGATGCTGTCAGGACCTGGTTTATAACCTCTGCTGCTTCCATTCTGTCCACGAGGCCTTTGCCTGTTTCGTGGAAGTGAAGGAGTTTGGTGTGGTGACATCCCAGTCACTTGTTGTCTATTGAGTAGTAGATGCCTACCAGTAAAACGTTTCAGTTTTTTTAACTCCTTAGTTTCCTGGGAAGCAAAGCTGAGCTTGAACCATTTCTAACGGATGTATTGTTTTTAATTCATTTATTTATTGTTTGACTTGAACCTTGTTCAGCTTCTTAAAAAAGATGGGCCTTGCCTTTGCAATGACTCTTTACACTGCATTTCCCTTTTATCCCTTTTCTTGTTCTCACTCCAACCACCTGCAGGATTTCAGGCAAGGCTGCTCTAAAGGCATTATAAAATGTTCCCAGTCGCTCTACGTCCATCACCTTCCACAGTCTGCTCCTTTTTTTCTTTTGATTGCTGCTTGTACCCAGAGTGTACTGCAAACTCAGTCAGCACCACAGGCAACTTGCAGCAGAGGCTTGCAAGCAAAGGCGATGGAAATTCCTTAGCAACGAGTCTGGATTCGCATGTAGGATTTCAAATAACCAGGAAATCCTGTCACTGAGATTTCTTATGCTTGTGTTGTGCGTGAGCAAAGCCAAGTAAGTGGCTGTTTTTTCTAACAGGCAAGGGAAGGAGGAATAAAATGTTTCATGTTTGCTTTTGTATTAATTTATCACTCATTTTGGCTCAGTCTTCCTCCCTCTCTCTTTTTAACTGCACAGGCCTGCTATTACACGGTGCTGGAGAGAATATCCTTTGTCTGTACTGCTCTGAAATTACCATAGTCATTTCCACTCTTCAAGGTTACTTGGAGAACCCTTTTTTTCTCGCATTCCACCTCCACCGCCTCCTTTCTCAAGAGCTGCTGATGCATTGGTGATTTCCAGCCTGAGCAGCAACGCCAGAACTTTAAGCAGGGTCTCTTGAGGGTAGTAAGCTTTTTATTATAGCCCGCTAGCATATTGAACCATTATGCCACCTTGAACATAAGTGCAAATAAGCACATGACGACAAAATTACTTAAATTTCTGCCTAATTTATTAGCGACGAAAGGGATAGCATATTGTTAAACGCTTTCTGAAATAACATTCCCTTTCTCCCCTAATGCCTCTTGATTTTTACAGGTCTGATCTTGACAACACCTGGAGAGAAGGACAAAGCAGAGTCCAAACGTGCAAAATTCTACGACGAGTTGTGGTTTGCGGTGTTGATGGTAGTTCTAGGTTTGATCCTCTTGGCTATTCTTCTCTCCTTAATTCTTCAAAGGAAAGTCCACAAGCAACCCTATGCACGAGACAGACCTCCTTTAGTTCCACTCCAGAAAAGAACATCACCAATGAGTGTGTACTCATCAGGTGAAACCCATCCGGTACGTTTGGTAAAATGCAATGTTCTATATCCATCATGTTAGACTTTTATCTGCCCACACACACAGAGTTTTTCTTCCTCCTTGCACCATTTTGTTGCACTCTTGGTTACCAAATGAAGGCTGTTCGGTGTAGGAAGCGGGCTCTCTGGTGTACCCGTGTGGGCACAGAGAGCCAGGCTACAGGTGTTTAGTCCACAAAGAGCCCTATGGCACCTGGTCTGCAGGCCCCGAAATGCTTCTGATACCTAAGACAAACTTTGGATCTGGACTCACAGAAAATGCAAAGCCACTGATGTCACCTGACGTTAGCTGACATCTGCAACAGAGCTGAAAAGGCCTTGGCATGCTGTGAGGAGGTAGGTGATAAAATGTGCTTTTCAGAGGAACCTTCCACGTGTTCCCAACTATCTGTTGTGGATGGCTGACTAGGATCAATCTGACAGTCTTTGTCAGGTAGCCATGAAATATGCCTGCAAAAAGCAGGACTCGGGCAGAGGCTCTAGTTCTTTCCAGTATCCACCCACCACCCAGCTGGACTGCTCTAGGATGAGCTGCATGCCAGGAAGGTTTGGGGGAGAGCAAGTGCAACCAGCGGAAAGCTAGGGACCTTCACAAAACGTGTGTGTGCATCTGTGCACACAGAGCCACAGCAGGACCACCAGAGAGGTGGGAGGAGGACTGCTGGGGAGGGATAAAGGGGAAGGCTTTGTGTCATTTTTTATTATGACAAGTTATAATTCTGTAAAAAAAAAAAAAAAGGATAAAGAACATGTTCCACCGTGTAGCAGAGCAGTAGTGCTATCCTACCCTTTGAGGAAAAGCAAGACAAAAGGAATATGGCAATCGTTACAAGACTGAGAACGGGAGCAGCAGTGCTTTCCATTTCCGTGCTTCTTCCCAGGCACAGGCCATGAGATGATGATTCTTGTCACTTCTCAGCTTCTTTTTCCTGTGAGCGCCATCAAGCAGGATAGTGACTCCTGCATCCTTCACGCATTCTGTTCCTTCTTGTCTCGGTGCCAAGAAGCTGCATCTGTGCCTCAACGAAGGAGCTCTTGGAAACTATGGGATTTCCAGTGTGCCCCTTCTCCTGGCAAAGGCTAAGAGCATAAGAAACTTTTTTCGTTTTGGTCTCATGGTTTTGATTCCTTTTCTTCTACAGTCTGTCATGTTCTGTTGTTCCTCTTGACTTTAAAATGTCTTTGCTGTTGGCGTGCCTGCACAATTCCTTTCCATGCGTGTTCCTGCCCCTTCTTCTGGGTTTTTTTTTTTTTTCCTTTTTCTTTTTCCAGATGCTCATGGACCTAATAGAAAGGAAGATTCTACAGTGCATCAGTTGAAGGACTTAATCTCAGAAGTTAGGATAGAGCTACTATGAAGTGGCAAAATCGCTTGTGTTTTACAATTGTTAGTAGGTCATGTGGCAAGCATGCTGGCTGCCCATGCGGTACTTGACGACCAGTTAAAAGTTAAATAATGCCTCATATTTGCCAGTTCTTCTACTCCCCCACATCCCGCTACGTTGCTCCCCTTTACAGAGCTGCAGTTAATTCACACCCTCTGTAAGGAACAGACTGCGCCTGCATTGCACCCTGCCCTGCCCTAACACTTTTCCTCCCTCTCTTTAATCTCAGTTTGAGACCATTGCTGACACATCCGATTCATCAAGCAGCGTCACTCTCAAAAGTTACACAATGCACTTTGAGGTAGAGTCGTTAGCTTGCAGAGTTGCAAGATGTGTGATGTGCCAGATGACCCAAAGAGCATGCACAAAGGCATCTTACATTGCATGTTTCTCCTGGTGGGTGAACGTCTTTTCCCTGGTCCTGAGAACTGAAAAAGGAACTCTGCTAACATCCCCTTGCTGTGCAAGTCTGTGCTATCATTCTGGTAGTCAAAATCTTTGGACCTCTGCCTGTTGGCTACTTTTAAAAAAAAAAATTAGGGGGAGGAAAGTCCTGTTTTACAGGGTTGTTTTTTTCCTTTTCTAATGATATAATTGTCCTACAATGGGGAAAGGTCCTTTTTTCTTTTCTTTTCTTCTAAAACTGTGCATGATTTTTTTGAAGCATGGGTTTCTGTGTTCTCTTCCACTCCTGCTTTGGTTTTGTTCAGATAAAAAGTGTTTGAAACCATGCCCTTTTTATTTTTGATTTATTGGTTTGTGCCTTCCTCATAGGGGCTAGCAGATACGAAAATTCCGGGAGCAGGTTCTCCCACGAGCAACCGCAGTGTCCATATCGCATCTGGGGCAAGGAGACCAAGTCAGAGCCAGCTAAGTCGCACATATTCCCAAGCCTCTCTTCATCGTAGTGTCAGCCAGCTGCTCGACCTCTATGACAAAAAGTCGCTTGTTGAAGAATCACCTTGGGATGCCATTATTCGCAATCATCACGCTACTGGTCATGGCTTGGTAAGGACTCCTGTTCCTTTGTAATGCTGTTACACGTCAGCTGCTAGTGATTTGTCTGTTCTGTTAGAATCATGAAAAGGTCTAAATTTCAAAAGCTGCTGGGGATACAGCCAAAAGACCTAGAAGGACATGGTCAGACATTAGATCCTCAAAATCCTTCCTGCCTACTGCTCTCTTCTGGAGCTGCAGGTGATCACACACTGCTCTTATAGGATGTGAGGGCTCCACAAGCATTTGTCTATGGTTTCCATTGAACCAATAACTCCATGGTCTACCAGGGATATGCACCTTGAAGAATTCCCTTCTATTTGGGCAACTCATAGGCTTTTCTCCCTATGCATTTCAGCAAATGTGCATATGTGAGTAGGGGTGTCTTGGCATCCTTTACACATTCAGTGCCAGAAGCAGTGTTCTAGTAACTCCTGTTCTGTGACCTTGGACTCAATTGCTGACGAGACCTGCTCTCTGTCGTCTGCTCAGTCACGATGCAGAGATCATGTGAACGCTCAGATCTTCTGGCATTCGTGCCAACGACTGCAAACTCTGCCCACACAGGACTAGAAGGAGGTTGGGGGGGAGGGGGCAGGCAGAGTACCTGTCTTCTTTTAAAATAGGAGAGGACAGGATTGGCCAGTGTCACCAACACAGACCTGAACACAGAGATATAAGAAGTTATGATTCTCAAGTCAAGGACAGTGGCAACTTACTTCCCTTCCTCTTTGTCACCAGGAGACAGGCTTTTTAACCTCCACCCTTCCCTGAGCAAATGTGTGGGAAGAGACTTGGGGGCCAGCGAGACGTGAGAGTTTGCTCCCAGAAAAAGCTGACTAATAAGGTTCCTAAAAGGGGACAGATGGGGGTGAAGGGCGTGTGAGGTAGTAACAAAAAGTCAGATGGAGTGTGCAGTTACCATTGAGGGGATCTTATCCAAAACGCAAGGTGAACTGGAGAAGGATGGTCTGGCACATAAATCCAGGCAGCTTCCTTGGGCTTTCACCTTCAGTACACCAAACAGCTAGAAGGGCTGGAAGGTACAGGCATGCCACAGTACGGGGATGTTGCTACCATGACTGCCATACCTGCTTAGACCATAACAGCAGGACCAAGGAAGCTGATGAGACTTAACGAAGAAGATAGGGTATTGTGATTCAGCCTTGAGTAATCTTCTCAGAGTTATCACATTCTCATGATTCAATTCCTTGGGGACTACCAGCCCCCCCGCAGCCTGTACCCTCTATATGATCTCATTAACCAAAAGAACAGCTTCCCAATGCTGAAGAAGCTCTTGCTCTATCTGCTTATCTTGTGCTAACACCATGATTTGGTTTAGCTTGCAAACCCCCCATACACATGCTGGATATTGGTATGTTAGAACGGGTTTACAGAATAGTCCAATAAGTTTCAGAAGTAAGTGGTAGGAGCAGGAGAACAAAAACTTCCTCTCACTTTTGGTGGCAAACAACCCTGACAGCATGAGCTCAGCTGCTTTTTAAAATCAGCAGCTATATATACAAAGCTGGGCTCTTCCATCCACCCTCTGTACATTGCTTTACATTTCCCTGAACCTAACTGTCTCTGCTCCTGTGTTGCTGAGCTACTCTCTTGCAAACAAACCTCCTACAATGCTTTTCACTCAGTTCTTCCCTTTATTACACTCAGTGGCTTAGGACTGTCAGCAAGTTTTGTTCACCCCTTTGTCCATCTATCTTGCAAATTAATATACTGAATGGTTGACGTGACCCAGGACACATACCTGCAGTAACACTGCTGGTGATCTCTTTATGCTATGGAAACAGACGTTTATTTTTCTCCTGCTTTCAACTTTCTCTGGCTCAATGCATTAGCATGAGTGCAGGTGGAAGAAGCTCAGATCCTCCTCTAGAAGCTTGAAGAACAAAATCTTACCTAAATCACGGGTGACGTGGTTGGTTGGTTGTTATACAAAACCGTAAACATGTATTCTTTTTCATCTCTCCAAGTTCCCCATCACACTGGAACAAATGCTATTTTATTTACCATTTGTCAGATAAATATGGTAATTGATTTTTTTTTTTTTTAACTTATTGCTTACTATGAAAATCTAGTTGGTTTGGATTCAGGTGCTTGAATGCTTTAGGTTCTTACCTCATGCTGGGAGGATGCGAAAACATGTAGAGAGGTAGAAATACGCTTATTTCTCTGACTATTTCAGAACCGTTTTTTAGGGAGTGCGAGGAAAGAGAAGGAATCACCTTTAGTCTGGTACAGCTTTGGCTTACATGCTTTTCCACCTCCTGCCTCTTAACAGTATGTGGATGAAGAAGATCTTGTCAATGTCATCAAAGGCTTCAGCACAGTCACCAAGGAGCACACCACATTCACTGACACCCATCTCTGAAGAACACAACCACCTTCTCTAGAAAATGGAAAGTGGGTAACTTGCCAAAAGCAGCCTGCATGGCCTTTGGGAAAAGGGGATAGGGCCTACTGTTTCCCCACCCCATGCCCACTAGTTAAAACTGTTTGCTGGGAGGGTATGGGGTGGGGAGGGGGGTAAGTTGTTAGCCTTTTTTTTTCCACCATCTCTTTAACTGTGTAGTAAAAACTGTGTGTTAGCACTGACACCTCAGAAAGGTAAGAGAACAGTTTGAAAATCCCTCAGTCAGTCAGTCATACGGTACTAGAAGACTGTGAAGGTAGAGGCTCTCATCTTTGTCTCTCATCCAACTTTCACAGTTGAGGAGGGTTGTCGGGGCAGGAGGGGGCAGCATGTTTGGTAAGGAAAACTCTTTTACCTGTCCAAAAAACCGCATGTAGCTAAAAGGGGCCTTCATGGCAGCATAGCCATGTCTTTTCCTGGCCTGACAAAGCTCCACCACAAAATTGTGTTCATGCACAGGTGAATAAACAGCAAATGAAGGAATTCTTATGGTGTTGCTTTAACCTTCGCGTCCTCTCCCTCCCTCTTCCCCACCCTCTTGGCTCAAGTTTAAAAAAAAAAAAAGCCATTAATTAATGCTTAACTCCAAGCATGCTTTTTCAGAGGTAGAAAACCTCCTAACCCACCCCCTATTAAATACTTGCTGTCACAGCCTTCCCTTTTGCTTATATATTACTAATCTACAGGCAATAAAATCTGTTCACCACCCACAATAAAGTAGGAGGAAACAGCAAGCAGCCAGTGCAACACAGGTAGGAAATACCATGTCAAGGCACTGGTAACTAACTGAGAATTATTATACCATGACAGTAAACCTACTCCCATATTCATCTCTGTCCTTTTTCCAGAGAAAGTGACAAGGAAGCCCTCAAGAGACTGCCAGTTCTGTGTATTCTGCCAAGTGTATTTTTATGCATGCTCTCAGTCACAATCAGCAAAACCCATCACCTGATACCACACATTTTCAGAAAACACAAGCAACACTCCTCTGGCAATTTATTTGGACTAAGAGGCAAAATAATATGCTATTTTGAATAGCTTCCTCCTTAACCTGCACAAAACATTTCAGAGTTCAGACAGCAGCATACAGAGCAAGGATCCCATTCATAAAACAAGACTACAGAGGCAGCCCTGTGAATGAGGCAAAACCCAGCCAAGACAGCAGCAGCTCTGAAGAGCAACGTGTGGCTGCGTCTAAAAGGCATCTTCCACTGAGCAACCTAGTATTCCTTTAGCACCCTCCCTTCCCCCAAAACAAAAAATAATCACAACATATCACATGCCTGACCACGTTTACACAAGAATGCACAACAATATTTTGGACCAAGTACCGTACTACATTTTGGAGCATTACATAAAGCCACACATTGATGTGGACAACTCTTCAAAGGTTTGGCAGCAGCCAGGTACTTACTTTCTCATAACCTTACAATTTTCATTCTGGGTATCAGAACAAAGTCCCATTCAAGAAACAACCCACAACACGTAATGTTATGCCTGCTACCAGCCAGAGGGCACCTGCACCTCATCTTTGCCACCAGTCACATTTTCACAAGCCATAGTCTTGGCAGGATGAGTCATTCTTCCGGTGACGCGGTGAAGCAGCTGTCTTCGTAGGTGACGGAGAAGCCGCACCGGGTAATTCAGGCCCACCTTCAGCAAGGACTGGTGCAGAGGCCAGGAGAGGCACTTTCTTCCTTCCCAGGAAGCCAGCTCCTTCAAACCCCATTTTCTTCTTGCTTTCTGCTTTGGCTTCACTCTCCTCTTCTGGTCCTCTTCGTCTGAGGTCCAGAGAACTCTCTGGCAGACGGTGAACCTCTGTACTGCAACAACCACCTGCATCTGTCACGCCTGTGCCTCGCACTTCAAGTGCTGTTGTCAGGACTGCCTTCCTCTCAGCTGCACTGCCCTCAGCTGTTGCCTTCCTGGCCTCTGTCTGACCTGAATTCCCATTTGCGGCAGCTGCCTTTTCTGTTGGGCTTTTGCTGGGTAAGTTAAAAGCCTGGAAGTCCCGGTAACTGTGAAAGCTCTCTGTCCGCCTTGCTCTTGCCAACAGGGGGCTTTCTCTGTATGGCCGCACAGAACCATATGTGGCTGTTTCATGGATTGTTTCGTGGTGCTGCAATTGGAGGCTTCAAAAAAGAAAAACAACCAAGGACGAGAAGAGCAGATGTTAGGGTGAGAATAGCAGCCAGTTCTTCTGCACACCCTGCTCCCACCCACCACCGCAACTCCCACTAAAATAGCAATATACTCATCACAACCACCACACAAGGGCGTCCAGATCACTCACTCACTCACTTCAGATTCTCACAGGATACTTTAATCTGCACACACATAAACCAACAGAAATCAAGGAGTACGTGTGTGTAGTTCAAGACACTTCTTAGGGCATGGATTCAGGGGGCTCAGCTACAGCATTCAGGTCACCAAACTCCTTTTTGCCTACCTGAAGGGTAAAACTGTTGGTGTCTGCAGCCGGTGTCACCCTTGGTGACTTACCTGGAATTAGATTCCCGAAGCCGGTTTGGCTGAACAACTGAGGTGGCAGGACTGATGTTGGGTGTGGCACAGCGAGACGTACTCAAGTCACACTGGTCAAGCAACTTGAGCAGCTCTTCCTCTGTGGGACCGCCAACATCTGAAAGAGACAGCTCTTCATGCGCAAGTCCATTTACCATAGTCATGCACATGTAAGGACAGAAAAAGAACCACACCACAGTCCCGGCATAATACAACTTACCTTTGTCTTCATTCTTATTAACCATGTCCATAGCTGTGGTCAGGTCCCACATCTGGATGCTGCCATTTGAATGCCCAGTGAAGAGGTAGCGGCGTGGCCGGGAGCCCATTCTGCTGGATCCTTCACATTCTCGCACAGTAAATGATGAGATGGTAGTGCAGTCAACTGCCTGGATCTCACAGATCCTACAGGAAGAGAAACCCCAAGTTACCAAAACAATTACACCTGGCAGAGTTTGGCCAGTAAAGTCAGTACTGTTTTGATATCCTGAGAAGGCACCAAACTTGCCATCAGAAAGAGACCTTTCTTCCAGATGAAATTCCTTCCCCTGCATGACCAGCATGCTGCTCAGCGGCAGACAGTACCTTCCCCCCCAACCCATCTGCAGTCTTACTACTTGTCTATTTTTATTAGGGAACCCCTATGTGTTCAATGTCCATTTTCTATTTGCAACGATTAGAAACCTAAAGCTCTCACAAGAATGACAGCAACTAGCCCCTCCATATGCTAGACACTCTAGGAAACTAACCTGCAGAAACAGCACGTTTAACCATATAAAAGATATGCAAAAAAATCCAGGGATGATAAATCCAAGGTTATCTATACAGATAACTTACTTGTCTTATGTCAACTGCAATATCACTTGACATGGCAGACCTCTATCGCTTTTTTCCCTTTATTTTAGAAGCTTATGTATGTGGGGAGTGAGAGGAAAAAGACTCCCAAAACTAAGCGGCTAAGCCAGACCCCACACCAGAACCTCGCATATTCTGGGTAATTTGTTTTACTGGCCCCTTGTATTGAACTTTTTACCCAAGAAGTGCCAAAATAAGTCATCTACTAAAACTCNGGGCTTCTGTCCTCAATTCAGATGCCAATAGTGTTAAGGCATCAACGTATTCACCCAGATTCAAAGTTATTAGGCAAGAGATGCAAGAATAATAAGAAGCATAGAACTGAGATGCACCATCTTTTCTGATCTCTTGCCATTTTCCTAGCCTAACAGGAAGAAAAGCAGCTGTGGTTATTTGGCAACTTTTTTTACTACATTGGCAGCAATGTAGTAGAATATTATGAAGTCAAGCCTAAGTAAATAATTGTTTAGCTGACCTAGAAGACGGTCTCTCAGTTTTAAAGGTTCTAATATTTTCAAAGACAAGTGCAAAAGAAGAGAGAAACTGCTTCTCTGTCTACCTTTGTGAGCAGCATAATCCTTGCCACTAGCAACTTCAGCATTAGTTTTGAAATTTAATGATAGCATGGGACCATGGCTGAGAGTTACAGACTCTGTAGAGGTATACAAATGTTTGTTTTGTGAGCTCAGCAGGCAAACCATCATGAAGTGAGTCTCTGATACCACATTTTTCAAAGTGCCATTTGGCTTCTAGGTTATAGTAGATCATTAAGTACAGTTCTGTTATTAACACACAAACTAGAGCTCCGCCAGAGCTGTCAAGCACATAAGAAGCTTGCTAAGTGCAATTGGATGCATCCCCGAGGAATGGGAGACCCCACCACCTAAACAGTCCTGCTCCTTTCCCACTTAAAACCCTAAACATGAAGGTACCTTTTCCCAGTTGAAGACAGCCTTACAAACAGCTTATTAGTGATGGGAACAACTTTTTGGATAAACACCTGTTGATCATCACGTTCACCAAAGGGTCCTAGAGAAAAAAAAAAAAAAGAGATCACTTTGTTTGTTTGTTTCAATTCCTTCACCCTCCTCCCCACACAGTCCTGAAGACCCAAACTCATATTAGTATGAGCACTGCAACTGCATTAGGACCAGGGCACCAAAGATAACTAATACCTAGAAAAAGCCATCTAATAGTTAGAAGCCTCTACAGATACACATCTTTTTTGTTCTTTTGTTTTATAGGACGCCCATTCTCGAGTTTCCTGCATGTTCCTGGAGGAATTACTATGTCAGAACAAACCCTACATTAGGCCTCTATAATAACAATAAGTACTTATTTTGCAGCTCCTAGATGTCTAAAGGCTTAACCAGATTTCTGCCATATGCCATAGTACTGACCCCACCCTGTGTTCACAGGGCATCAAAGGTTCATTTGCAAGACTCAGACCACAAAGGAATCTAGACTACCTGTCTACCCATACTTACTGACATGTATTCCTTCAGTATCTCGCTATAGCAATGTGCCAGCACCATTTGCCTCTGCAGTTTCAAGGCTTCAGTAAACTTTGCCACAACTTCAAATTCATTTAAGAATTTTTCACATGTCCATCATTTAACCCCAACTCAACAGTGAACTGCAATTTGCAGTAGACCCAAACCCTGCTATGCTCGTCTGCTTTAATCACAGTCTGCTGTGCTTTCTGTCATTCTCTAGTTAAACCAAAAGTCAAATGCTACATCAGTTTGCTCAAAGAAGAGGTATAGTACCTGTGTTTGTTCAAAAGTTTTTCCTCCCTTTTTCTCACCTTCAGAGTAAGCCCCTTTAAGTGTACTCACTCTATACAGCCTAAATAGTGACTATTTCCAGGTGAATCTTACAGATCCCTGCCATCTTTTCAAGGGGGGAGCAGTTTATCAGAGCTTACACCCATCAGCTGACTTGCATGTTATAAGGTTGAAGGTCTGTTAAACCTTTATGAGATCAGTGAATGTACAGGCTCAGCACAGCGCATTCAAGAGACATCCTACCAATGTCATTTCCAGAACAGTAACTGCCATGACTCTCTGCTTCCTCCAGGGATAATATTTTGAATGATGCAAGAGGTGTTGAGCCTGGCTGAGTTGAAATCATGCCCCTGAACCGAGTCACAGTCCATGTCCGTACATGGTTGTTATCAGCACAAACTAGAAAGGAAAAGATGTACAGTAACATTTACAAGGGATGACAAAACTTTTGAGATAAACTACCATATGGAAATCATTAAAGAAGTTTTTCAAGATTGAGCGATCAAGCAGAATTTAGTCAATGCCAGGTCACATAGCATCTCCAGACAATTAACTAAATCTACAAATTGTTGCTGATGTCCTGTTTTTTATTAGTTTTGCCTCTTCCCTCAGAAAGTCAAGAAACAAACTGAGGCAGGTGGAACACAACATTAAGGTCTGACTGAGTCAGCACCAGTAGCACACAGCACACTTCAATCCTCTGTGTGCAGATGCTAGGACAAGACATGTCATGAGAGCAGCCTGGCAGCAGAACCCTCACCACACAATAGCGCTCTTCTATTTCATTCATCAGTTTCTCAGTTCTCTACATACAGATGTGCCCTTTCCTGACACTGAGGGTTTAGCACCAAGTTGCAGGGGAACAGATGACCTCTGGGCTGTTTGTTTGCAGTATAATTGGATACCATGTTTCCTGTTCCCTTTTGTTTTAAAAATTGGGATAGCAGCAGAAAGTAAATCTGTTCTCTGCCATGCCCTGGTTACTGGATTTTGGGTGAAATAGATTCTTACAGAGGGAGGAGTGATTTCATCTTCCCTAAAAGCAAGACACTTTCCTGAGCATAAGACAGGACAAACAGGATAGCACAACAAACACTGGGAGACTGCTGAGAAAAGAAGAAACACAGACAGCCCTTTGAAGCCATGGGAAAGCTTTTTCTAGGGCCCAAGAGGAGATGGTGCACATTTTGCTGCAACCCAGAAAACTCCTGAAAGGCTGTTAAAAGAAGACAAGTCTTAAAGGACCTGCCCACAACAATAGCACTTGACAGGGATACATTTGTTTACAAACCCTTTTATTATTTCCTCAAATGGCAACCTTGGAATAAGACACAAGAGTTAGTTGTTCCGAGTATCTGGTCAAATAAAACCTAGGCCTTTTAAGTGCCAAAGGCTTTGAAGAATGCTTACTTTAAGAAAGAGGGTCCAAGCAAATCTAGCCCCTCCTCTGCCCCCAAATCTGTCCAACTCATTTCTAGCACATGTGGGAACAATGCAAGTTATAAAGCAATGCATACAAATACTTCATTGCTCAGGAGGAGTGGCGAACCACCAATACAAATCTGTGCACAGAAAAGATTACCTGACACAAGGTGTTTCTCTGAGAGCATGATCTTTGTAACAGGACTTCGATGAACTGTGAAGGTCTGAAAGAGCTGAGGCCCAGATCCAACTGTTTCAGGGTGCTGTACAATCACCCTCACTGCTCCAGAGCTGGTGCCGTATGCAATCTCAATCCAATTGCCACTTACACCTAAAGCAAGCAAGAACACAGTTGTTCCCCTCCAAGGAATGAAAGCTTGTCTTGCTGGGGCCAGGGAATGAGGCAGTAGAAAACAGTATTTCCAAGCTCCCACAGTAAGATAGATATTTATTTTGAACACTCTTTACTCATTATTTTCCCATGAACAGAGAGGACATTTTGCCACTAAAAAACCCCAATGTTTGTTCAATTCCATACTACACTCTTCAACACTGTTTTAACAACAGCCTTCTCTCCCATGCTCTCCTCCCTCCTGGAAGTGAAAGAAGAGATGGATGAAGTCATATGATCGGATATTTTGGCACTCCTCACAGTGATATGGTCAATACGTGTCACATACCATTTATTTTTCTGCCTTAGTGGGAAGCAAATGGGAAAGCAAGGCAAAAGCACGGAGGACCATAGTTAAAAAGGTCACTGTGGTATCAATATAGTGATGTGAGTAACCGCTTTCTCCCAGTTCGGTTTATTTGGGGGTTTTGCTTTGGTTGTGGTGTTTTGGTTTTTGATTTTTTTTTTTTTTTTTTTTAAATTTAAATGATAGCTGCACTGTGACTACAAAAGGGTGTAGAGACACAACAGCTAAGCATCATTCAGCTGCATATGGAAATGGGTTTTAGTATACTGGTTATAAGGTTAGACGGCACAGCAAGGTTGTCTCACCGCCCCGGTTCGCCACAAACTATTTCAGTGAATACAATTCAAAATCTAAGTGCAGATCTTGTGTAAAAGGCTTAAAACCAGCAAAGGTACATTATGCACAAGCATTAATATATGATGCATTATGTTATTACATTATACATTAACGTATGATGCATGATGTACAAGCATATGCACACATACATGTAAGTACATGTACCTATTTATACATATGTACAGCTATAAGGGGAAACAGTTACGCCTAGTGTTCATCATTCATTTGAAGATCATTAAATGAAGAAAAATTCATTGTTTATGTCAAGGCCTACCTTGTCTGCTTTAGCCCTGCTATGCAGCAATAGAAAAAGTCCATTTAGAAACAAGAAAAAACCCCACATCTGTAACAGGCTCTCACTGAAGAGACAGTGATAGAATACTGACTTGTTTTGGGTGTGAGGTAGACACTGAGTGCTGTTATAGCGTCATTGGAGGGATCATGGTACAATTCTGTCACCAGAAGATCATTGTCTTTCATTCTCAGTGGGAACTTCTGCATATCTGTGGGGAAGAGACATCTGTTTATTACTCTGAATAGACAGAGTTGTTCTGATGCAACTTAGACCAACTAAAGAGTTCAAGAACAAAGCTGCTCAGTACCACTTCCTTTTTTATTCCGCCCTGCCCCCATTTCTTACCTATATAGTAGATAGAGCCATTGTTACAGCCCAGCAGCAGAAAAGACCCAGCAGTATCATAGCTTGTGATAGGAACAACATCCTGAACCTAGTGCAAACAGAAAGGAAAAAAATAAAAATAAACAAATCAAGAAGTTAGGATACTACTTTCCCAGTTTTCAGACATTTTCGGTACATTTTGTTGAAGAACACCTGAGTTTGGTACGGATCCGAAGCTGTTGTGCACACATTTGCACATATAATGGCATTCTCAAAGTACTGTTGTTTTTAGGACATCCTGGCATATAAGCCCCTCTTAAAGATTTTCTACTCTTCAATAACAAATGCTTTCACCAAAGGAATAGTCAGTCAAACTGAAGAACTATTAATGTGATCAGAAAGATTTCTGTGTCTCCCCCTGGAAACAAAGATGATGAATGGGACATCGGTTTTTATTCCTTATGACTTGCTCCTTTAGAAAGTATTGTCAAATGCCAGCTTGTCACATAGCATTAAGCTGTCTCTTAACAGAAGATTTTGCAAGGCATCAATAGAGCTTTAAATAATGTTTTGTTTAATTCAAGACCACACTAACATGTCTGTCTTTGGTGCAGAAGCAGTGCTATCCCATGCTTATTATCTGTGTTATTTGTTAGCAGTACTGTCGCTTAAGGGTTGAATCACAACTTAGTCAGCAAACAGTGCAGCAGCCTCAGGTCAGTTCCGCCTCTTGAGATTTGCAAGGCAATTTTGGGATTTTTATCGCATTCAGGTTTTGTGCCACAAAGATGTACATCTGGCTGTGTTACAAGCTTCGTTATTCACATGAATGCTCGACTGTTTTCTCAGACTCATACGGACTCCAAGGATCTCTCTACTTATTCCTGTTGTCAGAATGCGTATTAAAGTCAGTGCAGCCAGAAGCATCCACATGCAAGACAGACACATTTAAAGCACCATGTATATTTCTGCTGAAGAAGAGTCTCCCGTTGTAAAACAACTTTTGAGATCCCCAGATATCAGACTGCCTTCTTAACTTGTTTTCTTCTTCTTTCAGATGGTGCAGAAATTGTCGTCACATATTCCCCACAATTTTTTTATTTCCTATGATCCTAGTGAATTTTTACAAAGTTAGTAATCCACAAGGAAGTTTAAATATACACAGACTTGACATTTATTACTCCAAATCACACCACGTCCTTTTATTTGAAAGCCTAAAAAGCATGCTTGGTAGTACCACCAAACAATTCAACATTCTGCTCATAGGCACAATACTCAGATACCACGGTGGCAAACTCCATAACACAAGACAGGGCCAAAAACCCTGTGACAAGCATTTCACACATGCTTTTACATTATTTTATTCTCTTTTTACTAGAAAGACATACCAACTTATTACAAGTGATGCAGAAAATTGAATCAAACACACCTGCCAATGCTGGGTCACAGCATTCCACACTCCCACCTTCCCTGTATGGCTTGTAGCCACCAACTGGTTGCCAATGAAGAAAAGAGCATCTACAGGCACTCCAAGACTGAACACTCCTACAAAAAATGAAGAGTCTATGAAGCTCATCTAAAATAAAGAGAAAACAACAGTAACAATGGAATCTCTCCACTATTATAATTTGTCACATTTATTGCAGTAGCAAGTAAAGAACAGCCAAAAGTGGGTTTGCAGTGTGTTATGTGAGGTACCATTTGAGCAGGAAACTGGGTTCCATTACATTAAATGGCAGTGTGATGTCATCTCTGCTGATGCAATCATTACTTGGAAAGGAGCAAGAAGGAAGAAGAGCCCATGCAAAATATGCATTCCTTATTTTTCTACAGCCATCAAGTTCTCAAATGGCTTTATACATCTCAAGGCATTAAAAAATAAATAAAAATCCTATTACAGCAAACAGGATTTTTTTTTGGTTGTTTTGTGATTTTTTTTTTTTTTTAAATCTGTGACTATTAAGTGTCATTTAAGAAGCGGTAATGAGACAGACAAATTTATGCCATACTACTTTGCAATTACCTTTTAAAGTATTACAAGTTCTCACTGCTTTTTTTTTTTTTTTTAAAGGCTAATCAAATGGACATATTCTGAAAACATATTTTAAAAATGAAATACATCTACAAGGCTTCATCCTTATCCTTGGGAGAAGACTGAACAACCCCAATGTAACACTACTTGAATACATTCATATTTCTCTTTCAGCAGAAATACTTGAAAAATAAGCAGCCTGCAAAAGCCTATTTCTTTCTTTCTCTCTCTCTTCATCTCCACATCTTGAAGTTTGGTTATAGTCCATGAGTAGAGAGTACAGGCTATTAAAAGTTGCAACTATATAGGGAACCAGTTTCACCAATCACCACATACTATTCAAAGTCTGGAAGGTAAGACTTACCAGCAATGCTGGCCTTCCAAATAAAGCAAATGTGGCATCAAGAACATTTCACTTAAAAATCAAAACACTGCAGAACATGACAGGCATTAATGACTATGTTTATAGTAGACCTTAACATCTGAGCTTTTCCACAAAATCTGTCCTCTCTTTAAGCTTCCTAGTCTCATCATAGATCCAATATGAATATTTTTAATTGAACTGCAAACTTGGATAGCGTACTACATTTTGTACTATTTATTGTATCATGTATTTAAAAGTCACAGCAAACTAAAATGGTCTGAGATCATTTCCAAGTTTGCCAGCTATGAAGTCCAGCAAACGGGCCCTGTAAGTAACTCAGTTTGTGAGTAATTCCAGGCTAAGTTTTACTGCCTGATAAGTACAAAAGTCATTACTACTGGGGATACATTACACTACCAGTGTCAAGCTTCACTCAGAAGTTTCCTATTCCATACCGGTCACTCTACATATTTATATTACTCCTCACTAATATACTTTAACTGCAGCAGACAGATGTCTTCAAAACAAGAGTACCCAATAACTGGAAAATTTCCCAACATTGTTTTGGACAAATTCAAATGAACAGAGTGCCATTCCCAACCAAGAAGCAGCTGTCTGTTACACCCCAAGAAGGAACCTCAGGAAGCTCAATATATACTTATTTTTTGATTAGGATGCTAAACTGTTTTCCGGGGCACAGTACAATCATTTGATGCAGATAAGATTCAGCAGCACAGGGCACATGAAAAACGTAATAATAAAAAAATCCACAGAAACAACTGGAATTGATTACTCCAGAGAAGGATGAGGTTCAAGGAAATCAAGGAAGACAGCTTGAATGGTCTGGATGAATTTGAAGTGTCAGTCCTGCTTAGGCTCAACAATCTTGAGACCCATCCACAGGGGAGACAATGCTATACGTAATGACAGGCTCTTGTCTTAAGGGTCCCTCTCAGTAAAATACTGCTTACAGCAGCAATCCAGCAGCAGTGTCTTATGTAAGTAATACTGAAAGGAAAGAGAGCGCTCTGGGAGAGCTCTATCACAAAGATGCCAGCCCACACAATTTTCTGAGGATGGTGTCGCCAGGCTCCAATGACTGTTTGGAACAAGTAGTTTCTTTCAGAAGATGATAGCAATGTACTATATCTCTAACACAAAGCAGGACTGCAAGCATTTACCACTACAAAGAAACAAGACAGCTATATTCAAGTTATTACTATTTAACACAAGCATATTGTAGTTTTTTTAAACCAAGCACCATGACCTATTATCCAAAAGAGGAACAGTACATTTTGTTCAATGTTAGCCAGACTAAAGATTCAGTCCTGTAGGCACTTTCTCTCTGCTCCCCGCAGCCCCAAGTGGCACTTCCTTTGTTTCACAAAGTCACTTAAATGCAGTACAGCCTGTTTAGCAAAAGTGCTTCCTTCAGTTTTGTTGCCATGTTCAGTCATAGTCTGAGTTATCAGAACCTTACAATAATGACATATTCTAGAGTTTTTATTTGAAGTAAA